>NW_019168026.1:7602874-8196664 GCF_002303985.1 Durio zibethinus
TATTGATGTGTGGTAGAGAAAATTATCTTTAGGGCTAGCTTTGTTCAAATCTCTATAGTTTACACACATCCGTACCTTGCCATCCTTTTTGGGAATAGGTATGATATTAGCCACCCATTCAGGATACTTGGCCACTTGCAAGAAACCTGCATCGAATTGCTTTTTAAATTTTTTTTTTATTTTCAACAACATCTCTAGTTTCATTCTTCTTAGCTTTTGCTGTATCAGTTTGTATTTTGGCTTTAATGGTAACTTATGCTCTACTATTTTAGTGTTGAGTCTGGGCATATCTTGGTAAGACCAAGCAAAGACATCTATAAATTCTCGGAGTAAATCTTTTAATCGCTATTGATCAATAACTAAAAGTGAAGTACCAATCTTGACTTTTTTTTTGTTTTTAGAATCACCCAAATTGATTGATTCGACCATTTTTTGATAAGGCTCAATGGATTTATCCTTCTGTTCAATTAGTCTCATTAAATCTAGGGATAAAGTATATTCCTTAGAATTTTTTTTAGTATTGAGCTCATCAGAATTAATTGAATTTTTAAAGTTAAACCTCATATCATTATCATGATTATCTTCACATTCATCTGGAAACTTGCAAGTTAATAGGATAGGAAATATTGGCAAGAGACTTTGATGGTGGAATGAATGGAATGGAAGAAATGAACAAAATGCATGCTCCTACTTTTATTGAAATAACAAAAAATAAAAGGCCCAAACATGAGATCTCATCCTAATGCTTTTGGGCATCAGCGATTAGGATATATGATTACATTGAAGGAAAATAAAAAACAATAGGCATTTAGATGACCCTTCAATTCTGTAATTCATATCTAGGAGAGCAAGGGCGAACCATAGCTTGCTTATTTTATCTTTCATCATCCACTATGTGAATGGATAAATTGGCAAAAGCTTCCTCCATTTTGGTTCCTCTTTAGCTTTTGAAAACATGTATCCTCTAGGGGTGAAGATCTCATTTAAATGAGGAAAAATCATCAATTCATTCCTTGTTCTACTGCTGGGGCTTGGTACTCCTTCCATCCCATAACCTAATCCTATTTTGCTGTTATTATCTTCAAGCTTTGGGAATTCTCTCATTTCTTAAAAGTTTTTGCCCAGATCGAACCCAATACTCCAACCCTTATTGACCATCTGATTAATCATAATTTGATTGAATTTAAGTCTTTTACCCACTGCATTGATAAGTTCAAAAGATCTGTATGAGCACTTCAATGATTCTTCCGTCGCTTCTGCATATAGAGCATTTATAGGTTGAGTTACAAGCAGATCTTCCTTCCGACCACAATCACCAATTGCCCTTTTACATTGAACTTAATTTTTTAATGCAATGAAAAAGGAACAGTGCTTGCTTTATAGATCCATGGTCTTCCTAATAAGCAGCTATATGATGGAGATATATCCATAACTTAAAATTTTATGCTGAAAACACATGGACCAATCTATGTGGGTAGCTCGATATCTCTCAATGCTTTTTGCTTAGTCCCATCAAATGCCCAGACCACCATTTAACTATCCCAAATATGAGACATATCAAAAGGTAATTTTTCCAAAATAGACATAGGCATAACACTAATGGTCGATCCATTATCAATAAGGACCTTGGCTACTATATGGCCCTTGCATTTGACAGTTGCAATGCCTTGGTATTTTTTCTGCCTTCTGGTGGTATGTCATTATCACTAAAAGAGATATGGTGTGGCACTACTAGATTGCTTACCAGATGTTGTACTCTATGGAGAATTATGGGCCACATAGGCCTGATTCAATACTTTTAATAAGGTATTATGATGTGGTTCAGAGTTCAATATGAGTGACAATAGAGAAATTCTAGCTGGCATCTTATTCAATTGTTCTACCACAGAGTATTCATTATGTTTGACTAGCTTCAGGAACTCACAAGCCTCTTTTTCAGGCATAAGTTTTGATGTGTCTTTTTTTGGGATTTCTAGTTCAGTTTGTTTCTCCTTTCTTTTTTGATTTGTTCAAAGTTTCTGGAGTATAACATCTCTCATTTCTAGTTATGCCTTCTACTCTTGTTATGTGAGCAGTTTTAGCTTTCAACACATCCTTTTGCTACCCTTGAATTGTTACCCCACATTCATAATTTTAGGGTACTACTTTATTGTCTTTATAAGGAAATGGGCATAGAACCTTAAGGGCTACTAGTTTGGGAACAAACTTATACCCAACCGAGGGTGACTTCTCTTTACAACGTATAGTGATAAGCTTTGGCACCCACCTATCTGTCATAGCCATCTCGATGTCTTTCTATTCTTCATACAACTCTATTTGGTGAGAGTCCATTAATTTTTGAACTTTACCTTTAAACCATTTGCAGACATTGATTGAATGACTAGGTACCTCACCATGATATTTACATCTTTGATTTGGGATTGATTTCCTTACATGAATGTGTGAAGCCACTAATTGTATCATCCCGACCTTATATAAGGCTTCATATAGCTGGTCTAATGGCATCTTAAGCTCTTTTACCCTCTTCTTCACATATTTTTCAGTTGTGTCCAAAGCATTGATTGTATGGTTAGGTAAAGGATTCCCACCGATGTTAGTGTGTAGAACTCCACTAGTATCAAAGCTTATCAACCCTTCTTTAATCAAACTCTGTACTCTATATTTGAAAGGAAGCAATCTTCAATAGAATGTCCTACTACTCTGAAATGATAGTCATAATTAGCATTGGCATCATATCATTTAGGGTAAAGAGGTTCAAGCTATTTATGAGGAATAAGGGCTATTAATGGCTTTTATAGAGCTCTTGATATAGCTTTATGTAGCTTATGGATATGGGGTCAAAAGTTGATTTTTTTCTGGTTCGTGGTTCTTTGGTATTGCTTGTGGCACTGACCGGGTGAATAGGGGATCTTGGAGATAGTGGATAAGACAGTCGAAAAAGTTAATTGGTATAGAGAGCGAAAGTATGGTTTATTGTGTGATAGTATGTAGGGTAGTAGGTCGAGAGTAGTTTTCTGATTTGCTACCCCTCAAGGACTCACAGCCTGAGTCTCACTTTTCTTTTTCTTGAGTGTCCTCTTGAAAGACTCACCTCCTTCAAGCTTGCCATTTTTTATAGCATTTTTGATGATCTCTCCCGAATCACCCATGTTTACGAAATTTTTAGTTGCATTCTTGATCATCCTCTCATAATAAGGGTGACTTTAGAGTACTCATAAATACACAGTGGTTTTTTTCTTTATTAAATGGGGTTTGTACTTGAGCAGCCATGTCCCTTCACCTTTGGGCATATTGTTTGAAGTACTCATATACCTTTTTTTCCATTGCTTGTAAGGAGAGACGATCGAGAGCCATGTCAATGATATGCCTGTACTGGTTAATAAAAGATCTAGTCAAATCTTTTAATGTCTTGATATGAGTCCCATCTAATTGGACATACCATCTTATCACGGACCCAATCAAACTATTTTGAAACACATGCATGAGCAGTTTTTCATTACTGGCATGTGCAGCCATTTTGTGACAATACATAGTAATATGTGTGATAAGACACTTGGTATCATCATACTTTTCAAACTCTGGCACTTTAAATTTTGGTGGCATCACTGCATTTGGTACTAGAAAAAGTCACACTGCATCCATGGATCCATGAAGTCTATTCCCTCTACAGCCCTGAGTCTTTCTTCAAGTCTAGTCATAACTTGATCAATTTTAGAGTCTCCTAAGGGCATAGCTACCTGTGGCTTTTCCTTTTCCTTTATCTCATCTGTGGTAGAAAGTTGAATAGGTTTAACTGTTTTCTCAACAAAGATAAGGTTATCATAGCTTTGGACATTCTCAATACCTAGTGCATAAGTCACTCTTGGATAATTATACTTTGGAAAAGCTGCCTGTTGAGGCTGGAAGAATGGTGTATATGCCAAATTAGTAGCTTTCTGTGACGTATCTTCTTCCACTGATTTTCCTCTATTCATCTTTTCTAGAGCCTCTAGAATTTGGCTCAGCTTTCCCTTTAATGCTTTTTGGGCTTTCTCTATTTTTTCAAAGCGACTTGTATTATCCTGATCCATCTTTCTAGCTCGAAGCCTGAGTGTTGTATGGATGAGAAGCTATTCTTGCACCTTAGCACCACAATTAAAGATTCAATGATAATGCTATCATTATGAATGCATGAATGTAATGCAAATGAAAAAAGATAGAAAGTAAAAATATTTGCCCTTTGAAAAAGATTCAACAAAAAAATTCTCATTTATTCCATAGAAGTCTATTTACATCAAACCTAATATTGTTCCTCTATAAAAATGTCTAACTTACTCATACTGGTCCTTAGCTTTCTCAATGAAGTTCAATAGTTTCTACCCATGCTCTCCTGCTGGTGTGAACAACACCCTCAAAGTTTCAGCCTTTCTGTCATTTTACCTCACCTACGTGGATTACAACTTTGCCTATCTAAGTAGTAATATGTTCTATATACCTCTATTTTCTCAACCCTTCTCTTTTGCTTAACCACACCTGATAGGATAACTCCCTATGCTTTTCTGTAAGGAACTTGACATTATTTTTTTGTTCCTTCAATTTCAATGTCAGAGTCAAAATATGGTCTAAAAGCCATTGCTTCTTTTGCTCAATCTCCATAAAAGCATTTTCTATTGAGTCACGCTATTCTTTCAGCTCTTTATTTTCATGAACCAGCTTAGTGTTGTTTATCTCTTTGGCCTGTACCTATATACATAACCTCTTATGCTCCTGTTGTAACTCCTTCAACTTTTTTAAAGCTCATCATGCTCCCTAACAACTTTCTAGGCCTTTTTGTACTCTTTGGAAATTTTATGGGCTTGAACTTTGAGTTTTTCTGCTTTGTTTTACCATTGATCCTTTTCTTCCTGCAACTTCAAGACCTCTTGTCTTAGTTTCTCTTTCTCTATCTCATGCTCCAAATCTGAAAGCTTTTTATTAGACTCTTGATCCACTGGTAAGGGATGATCTTGAAGCCCAAATGTAATTTTTTAACTTCTTTTATTTCTCCAAACCAAATACCTTTGAGTAACTCGATCAGTGAATGGTCCTGGGCTTACTCTCTTGGGGTTCTTCCAAGCTTTAATCATGTTGTCAATCTTTTGAAAGGTTTCAAGATCCCTACACAAGCAATCAAAGTAGTCGAATAGGAATAAACTGTTCCGTCCCATGTTGCCTTCTTACCATTAGTGGAGCATAACTTGTTAACCCCTATAAACCTAACAGTGGGACCCTTGTTTCATTTTCACATTGGTATAACATAGGTTCTCTATCCATCCATAGAGCCAACCATCTTATCTGACTAGCTGTGAGTCCTTGTAGCAGACATTTCCACTCCTTTTACGTTCTTACCTCTGACCAAGTGCTCTGACAGAATTCTTTAATTGGACTTCGAGTGCAAAGATAAAGTTTGATGAAGGCATTTTTCTTGCACTCAAAATGGCTCTTTATCCATACATACAATAAAAGTATACAACCCATGAGACATGCTTTGGCCATCTACCTACAAAAACTCAAGGATCTGATAATTTTTACTAAGATAACAGATGAAGGGTTACAACCTTGTTCAATCTGTTCAAATAGATCCACCACTTCTATTTCAATGTGCCCTAAGACCTTGGGGAAGATGACTAACCCATATATGGCTAGAGCAAATACATTTATTCCCTGGTCATCATCCGAATGCTTAATAATGAAATCTCAGAAGAACCCTATATGGAATACCTTTATGATCACCTTTCTCCCGAATGTAGGAATCTATAGTCTCATTTCCTACCCCTAGCATCTTACTCAGCTTCCTGTGACTCCCTGATTTGTATTTCTTCAAGTATGTTCTATCTGGATACAATAGCTGCACACCCATTAGAGTTGAGTACTCTTCAATTATTAATACCAGATCAACCTCATTAAAGATAAAACACCAGTATGAGGGATCCCAAAACTATATCATTGCCTTAATCAGTGAGTAGTCAACCTTCATAGACAAGAGATACGCTATATGTCCAAACTTTTCATAGAAGGCCTTCTACCTTGAAAGGGTCATGCCACTCCATATGTTTGATAAGCTTTTCAAGTTATTATTCTTGAAGAGTAAGCGGACTTCTCCTGACAGTGTGAAGACATGGCTAGGTGGCAAACAATCCCCTTCTTCTAGCAGTCTCTTCTCTGATTTGATCTTCACCTCTAGGGCAGAATCACATTTGAAAAGTATAGATGAAGTGCAAACTTGATGTTTTGTAGAATCCATAAGAACTTTTGTTGAAATAGTTTCAGGGTAGGAATACTATGCAATCTGTAAACATGTTCATGAATGGGTGCAAAAAGAAATAAGAGAAGACAAAGGAGTTAGTCATTTCAAAAAAATATAGGGAAAATATAACACCATGACCTAGAATTTTGGATTATCTACAGAGGGCAGGGAAAATAAGGCTCTATCTATGGTTTGGCTTCTAAAGTCAACTACATGTGGTTTAGGCCATTTCTAAGAGGTCCCCAAATTGTTCCCTACATCATGGTCCATTACAGACTAGTAAGGTACCCCAATCCTCACCCATTATAGGTTTCAAGCGGAAAGGGTCCAATCTGAGTGGGAGTATTTCATAAGCCCATGCGGAGACATGAAATCTCATGATGGCATAGGTACTTCACTCCCTCCTAAAGGTTGAGCCTAAGTGAAAGGTTTATGTTATGCATATATAAGTGAATGACAGATATAATAAACATATATTTAGGTAAAATATAGATATTGAATAATAGGGCTGACAAATAAAAATATAATAAAGCAAATATAAGCAATGACAAAAAGCAATTTCAGATTTATTAGACAAAGCTTGGACAACAAGAAATCTTTTACTGGCTTAACTCTCAATGTCTCCAGTGGAGTCGTCAAGTTGTCATAATGTATAGATCCGTGGACCTACTGCTAGACTTGGAATGAAAAAGAGTCACCACCAATCTTTTTGGTTAGGTGTGATTAGCCACCTGATTGAAGCTAGTATACAAAACAGAGGTTAGATTCGGAAGTCGATTACGTTTGGCGAAGGTTGTAATGTCACGGGCTCTAACCTTAGACTCAGAATCCATGCGACCTTAGGCTTGGAATCACCTCTTTGTAGCCTAAGTTAGCCTAAAACACCAACGTGCGAGCACTAGAACTATGGGAAGGGCTGAATGTGCAAGTTTGAAAGAAACAGGAAAACAAGATAGCTTGCTAAAATATGCTTTGTATTCACTAAAACAGAAGTGTATGATGGTGAACAAATGAGGGTGGAGCAGCCCTCTATTTATAGTTGAAGCTCTAGCTACACTTAATGGCAATATCCCTAGAATCAAGGCTAAAATTAAGGAATTACAAAGATTACAATCAATTAGGATTCTAACTCCTGAATTTTAGGGTTAACCAAATCTATCAAGAGGCTCCTGCTGATCCTGAAGGCTTTCAAAAGATTCTCTTACGTATTTCCCACCTTAGGCCTTTTTGGAAGTGGTGCGAGCATCATGCAGGCCAGGCTTTGGCTGAGCGGGTTAGCCTGCAGGTTGTACAAGCATTCTAGCCTTGTCTCTCAAGCCTTGTGTGCAAATAACCGCCAGTGCGCCTAGTGTGCGGGCCTCAACCTCTGGCTCATGTGCTTGTGCGCCTGATGTGCTTGGCATGCTCGCCTAGAGTGTGACATTCTCCCCTACCTGATAGCGTAACATCTTCGTTATGTCCTCTGCATGGTACTACCTAATCTGGTCCTTAAACTACCATAAGTCCTCTGTCGGTTCTCAGCTCACCTTACTATCTGGAAGTCTTTTCCAACGCACCAAGTACTCTTATCTTGGTTGATAGTTTTTCCATCTCACTTTTCGATCAACTATGATGCTGTGGACCTTCTTCTCATATGAGGCCCTTGTTTTGAATGGCGCACGCTTTGACTCTACCCATCTTGGATCTCTCTCATCTTCATAGAATGGCTTGAGCATGCTTATATAGAACATCAAGTGTACCTTCAGCTTAGGTGGCATATCCAGCTTGTAGGTAACCTTGCCTACCCTCTTGACTACTCGAAAAGGTCCCTCTCTGTACTAGGCCTTTATGCAGCCCTCTATGGCACATAATAGGATGCAGCTTCACCAACACCAAGTCTCCAACCTGGAACTACACGTCCCTCCTATTCTGATCTACCCACTTCTTCGACCCCTTTGTCATCTTATGTAGACAGACTCTGGCCAAGTCAATTTACTCTTGCCATGCCTTGGCAAACTTGTATGCTACTGGATTTGGCCTTATATAACCTGCAGCAATCGAACTGGGTGTTAGTGGTTGTTGACTTGTCACAACCTCAAATGGGCTCTGGTTTGTTGCCTTGCTCCTTTGCAAGTTGTAAATCTAGTAACTTTGGCCAGTCCTTTTGTGTGGCACTCACATAGTGCCTGAGGTAAACCTCTAATATTCTATTCACGTGCTCAATCTGCCTATCAGTCTGTGGATGCATGCTAGTGGAAAGTTTAAGTCTGAGCCCAACAACTTGAACAACTCAGTCTAGAACCTGCCCGTGAAATGCCTGTCTCGATCACTAGCAAGGGTCCTTGACACTCCTCAGTACTTAACCATGTTCTTCAATAACAATTGAGCTACCTCCTCGGTTGGGCACTCCTTGGTTGTTAGAATGAAGATTCCATACTTGGAAAACCTATCCACCACTACCATGATGCTTCCAAAACCCTCTACCTTAGGTAGATCGACTATAAAGTCCAGAGAAACATTCTCTCATGGTCGTTCTGGCACTGGTAATGGCTTCAAAAGATCGCTTGGTTTCTTGAGCTCCACCTTGTCCTGTTGGCACACAAGACAAGTCTTCACATGGGCTTCCACATCATCCCTCATGTGTGGCCAGTAGTACCAGTCCTCTAGCAATGCTAAGGTACAGCTCACTCCTGGGTGTTTAGCCCACCTTGAATCATGGCACTCTTGCAAAACTTCCTTACGAAGCTTCCCATGCTGCGGTACAAATAGTCTATTGCCCTTGGTGTACAACAAACCATTCTGTACTCAAAATCACTTAGTTTTACCTTGCTGAGCGTACTCCATAAGAGCCTTAGCTGTAGGATCATGCACAAGTCCCTCTTTGATGCGTGACACTAGTGACTCCTCTGGTTGGCTAATAGCAATAAGATTAACCTTTTTGCTTAGGGCATCTGCCACCAGGTTCACCCATCCTGGCTTGTACTCCATTTGAAAATCAAATTTTGTAAGAAAATCTTACCATCTCGCCTACTTAAGGGACAACTTCTTTTATGTTTGAAAGTAGCTGGTTGACACATTATCCGTCCTAACTATGAACCTCAACCCCAATAGGTAATGATGCTAAGTACACAAGCAATGCACCACTGCAGTCATCTCTTTCTCTTAAACCGTGTACTTACGTTTAGTTTTGTTCAACTTTCTACTCTCAAACCCGACTAGATGTCCTTCCTGCATCAACACACCCTTTATGGCAAAGTCTGATGCATCCGTATGTACCTCATACGGCTTGGCATGGTTTGCAAGGCCAAGATTGGCTTTTCGATCATAGCCTACTTCAACCTATCAAAGGCTTCCTAACACTCTGTGCTCCACTCTCATACTCTCCCTTTTTTGAGCAAGTCAGTCAATGACGTGGCTATTGCTGAGTGACCTTTGATGAAATGCCTGTAGTAGTTAACCAGCCTAAGGAATGACCTCAACTCAGTGACCTTGGCTGGCAGTTCCCACTTTAGGATGGCATGCACCTTGCCTTCATCCATGCGTATCCTGCCACTTCCCATTATGTGGCCTAGGAATGGGATCTCTTGTTGGGCAAACAAGCACTTTTTCTTCTTGACAAACAGCTTGTGCACCCGTAACACCTCGAACACTTGTCTTAAGTGGTCTATATGCTTTTCCAAAGTCTTGCTGTAGATTATAATATCATCTAAATAAACCACAACAAATCGATTAAAAAATGATTGAAGTACCTTATTCATAAGGGTACAAAATGTTATTGGGGCATTCGTGAGTCCGAATGGCATAACCAAGAACTCATACGAACCATACCAAGTTGACACATGCTATCTTAGGCTCATATCCCTCTGTGATCCTGACTTGGTAGTAGCCTGACCTTAAATCTAGCTTGGTGAACCACCTTGCACTCTTAAGTTGGTCGAACAAATCTGCAATGAGTGGGATAGGGTATTTGTTCTTAACGGTCAGCTTGTTCAAAGCTCGGTAGTCTATGCATAGTCATAATGACCTATCATGCTTGCGCTGGAATAGAACCTGTGCACCATATGGTGCCTTCGATGGCCTGATGAAGCCAGCATCAACTAACTATTTGAGTTACTTCCTTAACTCCTTCAACTCTGGTGGGGACATTTAGTAAGGGGCTCTAGCTGGTGGCTTGGCCTCGGATACTAGTTTAATCTTATGGTCCACCTCTCTCTTAGGTGATAGTTGGCTAGGCAGCTTTGCGAGCATCACATCATTAAAGGTCTTCAGCACCTTTAGCACCTCCAAGGGTGACTCGGTCTCTTTCTCCCTTGGTTCCTCATACTTAGGGCTGTCAAAAATGTGTCTTCTTCTCTACTTACTGCCTTGGCAAATTGGATGGCTAACACCACCCGCGATCTAACTCTAGACCCTCTCCTCAATGGTACTAGGCATTGGCACCGTGCATCCAAGATGCAAATGTAATTGGCAAAAGGCATAAGGAGGGCATTAATCTGAACAAGGAAATCTAACCCAATCACAAACTCATAGTCGTCAAGGGGTATTACCTCTATGGTCTCTTTGCCATTTCAGTCTCTAAGCTGTAACTCCACTCTCCGTGCTATTCCAATGGCTGGAACCTCCTTAGAGTTCACCGTTTTAATGGTACCAATCTCTTTCTGCACCTTTAGTCTGAGCTTCTAGGTTTCATCACCTGAAATAAAAGATGTGAGGCACCTGTGTCCATCAGTGCATTCATCTTCTGACCTGCAACCATCAGATCTATAAACATGAAGCCCTTTAGTTTGTGGCTCCCCTTACTCTAGACAGCATTGAGCACCAACGACCCAAGCTTTACTGCCCTTGTCTCTAGCTCCTCGTCAGACTCCTTGTCTATAGCAGCCAACTTGCCCTTCTGTGGCTAATTACGCACTATGTGGCTCCTTCTACATAGGTAGCATGCTAGTGGCTCTCGGTCTCCTTTTGCTTTTCACTTGCTTACTGGTGGCTTCCTCTCGTCATCCTTGGTTAAACGATCTCGGTCCCTATCTTTAGACTCCCGGTTATAGTCCTTCATTTTGGACTACTTCTTTCGGTCCCTCTCATCCTTGCCTTTACCCTTGGGCTTGAAAGACTCAAACTTGTTTAAAGGCTTAAACTTTATCAAGGACTTAGCAGTAATCATGGCTTTAGCCAAGTCATGAACTCCTCTCCGTTGTATCTCATGCTTCACTTACGGTTTCAGCCTATTCATGAAAGCAAATAAGGCATCCTTCTTACCTAGATCTGAGATCTGTAGTATCTGTTTAGAGAATTTTTAGATATACTCCCTTATGTCCCCTTGCTAGCTTAGCCTGCGTAACTTTGCCTGATCCTTATCATCGACATACTTCGGGTAAAATTACTCCCTGAACTTTTTTTGGAACTTTACCCAGGTTCCAATCTTAGCGCTCCCACACCTAACATCATTACACTTGCGCCTCCACCATAATAAGGCTACATCAGTGAGATGCATAGCAATGGTGCTTACCTTTATTGCCTCGTCCTACATACTCGTGGTCTGAAAATACTGTTCCATACCCTATAGGTAGTTGTCTACTTTCTTGGCTGCCCTAGTTCCCTTGAACTTTTTAGGCTTGGGGACATCCATCCTGGACCTAGACACTCCAACAAACATGCCATTCCCAATGGCAGTCTTGCAAGCAATGAGCTCGCTAGTGAGCTCCTCTATCCTCTTGCTTAAGGCCTCCACCACAACCTCTAAGGTCTTATTCTTTTAGGTGATCACGTCCATGCCTTTGTTGAGAGCAGCTTGCAACTCGCCACTGAGCTCCTCTTTTATGGAGTCTAACACTTCAACGTGAGTCTCCACATCCTTAAGCTTCTTTTGTATGTCGCCCATGGTCACCTCCACCCTGGCCAGCCTATAGTCTATGGTAGACCAAATGTCTCTCGAATTGGCCTTCTTACCTCTTTCACGCCCCTACTCCTGGGCCTCTGGTTGTTGGCTAGCAACGTCACTCTGGGATGCCATCTCCTCGACTGTGATCTGACCTGAACAACACAAACACACAGAACCTAACTTGCTCTGATACCAATATTACGAGCTCTAACCTTAGACTCAAAATCCGTGCGGCTTTAGGCTTGAAAGATAGCTTGCTGGAATATGCTTTGTATTCATTGAAAGAGAAGTGTATGATGGTGTACAGATGAGGGTGGAGCAGCCCTCTATTTATAGTTGAGGCTTTAGCTACACTTAATGGCAATATCCCTAGAATCAAGGCTAAAATCAAGGAATTACAAAGATTACAATCAATCAAGATTCTAACTCTGAATTCTAGGGTCTACCAAATCTGCCAGAAGGCTCCTACTGATCCTGAAGGCTTTCAAAAGATACCCTTGCATATCTCCCACCTTGGGCCCTTCTGGAAGTGGTGTGGGCATCATTCAGGCCAGGCCTTGGTGCCGGCGGGCTGGCCTGCAGGCTGTACGGGTGTTCTAGCCTTGTCTCCCAGGCCTTGCATGCAAATAACCACCAGTGCACCTAGTGTGTGGGCCTCAACCTTTGACTCCACGTGCTTGTGTGCCTGATGTGCCTAGCATGCCTGTCCAGGGCATAACAGTAATACTCTCACAACGCCCATCTAAAAATGGTATCAGTTTTAATTTAAAATTGTCCCAAGCTTTATTAATTATTGCTAATTTTACCAGATATTAAAATTATATACTTCTTTTTTTTTTCTTTTTTCCTATTTTTTATTATTTTCCTTATTTTCTTTTTTTATATTTTTCATTAATTTTTCATTTTTTCCTTTTTTTTAAATCTCTTTTCTCTTTCTTAAAAAAGTTTTCTTTCCTTTTTCCTTTTAAAAAGAAAAAACCTAGAATATAAATGAGTAAATAAATAAAATTAAAATAAAAATAATAAAAATAAAAGAAAATGAAAAAAAGAGAACCTACCGCTTGGGTCGGGTTGGGACTCGAGTTAGCGCACAGATCCTCGGGTTGACGCACAGATCCTGGCTTAGTAAAACAACATTCATTTTGGAGTGATATAAAAGGCATCTTTCAACATTTTTCCTCAGGAATTTCCTTTTACTTTCTCTTCTCTAAGACCGAGAAACTCTACTTTCTCTAGGAATCTCCACCAAAAACTTTAATAAAAGTCGAAAAATCCACTGATTTTTGGAAAAATTATCGAAAAATTCAACCAAAAATTGGAAAACCTACCAACTTCTAGAAAACCCATCAGATTCTGGAAACTTCACCAGAATTTGGTCGAAAACTTTAACCTCCGTCGAAAAATTCAACCCAAAAATTCAAACGTTCTTCAGAAACCCAAAAAAATCTAGAAAAATCTGAAAAAAAATCCAAAAAAATCCCAAAAAATCCTAACCCTTCATAGACCTCTTACATCCTTTACCCCATTTCAGAAACCCAAAATCACACATAGAACTCCAAATTAAAACCCAAAATCCCTATTTTCAAATCCCAGAACCTTTACTGCCAGAATTTTTCAGAATTTTCCTAGCAATTACCCGTATGTTTTTTTTTCTCTTTTTCTGTGTGTTTCAGTATTAGGATTTGTCCAATTTATAGGTAGCCTAGGATCAAACTTAGGAAATTGGCAGAATCAATCCCAAGCTTGATTCCTGGGATTGCATTTTGTTTGAGATTTTATTTTCAAGATTTTTGCAGTATAATTTGATTTTGTGTTGACCCCAAAAATATTGTGATCCTTATTCACATTCGGATTAAGCAGAAAAGGAAACAGAAGAAGAAAAAGGAAAAAATAAAAATAAAATAAAAATATAATAATAATAATAATTGTCATAACGTCTAGATTGGAGATCTATCGCTAGACATTGACTTAAGAAGTCGTCACCAATCTTTTGTGTTTAGGTGCGATTGGCTACCTAAAGAATCTATCCTTTCAAAGAACACCTAAGCTCGACTAAGGGTCCCTAAAAGAATAGGTTTAGGTCTATTAACTAGAATAGGGTTTGAGAGTTTGGTTACGTGTGAGGAAGGTTATAGCACCCTCACAACGCCCATCGAAAGATGGTATCAGCTTAAATTTGTGTTATCCAATAAGCCTTAAAAATTTCAACAAGTAATTAATTATTGAAAATTATTCTTAATTAACTCCAATACTTTTGGCAAAAAATTAAGAAAATT
Source organism: Durio zibethinus (assembly GCF_002303985.1). Next base: position 7,617,276 of record NW_019168026.1, read on the forward strand.
CTCTCACCTCAAGAGTACAAGAAAACTACTGTTTCACTTGCAGAGACTCCATCGTCAGATTATTTAACATAAAAGTTTCAAGAAAGAAAAGGAAAAGAAATGAAAATTCAACTTTAGGTATGAACCCTTTTCTTTTTTAAAAAAAACTCATTGCTTTTGTATAAGGAAAATTGATACTTTCAACTTTTCCTTAAAACGTTTTTTTTTTAAATAAACTTTTTAGGGAAAATTGGTGCTTCCAACTTTTCCTTAAAATGTCCTTTTTTAAAATTTTAATTTCAAAGAAAAATTGATACTTTCAACTTTTTCCTAAAAATATTTGCTTAAAAAAACCTTTTTATTTTCAAAGGAAATTGATACTTTCAACTTTCCCCAAAATGTGTTTAGAAATTTTTGGAAATTTTATTTTTTAGGAAAATTGATACTTTCAACTTTCTTTCAAAAATTTTTTTTTTGAAATTTTATTTTTAAGAAAAATTGATACTTTTCCTCAAAAATATATATTTTTAAAAATTATTTTATACTTTTTTTCTATTCTTTTTTTCAAATTTATTAATGCAAAAATACTCTTAAAAATAAACAAACACATAAATAAAATAAATAACATAAAAAATACCAAAAAAAAATTCGAATCGGCTCGACTCTAAGAAGAGTGACGGCTCAGATGTGTGGCTCGACAGGAAAACAGCTCAGCTCGGCTCGAACCCAGGTGAAGAAGCGGGTCACTGGATCGGTACGCTACGGGTCGGGTCGGATCTTGGCAAAACATGCAGATCCTATAGGTTCACTAACACCAAAACGACATCATTTTTCGGCACTATAAAAGGCTCCAACTTTTATTTTTTCTGCAGACTACCTCCCTTCCTTCTCTTTCTTCCCCTCAGCTTGCTCCTCCTTCTCTTTACCCATGAAGAACACCAGTGGAATTCTCACCGAAAACTAGGATTTTCCATCGAAAACTGGGTTTTTGGTCGAAATACTCACCGAAAAACTTGAATTTCGCAAAACAATTTCGTCGGATTCTGGAAAAATTTTGGAAATTTTCTAGAAAAAAACTCAAAAAAAAATTTTAAAAATTTCCTAAAAGTTCTAAACTGCCTTTAACACTACTTTTGCCTCTGATTTCACCTCTCTGTGTTTTTTTGCCATCTGTGTGTGCTTGGGTTCTGTTTCAACACTTATTTATAGGGATTGATTAGAAGAGTTTCTGATCAATCTCAATTCCCTCTGGGACTAGGATTCATTTTTTGAATCCAATCCAAATTCTTTCAACCTCCTGATTCATGACAGAACTCCCTCTATAACTGAAAATTATATATATAAAATGATAATTAAAACCAAATTCAGAACAAATAAATAAAAGAAAATAATAATAGATAAATATAAAAAATATATATTAATAGATAAATAATAAAAAATAATATTAATGGATAACTAATAAAAATATATATTATTAGATAAAATATATATATATATAAAATAAAAATAATAAAACTAAAAATAAAATAGGCCATCTTGCCCCATTTGGACCAGACCCAATTGATCCGAGCCTGAACCAAATTAGGTGTCTACAATTGCCCCTCTTTGCATATTTTCTGTGAAACAGGAATTGTGCAAAGACGTAGACACCCATTCAAGACTCAACTGGATATTTTTTTGCTTCTTTTTTTGTTTTGTTTTTTTTTTTTAAAATTTTGTTCAAAGCTCCTCTAAACAAAGGCTCAACAATTTGAAAATAAATAAAGCTCCTCTAAACAAAGGCTTAATGACTTTGAAAAAATAAATAAAACTCCTCTAAATAGAGGCTTAATGCTTTGGAAAGATAAATAAAGCTTCTCTAAACAGAGGCTCAACGACTTTGAAAAAATAAATAAAGCTCCTTTAAACAAAGGCAAGAACTTTTGAGAAAATAAATGACTCCTCTAAATAGAGGCAACAGAACTTTGAAAAATAAAATACTCTTGACAATCATGTCCAAATGAGTCAAAGGTCATGTTTGAAGGAATTTCAAGAGATTATGCCTAAAGGTCTTGCAAATCGATCCTGATACCGAGAGATATACTATTTCAAGGATTAGAAACTTACCTGACAAGCTTTTTCTTAAATTTGAAAAAGTCTTCACATCTGTCCTCTCTATATAGGATTTTGGAATACCCCAGCTTTTTGATTTTATGCATCATACCTTCCTAAATGCAGTATATGCTTATGTGAAATACGATGCATGCAAAATTCAATGAATACTATGCATTTGCTAATTAATTCCCATTCAATTATGGTACTCAAGTTTTTCCAAGCTCTTTTCTTGGGCCTCAAACACTTGATTCCTCAAAGACCAAGTTACGCTATTCTTCTAAGATCGAGCTAATGTAACTCTCAATCATCTCTTCCATTTAATTCTTACATTCTTTCTGTAAGAAATCTCTTTCCAAATTTAATGTTCTTATCAGGAACTGAACATCTCGATTCTGTCTTTATCACTCTTGATTTCTTCAATGTAATATAGAAATCTTTCATGTCATTATTCATTTATCAATCATTATTTCAAACTCAAAAAGTAAGAATGCATTTACACATTTCTTTCATTATAAGGTATTAAAGAGAAAAGAATATGAATGGTTAGGAAATAATCAACATAGAAGACACACAAAGAGTGAAGTAGAATGTCTTTTATTAGCAAAAATATTGGCAAACTTTGGCCAAGAAAGAATTACAAAATAAGCATAGGGAGACAATGCCCAAAAATGAACAATCGAACAAATCATGATAACACATCTCAAGATCCTTCATCTGATGCACTAAACAACTTAGAGCTCCTCAAAATATAAGAGCCTTCATGCCAATAAATTTTTAGATTTGATTCTGTATCTTCTCTATTTAAGCTGCCTTTTTAGGTTTTCAACTTAGATAAACTCCTTATGACTCAAACCGCCCTTTTGGGGTTTTCACTTTGAGTCCTCCTTTTCATTTTTCCTTTTTTCTTTTTCTTTCATTTTTTATTATTTTTTCATTTTTTTTAAGTTTAGTACTTCTTCATAGCATCAGAATTTATAGGATGGGGTAAATCATTTCCATCCATCTCAGCTAGTATCAATGCTTCACCCGAAAAAGGCTGTTTCACCATATATGACCCTTCCCAATTTAGAGTCCATTTCTTTTTATTATCATGCTGATTTGGAAGAATTCTTTTCAAGATCAGCTCTCCTTCTTGAAAACAATGAGGTCAAACCTTTTTGTCATAAGCCCTCATCATTCGTCTTTGATATAGCTGACCATGGCATAATGTTGTCAATATTTTTTCTTCAATAAAATTCAACTGTTCAAAGTGCTCTCGAATCCATTTAGCCTATTTCAATTCAACTTCTTTTAGAACTCTCAAGGATGGGATCTCCATTTCCACTAGCCGTACAACTTCAATCCCATAAACTAAAAAAAATAAGGTTGCCCCAGTAGAGGTGCGCACTAATGTTTGATATGCATGCAGTGCAAATGGTAACTTCTTATACCAGTCTTTATAAGTTTTAGTCATCTTTTCAAGAATTCTTTTGATATTCTTGTTGGCTGCCTCAACTGTCCCATTCATTTTCGGACGGTATGGTGTCGAGTTATGATGCTTGATCTTGTATTGGACACATATTTCTTGCATCATCTTACTATTTAGATTCTTGACATTATCTGAAATAATTCTCTTCGAAAGTCCATATCTACAGATGATCTCTTTCTTTATGAACTTACAAACCACAGATCGTGTTACATTTACGTATGATGTTGCCTTCACCCATTTTATGAAGTAATCTATCATCACGAAAATAAACCTATGCCCATTAGAAGCCTTTGGGGTAATAGGACCAATGACATCCATGCCCCACATTGAGAATGGTCAAGGTAGTGCCAAAACATGTAAAACAGATGGTGGAGCATGGATCTTATCAATATATATCTAGCATTTATGGCATTTACGAGCATAGTCAATATAATCACTCTCTATTATCAACCAGTAGTATCATGCTCTCATGATCTATCTTGCCATCATATATCCATTGGTATGTACCCCATATATTCCACCATGTACCTCTTCAATGATTTTCCTTGCTTTAGCCTTACTTATGCATCTCAGTAATACTTGATCATGGCTTCTTTTGTACAGAACATCTCTATCTAGGAAAAAGCTCATAGCTAATCTTTAGATAACCCTTTTATCATTCTCTATTGCTTGGGTATTGCTGATCCTTAATATATTGTAAGATATCATAATACCAGAGCTTCCCATCCTCTTCTTCTTCTACATTGGAGCAATGAGCTAGCACATCCTTAACTTCTAACCTGATGGGCTGAATGTTAGTATTGTCATTAATTTTAATCATTGCAGCCAAGGCATCGGCAATCAATTCTTTTTTCGAGGTAAATGGTCAAACTTAATATCTTCAAACTACTTTATCAACTCTAAAATATACTTATGATATGAAACGAGTTTTGAATCTCTTATCTCCCATTCTCCTTTCAATTGATATATAACTAGAGCTGAGTCTCCAAACATTTTTAATGCTTTTACTCTTCTATCTATAGTAGCTTGTAAACCCATGACACATGCCTCATAGTCAGTGATGTTATTTGTACAATTAAAATTTAACCTCGCTATTATAGGATAGTATTGTTCTTTTGGAGAGATCAAAATTACCCTAATTTCATGTCCCAAGGTATTGGCAGCTCCATCAAAATACATCCTCCAACATTTTTCTTCATGCTTCCCCTTTCTAATTGGGAAATAGTCATTAGATCTTCATTGGGGAACTCCAATCTTATTGGTTTATATTCTTCAGTAACATGATTTGTAAGAAACTCGGCTATAGCACTCCCTTTTATTGCCTTTTGGCTTACATATATAATATCGTATTTCGAAAGCATTACTTGCCATCTAGCAATTCTTCCAGACAAAGAAGGCTTCTCGAAGATGTATTTAATTGGATCCAATTTTACTATGAGCCATGTGGTATGATAGAGCATATACTGTCTGAGTCTTTTGACAGTCCAGGCTAATGCATAACATATTTTCTCCAATGAGGAAAACTTGGATTCATATTCTGTGAACTTTTTACTTACATAGTAAATAGCTCTCTTTTTTTGACTAGACTCATCTTGCTACCCTAACATACATCCCATTGAATTTTTACACACTGTCAAGTATAGAATTAAGGGTTTCTTTAGAACAGGTGGCACCAACACCGAAAGATTTGACAAGTATTGCTTAATTTTATCAAAAGCCACTTGGCATTCCTCATTTCATTCTCTATAATTACCTATTTCAAATCGCTATAACCTTTTGTTTTGTTATAAAATATTTTTTTCTATTCATACAAGCTTGAATCAATTAAAATAATACAAATTTATTAATATTTAGACAACTAATAAGTAAAAGATTTAAAAAATAAATGTGTTTACTAAATAAGTTCTAATAGTTATACTATTTGAACAATTATATATTTCAAATTCTTATAACTTTTGTTTTGTCAAACAGTTATAACTATTTGAGCTTGCTCGATAAATAGATTTATTTTTTAAATATTTTGCTTATTAATTTTTAGAATATTAGTAAATTAGTAATATTTTATTTTAAATAAGTTTGTATGAATAGAAACAATTAGTTTATGACAAAACAAAAGGTCATAGCTATTTGAAATAGATAATTGTTCAAATAGTTATATCTATTTGAATGTGTTCAGAAAATAGATTTATTTTTTAAATTTTTACTGAGTAATTTTTGAAATATTAATAAATTTATTTTATTTTATTCGAAATAAGCTTGTATGGACCAAAACAATTGTTTTATGACAAAACAAAATGTCATAATGATTTGAAATAGATAATTATTCAAACAGTTATAACTATTTGAACTTGTATAATAAATTGATTCATTTTTTAAATCTCTTACTCATTAATTTTTACAATATTAATAAATTAGTATTATTTTATTTTGAATAAGTTTATATGAACTAATACAATTGTTTTATGACAAAACAAAAGGGCAAAACGATTTGAAATAGATAATTATTTAAATAGTTGTGACTATTTGAACTTGTTTAGTAAACATATTTATTTTTAAATTTTGTTTCTTATTAATTGTCAAAATATTAATAAATTAATATTATTTTAATCCAGATAAGCTTGTACGAACACAAACAATTATTTTATGAGAAAACTAAAAGTCATAACGATTTAAAATAAATAATTGTGTAAATAATCATAACTATTTGAACTTATTTGATAAATAGATTTATTTTTTAAATCTTTTACTTATTAATTGTTCAAATATTAATAAATTGGTATTATTTTATACAAAATAAGCTTGTATGAGTAGAAAAAAAACTTTTATGACAAAACAAAAGGTTATAGCAATTTGAAATAGATAATTGTTCAAATAGTTATAACTATTTGAACTTGTTCGGTAAACAGATTCATTTTTTAAATCTATTACTCATTAACTTTTAGAATATTAATAAATTAGAATTATGTTATTTAAATTAAGCTTGCACAAACAAAATCAATTATTTTGTGATGACACGAAAGGTTATAATGATTTGAATCAAATAATTGTTCAAATAGTCATAACTATTTGCATTGGTCAAGCCAACAGATTCAGTCTTTAAATCCACTACTTATTAATTTTTAGAATATTAATAAATTAGCATTTCTTTATTCTGAATAAGATTGTATGAATATGAACAATTGTTTTATGACAAAACAAAAGGTCATATTGATTTGAAATAAATAATTTTTCAAATAGTTATAACTTATTGAACTATTTTAGTAAACATATTTATTTTTTAATTCTCTTATTAATTTTCAAAATGTTAAAAATTAGTATAATTTTATTCTAAATAGACTTATTTGAACAAAAACATTTGTTTTATGACAAAACAAAAGGTCATAATGATTTGAAATAGATAATTATTCAAATAGTCATAATTATTTGAACTGATTCAGCAATCAAAATTATTTTTCAAATTTCTTACTGATTAATTTTTCAAATACTAATAAATTTGTTTTATTTTATTATGAATAAGTTAGTATGAACTAAAAAATTTATTTGACGACAAAATAAAAAGGTCATAACGATTTGAAATAAAAAATTATTCATATAGCTTTAACTATTTGAACTGATTCAATAAACAAATTTATTTTTTAAATCTCTTAGTTATTAATTTTCATAATATTATTACATTAGCATTATTATATTTTGAACAAGCTTGTATGAATAGAAATAATTGTTTTATGACAGAACAAAAGGTTATAATAATTTGAAATAAATAATTGTTCAAATAGTCATAACTATTTGAACTGATTCGGTAAATAGATTTATTTTTTAAATCTCCTACTTAGTAATTTTTGAAGTATTAATAAATTAGTATTATTTTATTCCAAATAGGCTTGTATGATGAAAAACAATTGTTTTATGAAAAAACAAAATTTCATAATGATTTAAAATAAATAATTGCTCAAATGGCCATAATTATTTGAACTGATTCGATAAACTGTTTTATGTTTTAAATCTCTAACTTATCAATTTTTAAAATACTAATAAAGTAATATTATTTTATTTCAGATAAGCTTTTATGAACTGAAACAAATGTTTTATGATAAAATAAAAGGTTATAATGATCTTAAATAGATAATTATTCAAATAGTCATAACTATTTAAACTTGTTCAGTAAATAGATTTATTTTTTTAATTTCTTGCTTATTAGTTTTTTGAATGTTCATAAATTAGTATTATTTTATTTTAAATAAGCATGTATGAACTGAAACAATTATTTTATGACTAAACAAAAGGCTAAAATGATTTGAAATAGATAAATTTTCTGATAGTCTGAACTATTTGCATTGGTTTGGTAAACACATTCATTTTTTAAATTCTTACTTATTAATTTTTAGAATATTATTAATTTAGCAATATTTTACTTAGAATAAACTTGTATGAACAGAAATAAATGTTTTAGGACAAAACAAAAATCATAACAATTTGTGATAGATAATTGTTTAAATAGTCATAACTATTTGAACTTGTTCGATAAAGAGATTTAGTTTTTAAATGTCTTATTAATTTTTGAAATAGTAATAAATTCATATTATTTTGTTCTGAATAATTTTATATGAATAAAAAAAATTGTTTTAAAACAAAACAAAATGTTTGAACGATTTAAAATAGATAATAGTTCAAATGGACATGATTATTTGAACTTGTTCGATAAACAAAACAAATTAATTTTTTAAATCTTCAATTTATTAATTTTTAGAATAATAACAAATTAGTATTATGTTATTCCAAATAAACATGTATGAATAGAAATAATTGTTTTATGATAAAACAAAAGATCATAACAACTTGAAATAAATAATTATTCAAATAGTCATAACTATTTGAACTCGCTTGATAAATAGATTTATTTTTTAAATCTTTTACTTATTAATTTTTTAGTATTAATAATTAGAATTATTTTATTTTGAATAAACTTGTTTGAATAGAACAAATTGGTTTATGACAAAACAAATGGTTATAATGATTTAAAATAGAACAATTTTCAAATAATCATAACTATTTGAATAAATTTAGAAAATAGATTTATTTTTTTAAATTTTTACTTATTAATTTTTAGAATATTAATAAATTTATATTATTTTATTAGAAATAAGCTTGCATGAACAAAACCAATTGTTTTATGACAAAAAAAAGTCATAAAATTTTGAAACATATTTTTTTTTAAATACTCATAACTATTTGAACTTGTTGGTAAACAAATTCATTTTTTTAATTCTCTTACTCTTTAATTTTTAAAATATTAATAAATTAGTATTATTTTATTTCAAATAAGCTTATATGAACTGAAATAATTGTTTTATTACAAAACAAAAGGTTATAATGATTTGAAATAGATAATTATTCAAATAATCATGACTATTTGAACTTGTTCGGTAAACATATTTATTTTTTAAAATTTTTAAAATTTTTTACTTATTGATTACCAAAATATTAATAAATAAATATTTTTTTAATCTAAATAAGCTTGTATGAATGGAAACAATTGTTTTATGATAAAACAAAAAGTCATAACAATTTGAAATAAATAATTATTCAAATAGTCATAACGATTTAAACCTGTTCGATAAACAAATTTATTTTTTTAAATCTTTTACTTATTAATTGTCTTGATATCAACAAATTTGTATGATTTTATTTGAAATAAGCTTGTATGAATAGAAAAAATCATTTAATGACAAAGCAAAAGATTATAATGATTTCAAATAGATAATTGTTCAAATAGTCATAATTATTGAAACTTGTTCGATAAATAGAATTATTTTTTAAATCTTTTAATTATTAATTTTTGGAATATTAACAACTTAGTATTATTTTATTTCAAATAAGCTTATATGAACTGAAATAAATTTTTTTATTACAAAACAAAAAGTCATAACGATTTGAAATAGAAAATTAATCAAATAGTCATGACTATTTGATCTAGTTCAGTAAATATATTTATTTTTAAAATTTTTTACCTATTAATTATCAGAATATTAATAAATTAGTATTATTTTAATATGAATAAGCTTATATAAACAAAAACTACTATTTTTAATAGAACAAAAGGTCATAATAATTTGAAAGAAATAATTACTCAAATAGTCATAACTATTTGAAATAGTTTGTTAAGTGATTTACTTTTTAAATCTCTTACTGATTAATTTTCTAAATATTAATAAATTAGTTTTTTTTATTTTGAACAAACTTATATTACCAAAAACAATTGTTTTGTGACAAAACAAAAAGTAATAACGATTTGAAATAGATAATTATTAAAATAGTTATAATTATTTAAACTGATTTGGTAACAAAATTATTTTCTAAATCACTTATAAATTTTTGAAATATTAATAAATTAGATTTATTCTACTCTGAATAAGCTTCTATAAGTTGAAAAAATTGTTTTATGACAAAAAAAAGGTCATAATGATTTAAATTAGATAATTGTTCATAGTCATAACTATTTGAACTGGTTCAGCAAACAAATGTATTTTTAAAATCTCTTAGTTAGTAATTTTTTTAATTTTGTTAGTTTAGTACCATTTTATTTTGAATAAACTTGTATGAATAGAAATAATTGCTTCATGACATAACAAAAGGTTATAATAATTTGAAGTATACAATTGTTCAAATAATCATAACTATTTGAACTGGTTTGGTAAATAGATTTATTTTTTAATCTGTTACTTATTAATTTTTGAAAGATTAATAAATTGATATTATTTTATTCTAAATAAACTTGTACGAAAAATTGTTATATGACCAAACAAAACGTAACAATTATTTAAAATAGATAATTATTGAAATGGACATAATTATTTGAATTGATTTGGTAAACATATTCATTTTTTAAATCACTTATTAATTTTCAAAATTTTAATAACTAGTATTATTTTATTTCAAATAAGTTTGTATGAACTGAAACAATTATTTTATAGCAGAACAAAAGGTCATAATGATTTGAATGTTCGGTAAACAAATTTATTTTTAAACTCTTAGCTTATCTAATTTTGGAAGTGATTAAAAAATTAGTATTATTTTATTTGATAAGCTTTTATGAACTTGAACAATTGTTTTATGTCAAAACAAAAGGTTTAATAATTTTAGAAAAAATAATATTCAAATAGAAAACAACTATTTTAACTTTCAGTAGATAGATTTATTTTGTGTCAAAATTTTGCTTATTTAATTTTTTAATGTAATAAATTTGACTTTTTTATTCTCGAATAAGCTTGTAAGATGTGAAACAAATATTTTATGATTAAACAAGAGGTTAGAATGATTTAAAATAGATAATTATTCTAATAGTTTTAACTATTTGAACTAAGTCGATAAACACACTTATTAATTTTAAAAAATTATTAAATTAGTATCATTTTTAATCGAATAAACTTTTATTATCAGAAACAATTGTTTTATGACAAAACAAAGATTTTAATGATTTGAGATTGATAATTGTTCAAATAATCATAACTATTTAAACTGATTCAATAAACAGATTTATTTTTTAAATCTGCTACTTATTAATTTTTGAAATATTAATAAATTAATATTATTTTATTTCAAATAAGTTGTATCATCAAAAACAATTATTTTATGACAAAACAAAATGTAGTAATGATTTGTAGTAGATAATCACTCAAATGGCCACAATTATTTTAATTGATTCAATAAATAGATTTTATTTTTTAAATTTTTTACTTATTAATTTGGGAAATATTAATAAATTAGTACTATTTATTCCATTTAAGCTTGTATTAATTGAAACAATTATTTTATGACAAATCAAAAGATTATAAGAATTTTAAATAGATAATTGTTCAAATAATAATAACTATTTGAATTTATTTGGTAAATAAATTTATTTTTTTAAATTTCTTTCTTATTAATTTTTTGAATGTTAATAAATTAGTATTAATTTCTTCTAAATAAGCTTGTATGAATTGAAACAGTTGTTTTATGACTAAGCAAAAGGTTAGAATGATTTGCAATATATAATTATTCCAATAGTCTTAACCATATGAATTGATTCAGTAAACAAAGTTAGTTTTTAAATCTCTTAATTATTAATTTTCAAAATATTATTAAATTAGTATTATTTTAATCCGAATAAGCTTATATGAACAAAACAATTATTCTATAACAAAAGAAAGGTCATAATGATTTGAAATAGATAATAATTCATATAGTCTTAACTATTTGAACTAGTTCGACAATTAGATTTTTTTTTAATTTTCTTGGTTATTAAGTTTTGGAATATTATTAAATTAATATTATTTTATTTTGAATAAAATAGTATGAACAAGCAAAACTATTCAAATAAAAGGTTATAATGATTTGAAATAGATAATTATTCAAATAGTTAAAACTATTTGAAATGTTTTGGCAAGCAGATTTACTTTTTAAATCTGTTACTGATTAATTTTTTAAATATTAATAAATTAGTATTATTTTATTTCGAACAAACTTATATTAACAAAAATAGTTGTTTTATGACAAAACAAAAAGTAATAACGATTTGAAATAGATAATTATTCAAATAGTTATAATTATGTGAACTGGTTTGGCAAATAGAATTATTTTCTAAATCTCTTACTTATAAATTTTTAAAATATTAATAAATTAGTTTTATTCTATTTCGAATAAACGTTTATGAGTTGAAATAATTATTTTATGACACAGCAAAAGGTCATAAAAATTTAAATATATAATTGTTCATATAGTCTTAGTTGTTTCAATTCATTCGGTAAACGAATTTATTTTTTAAATCTCTTAATTATTAATTTTTAGAATATTACTTAATTAGTATTATTTTATTTTGAATAAGCTTGTACGACCAGACACAATTGTTTTATGATAGAACAAAAGGTTATAATAATTTGAAATAAATAATTATTCAAATTGTCGTAACTATTTGAACTGGTTCAAAAACCAAATTTATTTTTTAAATCTCTTATTAATTCTTGAAAAACTAATAAATTAATATTATTTTATTTTGAATAACCTTGTATGTTGAAAAATAATTGTTTTATAACAAAAAAAAGGTAACAATGATTTGAAATAGATAATTGGTCAAATGGCCATAATTATTTGAACTGATTCGATAAACTAATTTATTATTTAAATCTCTTACTTATTGATTTTTGAAATATTAATAAAGGAGTATTATTTTATTTTGGATAAGCTTTTATGAACTAAAACAATTGTTTTATGACAAAACAAATGGTCATAATATTTTTAAATAGATAATTATTCAAATAGTCATAATTATTTAAACTTATTTGGTAGACAGATTTATTTTTCCAAATCTCATGCTTATTAATTTTTTGAATGTTAATAAATTAGTATTATTTTATTCCAAATAAGCTCGTATAAACTAAAACAATTATTATATGATTAAACAAAAGGTCAAAACGATTTAAAATGAATAATTATTCTAATAGTCTTAAATATTTGAACTGGTTCGGCAAGCAAATTTATTTTTTAAATCTCTTATTAATTTTTGAAATATTATTAAATTAGTATTATTTTTATCCGAATAAGCTCTTATGATAAAAAATAGTTGTTTTATGAGAAAACAAAGATCATAACAATTTGAGATTGATATTTGTTCAAATAAACATAATTATTGGAATTGGTTTGAAAAATAGCTTTAGCTTTTCAATCTCTTGGTTATTAATTTTTGAAATATTAATAATGTAGCATTATTTTATTTTGGATAAGTTTTTAGGAACTGAAACAATTGTTTTATGACAAAACAAAATGTCATAACAACTTTAAATAAATAATTGGTTAAATAGTCAAATCTATTTGAACTTGTTTGATAAACAAAATATATTTTTTTAAATCTCTTACTCATTAATTTTTCGAATGTTAATAAATTAGTATTATTTTATTCTAAATAAACTTGCATAAATTGAAATAATTATTTTATAACTAAACAAAAGGTTAGAATGATTTGAAATAAATAATTGTTCTAATAGTTTTAATTATTTAAACTAGTTTGGCAAACACATTTATTTTTTAAATCTCTTACTAATTTTTGGAAAAGAAATAATTATTTTATGACAAAATTAATATCATAACGATTTGAGATAAATATTTGTCCAAATAGTCATAACTATTTAAACTATTTTAGTAAATAAATTTATTTTTTAAATTTCTTATTAATTTTCAAAATATTAATAGATTCGTATTATTTTATTTTGAATAATTTTGCATGAACAAAAACAATTGTTTTATGACAAAACTAAATGTCATAATGATTTGAAATAGATAATTGGTCAAATGGACATGATTGTTTGAACTTGTTCGGTAAATAGATTTACTTTTTAAATCTCCTACCTATTAATTTTCAAAATATTAATAAATTAGTATTATTTTATTCCAAATAAACTTGTATGAATAAAAACAATTGTTTTATGACAAAACCAAAGATCATAACTATTTGACATAAATAATTATTCAAATAGTCCTAAGTATTTGAACTTGTTCAATAAATAGATTTATTTTCTAAATTTTTTGCTTATTAATTTTTTAAATATTAAATTGTTCAAGTAGTCTTAATCATATGAAATGGTTTGATTAACAAATTTATTTTTTAAATCTCTTACTTATTAATTTTTGAAATATTATTAAATTTATATTATTTTAATTCGAATAAGCTTGTACGAACAAAAAAATTATTTTATGATGAGCAAAAGTTCAAAACATTTTAAACAGATAATTGTTCAAATAATCACAACTATTTAAACTTGTTCGATAAACATATTTATTTTTTAAAATTTCTTATTGATTTTTAGAATGTTATTAAATAGTATTATTTTATTTTGAATAATTTTGCATGAACATAAACAATTATTTTATGACAAAACAAAAGGTCATAACGATTTGAAATAGATAATTATTTAAATAGACATGACTATTTGAATTGATTTAGTAAACAAATTAACTTTTTAAATCACTTATTAATTTTTGGAATATTAATAAATTAGTATTATTTTATTTTGAATAAGCTTATATGAACTGAAACAATTATTTTATGACAAAAAAAGGTCATAACGATTTTAAATAGATAATTATTAAGATAGTCGTAACTATTTGAATTTGTTCAGTAAATAAATTTATTTTTTTAAACTCTTGCTTATTAATTTTAGAAATATTAAGAAATTAGCATTATTTTATTTTGGACAAGCTTTTATAAACTAAAACAATTCTTTGATGTCAAAACAAAAGGTCATAACGATTTTAAATAAACAATTATTCAAGTAGTCAAACTATTTTGAACTTGTTCGGTAAAGAGATTTATTTTTTCAAATCTTTTTTTATTAATTTTTTTAATGTTAATAAATTTGCATTATTTTATTCTGAATAAGCTTGTAAGATATGAAACAAATATTTTTTACTAAACAAAAAATTCAGAATGATTTGAAATAGATAATTATTTTCATAGTTTTAACTATTTGAATTAGTTCAGCGAATACATTTATTTTTTAAATCTCTTACTTAATAATTTTTGGAATATTATTAAATTATTATTATTTTTAACTAAATAAGCTTCGATGATTAGAAACAATTGTTTTATGATAAAACAAAGATCTTAACGATTAGAGATTGATAATTGTTTAAATAGTCATAACTATTTGATATGGTTCGATAAATAGATTTATTTCTTAAATCTCTTACTTATTAATTTTTGAAATATTAATCAATTAGTATTATTCTATTTCAAATAAACTTGTATGATCAAAAATAATTATTTTATGACAAAACAAATGGTCATAACAATTTGAAGTAGATAATCGTTCAAATGATCATAATTATTTTAATTGATTCAGTAAACGAACTTATTTTTTAAATTTCTTACTTATTAATTTAGGAAATATTAATAAATTAGTATTATTTTATTTTGTCTAAGCTTTTATTAACTAAAACAATTGTTTTATGATAAGTCAAAAGGTTATAATAATTTTAAATAGACTATTATTCAAATAGTAATAATTATTTAAATTTGTTTAGTAAACATATTTAGTTTTTTAAATCTCTTTCTTCTTAATTTTTTGAATATTAGTAAATTGATATTAGTTTATTCTGAATAAGCTTGTATGAACTAAAACAGATGTTTTATGACTAAATAAAAGGTTAGAATGACATGAATAGATAATTGTTCCAATAGTCTTAACCATTTGAACTAATTTGGTAAACAAATTTATTTTTTAATCTCTTATTTATTAATTTTTGAAATATTATTAAATTAGAATTATTTAAATCCAAATAAGCTTATATGAATAAAATAGTTCTTTTATGACAAACAATAGGTCATAACGATTTGAAATAGATAATTGTTTATATAGTCCTAACTATTTGAACTAGCTCGATAATTAGATTTATTTTTTAATTTTTTGGGTTATTAAATTTTAGAATATTATTGAATTAATATTATTTTATTCCGAATAAAATAGTATAAATAGAACCAATTGTTTAATGACAAAATAAAAAATTATAATGATTTGAAATAGATAATAATTCAAATAGTCATAACTATTTGAAATGGTTTAGTAAACAGATTACCTTTTAAATCTTTTACCAATTAATTTTCTAAATATTAATAAATTACCATTATTTTATTTTGAAAACTTATATTAACAAAAATAATTTTTTATGACAAAACAAAAAGTAATAACAATTTGAAATAGATAATTGTTCAAATAGTTATAATTATTTGAATTGGTTCAATAAGTTATAATTATGTTTTTGTTGTCAGTTTGTTATGACCTTTTCTTTTATCATAAAAAAATTATTTCAACTCGTATAAGCTTATTCAAAATAAAATAATACTAAATTATTAATATTTTGAAGATTAATCATTAAGAGATTTAAAAAATAAATATGTTTACTGATTAAGTTTAAATAATTATGATTATTTGAACAGTTATCTATTTGAAATTGCTAAACCTTTTGCTTTGTCATAAAATAATTTTTTCTGTTCATACAAGCTTATTTCAAAAAAAATAATATAAATTTATTAATATTAAGAAAATTAATAAGTAAAAGGTTTAAAAAATAAATCTATTTACCGAACAAGTTCAAATTGTTATGACTATTTGAACAATTATTTATTTCAAATTGTTATGACTTTTTCTTTTGTCATAAAACAATGTTTCTATTCATACAAGTTTATTTGGATTAAAATATTATTAATTTATTAATATTTTGACAATTTATAAGTAAAAGATTTAAAAAATAAATATGTTTATTGAATAAGTTCAAATAATAATTACTATTTGAATAATTATCTATTTCAAATCATTGTGACCTTTTGTTTTGTAATAAAACAATTGTTTCCACTCATATATGCTTATTTGAAATAAAATAATACTAATTTATTAATATTCCAAAAATTAAGGAGTAAAATGATTAAAAAAATGAATATGCTTACCAAACAAGTTCAAATAGTTATGATTATCTAAACAATTATCGATTTCAAAACACTATAACCTTTTATTTTATCATAAAACAATTGGTTTTATTCATGCAAGCTTATTTCGAATACAATAATATGAATTTATTAATATTCCCAAAATTAATAAGTAAAATTTTAGAAAATAGTTATGACTATTTGAACAATTATCTATTTCAAATCGCTATGACCATTTGTTTGGTAATAAACCAATTGTTTCTATTCAAACAAGCTTATTTAGAATAAAATAATACTGATTTATTAATATTTCAAAATTAATAAGTAAAAGATTTAAAGAATAAATTTGTTTATCGAGTAAGTTCAAATAGTTATGACTATTTGAACAATTATTTATTTCAAATCATTATGATCTTTTGTTTTGTCGTAAAACAATTGTTTCTATTCATACAAGTTTATTTGAAATAAAATAATACTAATTTATTAATATTCTAAAATTAATAAGTTAAAGATTTAAAACTTTAATCTATTTACCGAACAAGTTCAAATAGTCATGTCATTTGAACTATTATCTATTTCAAATTGTTATGACTGTTTTGTCGTAAAAGAATTATTTCTATTCATACAAAATTATTTAGAATAAAATAACAATAATTTATTACTATTTTAAAAATTAATAAAAGATTTAAAAACTAAATCTCCTTATAAAACCAGTTCAAATAGATATGACTATTTAAACAATTATCTATCTCAAATTATTATGATCTTTGTTTTGGTTCTAAAACATTTGTCAAGCTTATTTGGAGTAAAATATTGCTAAATTAATAATATTTTAAAAATTAATAAGGATTTAAAAACTAAATGTGTTTGCTAATCTAGTTCAAATAGTTAAGACTATTAGAACAATTATCTATTTCAAATTTTCTTACCTTTTGTTTAGACATAAAATAATTGTTTCGATTCATACATGTTTACTCAAAATAAAATAATACTAATTTATTAACATTCAAAAAATTAATAAGTAAAAAATAAAAAAATTTGTTTAGTGAATAAGTTCAAATAGTTATGACTATTTGAATAATTACCTCTTTAAACCCCTACTACATTGAAGAAGGAAAAAGTTAAAGAGAAAGTAGAAGGCTCCTTAAACTCAGAAGACAAGCTAGAGTTGGACTTTGAGCTCAGATTATTTACTCATCAGAAAGAAAGAAAAAAAAAGATAAGAATGGTAAGAAAGATGAGAAGGATTAGGATAATCTAAAGGAAGAGCAGAAAAAAAGAAAGAAAGGTCAGCTAGAAAAGTTAAGCTAACTTCTGGCATTAGAGATGGAGGATTCTGAAACTTGAAATCTATTGCAGCAAGAAACTTATCCATCCCATTATAAACCCATTTTCCTTTTACATGGGTGTTCGTTTTTTATTTGTTTTTGGCTCTTAGCAAATATTGATTTTAACTAATAGGCAACTCAGCTATAATCCCTTCTTACAATATTAGAGGGGAATTAAATCATCCGAATAGAAATCTTCACGATCAAGCTAACCTCCCCTTAGTTCTACCTTAAAGTTATCAAACATACTAAAATTAGAAAACATAATGAAAAGGAAAAAAAAATGTACCAAAAAGTTTGAAAGTGTGAAGGTAAGTTCAAAGAAAGCTAAAAGTATTAGAGGTCGGTTAAATATGGTCGACTTGAGAGCTAGAAAACTGTGATATAAGACGTGAAGGCCTTAGAAGGCCCTTTATATAGCCAACTTGGAGATTGGATAAATGTTCCAAATTGTGCCACATGGCCAAAAAGGTTATCAAGGATGACCCTTCATGTTCTCAGCCCATGATCATGTAACTACCAAATTTTCTCTTTAATAAATGCAAATATAGATGAATTAGTGGAAAGCCATATTAGTCATTTCATTAGGAATTTTACTATTTAGAAACACATGCGTTCACGTCATCAGGCACATACCATTACGAAAGAAAAATAAAAAACAAAAGGAAAATATACAGGTCCCACATTAGCTATCACAATAACATAGCAGTAAATCACAAATAAATGCAATGTCCGACATACAAAACATGTCGACTACCACCTACAGGTTTGGCCTATGCATCTCTCGTCCATATCGACACCTAAAATTATTTACTTCAATAACTTGAGATCAAATCAACAAAATAATTTTTTTTAAAAACCCATGCTCAAGAATTTAAGCTCAATATCACCGAGTATAGATCAAATTGGTCCAACCTACACTCATCATTCTAATACTCAGACTACTAGGTAGAATGACAAAATATTAGAAGCAATTTTGGGTTCAAAGGGCAAAATAGTCATTTCTCCTCATTAGAGACAATCAACAAACTATTATGGGAATTTCTAACTTTTCGACCAAGTTGACTTATCATGTCAACCTGAATCCATGGGGTCACGTCAGCTCAAACACCTCTCCAGCCTACTCATTAAACCCCCATTTAGATGCTGACTTGTCATCTCTTGACTAGGTGGCCAACATCCAACTTAGCTTAGCCTACCAAGTCATCCTTGACCTTAAGGCTGACCTCAGGCAGCTTAGGCTGCCCAAAACCCCCACCTAACAAGTATAAATAAGATCATCCAGATACCATTGTTCCATCTTGTTTTTTATATACTTTCTTATATTTTCCTTCTTATATACATGCCTCTTTGATCAGTCTCTAACTTGAGCATCAGAGTATAAACGTTAAGATCACTTTTGACTTTTGACTTTAATCACTTTATTTCTCTCTCTTTTGATCCTAGAAGACAGCTCGGCACAAACACTCTAATTATAGAAATACAACTTGCACAGGGAAAAGGAAAATAATTTTAATTTTCTTATTTAATCATGGACCAAAAAAAGGGTATGCACAATAACACACACAAAAAGAGAAAAAACAATCAATCCTTAAAAATGAGTGAAGAAATTAAAAAAAAAAAGATCGGCTCCCTCCTTCCTACTTTGCCCAAACCCATGTTACAATAGTCTTTTAACAAGCAGAATATATTGGTAAAACTAAATTTCGAGAGAAGATACTGGAGGTCTTCTTGCATCCTCTCCATCGGGTAAGGAAGTGGATGAAGTAGGTGCGAGTGAGACATCAGTTATGGAGTTGAAGACACCCTTGGCTTCCTGCTGTGGATTAGGGACAGGTAAGATTTCCTTTGTGAGTGGCGGGCTCGTACAAGGGGAAGCGGTGACCTCCTCCACCTCAGAAGGTGAGGTGGGGTAATCAGAAAGCCTTTTTGAGTAGGAGAAGTTGATGGGATAAACTTCTGTAACTTCTTCAGCTCCCTCATCTAAATACACAACATCCTGCATGGTCAGTTGGTGATACTCTACAATTTCCCTTAGAAACCGGTTCTCTCGAGCGTATATTGAATTTTCATGCGCCAATCGGGCCTTTTCTGCCAAAAGAGTCTCCAGTTGAAGCCGAATCTGAGATAACATTTGCAACATTCAAAATTATTACCAATAAATTATTGCAATTACTTCTGCCTTCCTGCATGTAGCAGTAACTCAACTACACCAATAACCCACTCAACACGTCCTCAAAAAAAAAAAAAAAATCATGAGAGAAGAAATTGAACAAAAGAATATTGATCTCATGATAGGGGCAGCAAACGTAAAACACTGCCTTCCTGATAAAAAAAAAAAAAAGAATCCTCTCTCCATAAAAGAAAACGTATGTGTACCAAATCATCGTCTGCAGGATTACCCCCTTTCTCTCGACTCTCCCGAAGGAGTTTATTCTCCTCTTCTAGTTGAGCACATCGTTCCTTTGCAAAAGCCAAATCTGCCTTAACAGTTTTCAGCTCCCGAAGAAGAAGTTTTGCTTTAGCAGCTGTGGCCATTGCAACCTGTGAAGCAAAAAAGAGTCAAATCTTGCATTTCACCGGACAGGACATGAAGAACTTCGCTTATAATCTACTTCTCCTAATGGCACTAGTTGAGTTCAACCATAATGAACGCATACCCCATTTCTAAAGTTGTATTTGAACTTCTAAGCATAGCCCATAATGCAGCTTACATTTACTAATAACCAAATCATTATGGAAATAACCTAAAAGAGGTTATTTTTTAATTTTTCTGAGCTGCAAAGTTCAATAATGCAGCAAAGTCAAGATTGTATAAATTCAGGACAAGAAATTTTATCAAATGGTTGAGTGGCAGGCAGACCAAGATCTCTCTAACTGGCAACTTGAAGTGATTTTGAGAAATTCACACCCTTGTTTTTATTCCCAAATTGAAATAATCAATGCTTTCACTATATGACTCAGTGTCACACAATTTTGCCACCTTACATCGCGAGATGCCTTGAGTCGGGTTTCATGGTTGGTTTGATTCTGAAGCCGTGTCGGTTCCATCAGAGGTTGCTGCAATGTGCTATTGAAACCAGTGACCTGATTTTCTGCCACGGGATTGCAGCTCCCTTTCCGCCTGATTTGAAGCTTGCGTGTTTCTTGGATAATATCTTGGGTTTTACTTTCCACAATTGTTCGACCTTCCTGCAAAGACAAGAAATTGTGCTGATGAAGACAGTTTCATTTCTACAACACCCCGCCCCCCCCCCCAAAAAAAATAACAATGGGCAAAACATAAATAGATATAAAGTAACATTTAATTTGCTCACTACTTGATATTGGAAAGGCAAAAGAAGTGGTACATACAGAGTAAAAAGTATTGGTTAGAATGAATGAGACAAGTTTATAAATGAAAGAATCTCATGAAGAGTTTAACAAAATTCTAGCCCAAACAAGTTCACATCTTACCTCAAAAGCCTTTTCAAATGTGTCACCAATCTGATTAAGGGATGAGGTGAGCTTATCCAAGCCCCTTCGTATTGTAGGATTATCCATTCTTCTAAAGCCCTCAGTTGGCTGTTGGTTCTGCTATTGAGAAGAAACACAAGCCCAAGTGTAAATTTTGAACATAAAATAAAGCCATAAGAAAATGGAGCACTTTAATATGGCATTGCATCAGCAGAAACACCGATAGCAAAACGTCTAAATCGAATTACTTTGAAGACACTTTCCTCTCATTATTAGCACCAACAAAGAATTAAAATAGATCACCTGGGAAGCTGGTGAGGCTTCCAACATAGGCGATGATCCTACTCTGCCAGGCGTTTCAAACTGCTGAGAGACATTATCATCGTCGAGAATGGCTCTGGCTTTTCGAGCCAGAACACCCCAGAACCCTTTCGAATCATTTCTTGAATCTTCGTAGGCATTGAAGCCCTACAATTAGTCATCTCAATAAGAAATTAGACAACAGGAAACAAATTCCATCATAGGAACATAAAAGTCGATTAAATATGACCATCTGGAGATAATTGTGATCAAAACCAGAAAGAAAGAACAAAATAACACTCAATTATACGCAACAAAATAGATCTCCTTTTTCTTTTCTAAATCATAGATTTTATTTTGTAGCGTTTATCTCTGAAACGCCGCCCATAATATTTGATAACTGTAACTTAGGTATGATTTGGCATTGATAAAATCAACAGACAAAAAAAGCGAATGAAGAACATGATATCTGACTTAAATGATAATGGTATGCCTTTGTTTTCCCACAAAGAAAAAAAAAAAAAAACCTTAGATCTTGAAGGGTTGAAATCAGAATCAGCAACAAAAACAGGGGAGTCGGTTTTGGCAGAAGCAGAGGCGGCACGCATGGCCTGAGCGGCGAGAGAATTGGCGGTTGATGTTGATGAAGAGAAAGAATAGGAGGACGTGAATGTTTTGCTGTCATTGTCTCCTGGTGGGTGTGGGTGGTGAATCTCTTCCTTGAACGTCGACGCTCTGCTTATTCCCTGCCTTCTCCTATAAGCCATTTCTTTTATTGTTAATTTTTTCTATTTTCCAAGACAGAGAGGGAGGGAGAGATCTGTTTGCTGGCAATTGCCAAAACAAAATGATCGGGAAATTAACAAACTTCCCCTCCTTTTTTAACGAACCAGCATTTATTATTTTATTTACTAAAAGAAATTGAAGCAAAAACTCTTCGGCTCCGGCTTTGGCTTTGCCACGACAAATTATTAATTAATTTCACTTGTTTCAGTTTGATGCTGGTCCTTGTGTTTTAAAGCCACCTTTTCTTTGTTATATATATTTTTTCATTTTATAGTTGTAATTCTCTCACACTTCTCATTTTTCAGCATTTTCCGATATTTTTTCTTTCAATAAATGAATCATACATTTTAAATAACAAAATAAACAGTGACGGAGCCACATGAGAGCTAGAGAGAATTTTAAATTTTATTTTTATATATATATGGTGTTTATGTGAGTTTTTTTAGATATATCTTCCAAAATAAATCAATTGCCCCTCAATAATTATTTTTTTTCATTTATGATTTTTTAATTCATTGAATCTTATCCAAAAATGTAAAAATTGTATAATTAATAGTTTCTAGATAGAATATACGTTTACAAAGTGTGAGGATTTTTTTTTATAAAACTATTTACATATTTTCTTATAGTGTCAATAAATATATTAAACACTTTTCATTTTAAAAAAAAATTTTTGAGTCTTACTCTTTTAACGAGTAATCATGCAAAGCATATCAATTCTTAGGTAAATTTTGTGAACTTCAAAACTAAAATGCACTACAAGAAAATGGAAGATTAGTAGCAATTTTATAGCGGTGTTTTACTTACAAACGCCACTAACTTTCGTGTTTTTATAAAACTTAAGGCATTTATTATCAAAACGCCACTAAATATTCAAATAGTGACGTTGTTACTTATAAAACGTCATTAAAGATAAAAATTAATGAGGTTTATTGAATAAAATACCTTGAATAATCATTTTTAAAAAATTGGAGTGATTATTGAAGTTTTTTTTGTGTGTAGAAAACACCTTAAATAATTCTCTCATAAAAAATAAAAGTGATTTTTTAAGGCATTTTTTGGAAAATAAAAATGCCTTCAATAATCCCCTTATTTTTTATGAGGGGATTATTGAAGGCGTTTTGTGCAAAAAATGCTTTTAATAATTTCTTTCAATTTTTTATGAGAGATTATTGAAGGCGTTGCAAGCAAAAAATGTCTTGAATAATCTACTCATAAAAAATAGAAGCGATTATTGAAGGTATTTTCTGTAAAAAAAAAAAAAAAAAAAAAAAAAAAAAAAAACACCTTCAATAATTGCTTCTAATTTTTTAGGAGAATTATTGAAGGTGTTTCTGATCAGAAATGCCTTCAATAATACTTCAAAAAACCTAAAAAATGTTGAAGAGAATGATCAAACCTACAATCTTATGATTAATAACCGTATGTTCTAACCAACAATGCTAATTCATTTTTGGCAAATTCATTAACAATAAGATTTATTGAAGGTATTTTTGACAAAAATACTTTCAATAATCCTCTACAATTTTTTAGGGGAATTATTGAAGGCGTTCAGAAAACGCCTTCAATAATTGCCTCTATTTTTTATGAGCAGATTATTGAAGACATTTTTTTGCCTAAAACACATTCAATAATCTCTGATAAAAAATTAGAAAAGATTATTGAAGGCATTTTTTGCACAAGATGCCTTCAATAATCCACTCTAAAAAATTAAAAGAGATTATTAAAGGCATTTTTAGTCTAAAACAACTTCAATAATCTTTTTTGTAAATAGTAGCATTTTTTTAAGTAAACGCCGCTATCATGAAAAAATAACGCAACTAAAATTTTTCTCAAAAATTTAAACCTCCTCTTTTTTCTCTGTAATTTCTTTTCTTTCCTCAACTTTTTTCTTGGAAGAGAATGGTGAGAAAGAAAATTCAAATCAAGAAGATTGACAACGTAGCAACGAGGTAGGTGACTTTCTCAAAAAGGAGACGAGGAGTTTTCAAGAAAGCTCATGAGCTTTCCACTCTTTGTGATGCTGAGATAGCTCTTATAGTCTTTTCAGCCGCTAGAAAGCTCTTTGAGTACTCCAGCACAAGGTTGCTCGCACTTATCTCCTATCTATATGTGAATGCTTTGCCTTGATTCTTGCTCTATCTCTACTAGTTTAATATAGAAATCTTTGCCTGCTGTTTGATTTAATGTGTTGAATGTGCTTGGGTGAGTGTGAGAGGAAGTGAGAAACGTAATTGTTTTGAAAAAAAATCTTTCAAATCAAGAGAACTGTATAAAACTATAAATTCATGATAACTAAATGTACTTGAATCTTGTATTCTATTACAAAAAGAACTTCTTTTAATAATTTGTCAGAAGCTGAGGGGTTTCGGGGTGAGAGGCTATGGTTTCACATGAATGTCTGTATGATATTTGTTGATGCTTGTTCGTACTTTTTTGAACCTTGTTTAAGCCATATTTTATCACTAATCAGTTGTCTTATAAGAAGTTTATGCTTTCCATATATCATTCCTGGTGCAACTTAGAGCACAAACTGATATTTTACCTTTCACTTGTCAGAACCTGATCTGCTGTCATTTTCATTTTCTCTCCAACCAAATAGCTTTTAATTTTAGTTTTCTTAATTGAATCTTTTTACAATTTTAGGTTTCCTACACTCTTTTTGAATGTTCTTTAAGATTTTCATAATGAAATTTACAAATTCTTATGATTTCCTTTTCAAATTCTGTAAAATTCACATTGAACTCAAATCTGGTTTCAAAACCGCACACCTAACCTATCTTCAGTCTTTTGATCAAAACTGAGTGAATTCTAGGTTGATTTACTTCAAATGTTTTTTCCTAGATTCCTATTTCATAAGGATATAATCCAATAAAAATTCAACCTCAAATACCATTGTACCAGTACAATTAATTCTTCAAAATTAAGGCTGAATCCATAAGGCAGAAACGATCCATGCATGAGAACTTGATGAATGATGATCCTCTCTCCTTCTAGGTGTTTGATTTGATTCTCTCATACTTTACATTCTTATTTGTACATGTTTTCTCGTTATTTTTTAATTGATTTCATTTATTTTCATGAATTCATTTGGTGTTTGGATAGATTTAGTTGTTAATGCCCTGTTTTTCTCTATTTTGAGTATCACTTGAGTTGCTAGTTCATTAAGCTAGCTTTTCTCTATTTTGCTGCCATTTTCTTGTTGAATTTTGTAGCAAACTTGATTGATGAATTGTTTCTTAGCTCATTTCAAGTTCATTTTCATTATAAGCTTCTAGACCTAATTTTTTCTTTCATCAACTCAGTAAGTTTTGGTTGAATTTCACTTTTATATTTTAGTTGTTTCTAGTTAATTCTTGTATTTTCTTGCACTTTTTGTTCTTTAAATCAATTTTCCTTTTTGTTCCTTTATTAATCTTTTCAATTCCAGTTTATGATCACTTGTTTTAGCATCAATTAGATATAGATCAATTAATTCATGTTTGGTTGCAAGTTAGTTGTCAGTTGCAATTTTGTGTTCTTTCATTACATTATGCGATTTTTCTTCAACTTTTGCTTTTCAAATTGATTTCTCATGATGATTTTTTATAGATCTTTGAAATTCCAGCTTTTTTTGAAGAAAATTTAAAGGAACAAAAATGAACATTCAGATTTAATATACTAGTTTTGAAATGTATTCTATTTCAATTACATGTGTGTGTTTAGGGTTTGATTTGGATTTGTTTGAACCAATTGCGTTAAAGTTTAGGCTACTACACTTGCAATGTTGATAACTTATTTGTAGAAGAATTTCCTTTATTTAATGTATCCTAAAGTTGATATGTATTAAGATCCTCTTACTTGTTTATTTTAATAAAGATCTAAATGTGGCCAAAGGGTTATTTTACCCAAAAGTCAAGGAATTTGGGTTTTTTCCATAAATTGGTATGATTGAAAAAGGTAAAAAAAGGATGTTCTAGCTTCAAGCTTTTAATGTCGAAACAAGAAATTAAGTTAATTATTTTAGTATGACCCATTATAAAAAATTTAGTTCTAGGGTTCAATCTAATTATTTTGTCACACTTATAAATCACAATCATCTTGCTATTAACTATTGAGTTTGGAGTTATATGCAACATGCCCTTTATGTTTATATCTCTTTCAATTAGAAACTTTTTTGTTGATGTCATCCCCTTGAATCTTATTCTTCTTCTGCTTTTGTATCATAAAATAGCATGGCTAGCAATATTTTACATGTGTATGCCAATTGGATATGCACTCGAATATGTTTACGGTGGAATAGTAAGTTTTCTTTTCTAGCTTTTTTATAGGTATTTGTTAAATTGATCTCTTTAATTTCTTCCTAGTTTAAGAATAAAAGAACCATCCTTATTTCAAATATGCCAAGTTTTACTACTGTCCATATTTTATGTTGCTTTATGCTCTGCCCAAACGTTAATCTGAGATAACTAGCTAACAAGTTACAGTCATTTAAATTGGCATTTTGCATTTTGGGTGGAAGCCATTGTGATGCTTTCATTTGTTATTTTGAATTTTATTATGAAGCCTTTACAATTGAAATGTGCATACTGTAACCTATCAACTTGGATTGGTCTTCTATACTTTTTTCAATTACTTTCTAATGATTCCATGATACAGTTTTTGCTACTGCTAAGTCAAAAAATCATTGATCTCTATAGACACAGTTGTACCATCAGTTCAAAGTGTAGCATAGTTGATTTATCCATTACACAATTTGCATTTTCCTCTTAAAACTCTATTACGTGGTCATTTTATTTTAAAGGATTGGTTTATTTTCGTCTTGAAGCATTTGAACCATTTATTTCTATGAATTTATTTACGAGATGAAAATGATTTGAAATGGTTTATCTTATAAACTTCATGGAATCAAATAATCTTTATCTTTTTTCAATGCAATCAAACATGAACTTGATTGAAGATCTATCTCTCAGCCTTTCGTTTATTCTTCTTCTCTCAAATTATGTGGCACTGTATTTCAAGTCTAGCAATTTCATAATGAAATATGCAAAATAGAAGAACTATGATAAAAAAAAAGGCATTGTTGTGAAATGCACTTAGAGAGGGAGTGTAGATCATTTTGCCTTGTGCATTTATCTTAATCATTGGCCAAAAAATATATCTTAGTTTGTTGCTTTGGTTAAATTTGTTTCTATGTTATTTCTGCATGCATGTAATAATGGGATCTTGTATATCTTCCTTGATTTTATCTTACATTACAAATTTTATGGTACTTTTTATAGCTTACCAGTGACATTTTTCAATCAGGATGAAACATGAAGTTGTGGAAAAGATAAATGAAATGTACTGTGATGCATTTTTAACAGCACATTTTGAGGTTTCTAAAGAAACGTTCTTTTTAGCAATGAAAGTCAATAGGAGGAATAAGCGTTGAGGATCCACTCAAAGTAAGTGCAACTCCTTTCATGGAGTCCATTGATGGGCAAGAAGAAAACAAATGCAAAGTGGAATGTTATTGTACGTATTAAACTTTGTGTCACATGCATATTGGAACAAATTATGTATTTAGATATTTAAATATTATAATATTCAGTTTATGAATTTAAATTCATTTTTATTTTTTTAACAATTTTTATTTAATTATAATAAATATTAAAAGAAAATAAAAAAAGTAAAAATTTTTAACGGCGTTTATATTTAAAGATGCTAGTAAATGCTAAATTTAGTGACGTTTGTATCAAAAAACACCATTAAATTTGGTGGTGTTTTTACTACAAATGATACTATTTTTAGCATTTAGTAGCATTTTTGTTTAAAAATGTCGCTAAATTAGCGGCATGTTTTTGTTACAAACGCCACCAAATTAATGGCATTTTTATGATAAAAATGTCACTAAATTAGCGACTTCTCAAAGATACAAACGCCACTAAAATAACAGTATTTTCTAGATATAAACGTCGCTAATATAACGGTATTTTTCAAATGCAAATGCTGCTAATATAGTGACGTTTTTCATATACAAATGCTGCTAATATAGCGGTGTTTTATAGAAAAAGCCGTTATTTTTCGCGATGCGTGTATAACCGATACTTTGACTGGCATTTTTTGTAAACGTCTCAAATCTTTTAATGGTGTTTATAAACGCCGCTAAATATTAAAAAAAATGTCACTAAAAGTCTAAACCCCTACAGTGACGGTTTACACGAAAATTATAAATGAAAATGAAAATTAATATTCATATTATAATTTAAAAGATTTCATTTGATTATTTACAAAAAAATTTTGAAAACTTTTAAAATTACAATGTATTTATCTATTTATAAAACTCTATTAATCTATCAATCTATCAATTTTAATATCAATCTTTTACATTATTTCTATCATAAAACCACAATATTTCATAAAAACTATACATAATTAATTCGCCTAGTAAAAGATACTAGGCATTAATTAAAAAGTCGCATCACTACTATAAATTGATAAAAAAATGGTTAAATAATATTTAATCCCTTAACTTTATACCTTCTATCATGTAGGTACCTAAAAAATTATAACTAACACATTGGTACATAAATTTTCATTCAGTTGGTACTTGCTATTGACATCATTATTCAACTTTTCTTAGGTGACATTAACATTCAATAAGATATTGTTAAGTGCTAAACAATCTAATCAATGCCACGCTAACATTAAAAAACAGTTCTAAAAACTTCTTTAAAAATTTTTAGAAAACTAAAAAAATTCTCAAAAATACTAAAAAATTATTTAAATTTTCTTTAAAACATTTAAACATTTTTCTTTAAATTCCAACACATTTTTAAAACTTCAACAAATTTCAAAACAATTCTAAAAATTTTATAAAAATTTTGAAAAAATTCTTAAACTTTTTTCAAATTTTTTAAAATTTATAAAAAATTTATAAATTTTAAAAAATGCTCAAAAAAATTTTTTTACAAATTTTTTGAATTTTTTAAAAATCTTCAAAATTTTTATTTTTAAAATTTTTTCATTTTCTAAGAAATTTTTTAGGACTTTTAGAATTATTATAATTATTTTTAGAATTTTTAGAATTTTTTAAAATTTTTAGAAGTTTTTAGATTTTTGTTTTGAAGTTTTTAAATATTTTTTGAATTTTCTAAAAACTTTTAAAATTATTTTAGAAGTTTTTAAAAAATTTGAGAATTTTTTAGTTTTTTTTTTAATCTTTTAAAATTTTTAGAATTTTTATAGAATTTGTTAGAATTTTTCATGAATTTTTCTTTTAATGATAATGTGGCAGATGAAATGACGTTAATTAGACTTTTTTTTGACATGTGTCAATATCTTATTAGATATTTATATCATGTTAGTAAAGTTGACTAACGGCGTTAGTCCAAAAGACTAACGTGATAACGACTGAAAGTTCAGGTCCAATGTGGTTGTTATAATTCTTTATGTACTAATGTAACAAAAAATATAAAGTTTAGGGGTCAAATACGTATTTAGCCCATAAAAAAAAAAGTAACAACGAAGACTACTAATAGGAATTGATAAAAAATAATCTTTTAACTAAATATTTACTTCCATAATATTCTTTTAATTTTATGTATAAAATATATATCTAATATAATATTTATATGTAATATAATATTTATATGTAAATGATTGTGATTTTGACCTTCCTATATAAAAATTCTAGATCCACCATTGAGAATAAATATATTATGCAGTATTATTTTTAACAATTAATTAAGATATTATTTGGTGGGGTAAATGATAATTGTGATTGAGATGAAAACTTAAAAAAGGCTAGTCCATTAATGTGATTTTTAAAATTATTATCATAAACTTGGGTTAAATTATGTCAAAGGTTTTTGTACTCCATCAAAATTCAAAATTTAGTACATATACTGTAATTCATACAAATTTAGTTCTCATATTATTTTGATTTGATAATCTTAGTTCAATCATTTTCGTCAAATTTTTAACATAAAAAATGCTAATATGGCCGTTAACTTGATGACATGATCATTGATTTTGCTGACATGATAATTTGGATGAAAAAAATTATTTACCAAATTATGCAAATGGTCTTTTTGCTCACACAAAATTTGAACAATAGTCCCTCTAATATAATTTATAAAAATCTCATCCTCATACAAATTGAATTAGATAATGTTGATCCAATTACTAATAAAAAATATTTATTTTAATTTTTTTAAAAGCCATATTTTAATTTTTTTTAGAAAATAAATCTATCCAATTTTTATTTTTTAATATTTTTAAAATTTTGAATTTAGTATTTTTTAATATTTTAAATTTGTAAAATCATATTTTTAATTTTTAAATCAGATTTTATTTTTTAAAAAATTCAATATTTCAGTCATTTAAATTTTTTGAAATGAAATTCATTTGTTGAAGGCTTTTACATTTTTCAAATTTTAACATTTTTATTTAATAAAATTTTTAATTTTTTGGAATTTTTATAACAATTTCATTTTTTTATTTTTTAATATTTAAATGGAAAAATCAATAAATTATAGAGAAAAAACAAGCCTTTAGAATCTATTCTTTTTTGGTATATTTAAGGTGGAAAAATATAAAAATTTATGAAAAAATAGAATTATTTCAAAGCATGAAGAGTTTCTTCCTATTTATTCTTCACTCGGATAAAAAATTTATATGTAGAAAATTTATAAAAGATATATAGAAAATTTATAAAATCTTCTTAAAAATAAAAAATTAAAAAAATGAAAAGTTTTAAAAATAATAAAAATTTAAAAATATAGAAAATTTTATAAAAATCAAAAACTTAAAAACAATAAAATGAAATAAATATTTTGATTAAATAAAAAAATGTTAAAATTTGAAAACATACAAAACTTTCAAAATTTTGAAATTTAAAATAAGTTTAAAATATTGAAAAAAAAATTAGCATTAAAAATTTTTACAAAAATCTAAATATTTATTTTCAGAAAAAATAAATTTTGATTTTAAAATAATAAAAATATGACTTTGAAAAATTAAAATATTTTAAAAAATAAATTTAATAGTTTAAAAAATGTAAAAATTCTAGAAAATTTTAAATATTATTTTTAAATAAAAATAAAAATCTAATTTTTAAAAAACATTAAAAAGGGTATTTTTATTAGTAATTGAACCAATCTCATTAAATTTGATTTATACGAAAACGAAATTTTTATGAATTATAATAGAGAGACTAACATTCAAATTTCTTGTGAGTAAACTTTTGCATCGTTCTACCTGCATGCAACTGTTAATACTTTTGCAGAAATATTCTGTTTGCAAAATGAGATTGAACCCAAATATGAACCCCAGAGGAGTTTCTCAATTTTTACAGTTAATAAACTGAGTGATGAATACTTTTTCAACATTGAATATTATATTAAGCAACATGTGTAGATTTTGTTGAGGAGATTGAGATTACATTGGATTGGCTGATGATTGAAAGCACTCCAAGACATGATGAATCATAAATTAATGCTTCTTAATTTTTAATATTGATTTGAACGGATATTATTCCCTTGCACATGTATATTTTTTTTCACTCTTGACTGCACCGTGCTGTCATTCTTTATGCCCATTTCCCCCATTACTTAATATTGACCCTGATTCTTTATTTCATAGATTAATTTCCTTGAAAAAGGGAAATCATTTAGCTTAATGTTCCATAGTAATCATGAAAATGACGTGTAGAGATGTAGACTTTATAATAATTTTCTTTTTATAATTGTTGATATAAAAAGTTTACTGAAGAGAAGGAAAGCAAATGCAAACGTGAACTATTGCAAAAAGAATAGGTCAGGAATCCAATTGAGCATGCATGCACGGCCCAAATATTTGTTTTGGATCATCTGTCCTGTTGAGAACTTTTTTTTTTTCATATATATTTAGTTTAAATATGGTAATAGTATTAATAATAATAATTAATATTATAATCGTTTGAGAGAGACTTGAAGTTAATACTTTTGTTGAGAGGAAAGTCTTCCACGTAACTAAGTTGCTTTTTTTTTTTTTTTTTGAAATAGAATTAAATTGCTTAATTAATTGTACAATCTTTACGTAATCTTTATCAACATAATAATAATAATAATAATAAGAATAATAAGAAGCAAAGCCTGTCTTTTATGATTTGTGGTTTAAGAATATTGTTTCAATTAGAGTTAATAATGGTTATTTGGTTAAATTGTCACTACAAAGGTTTAAGTTTTTAGTGGTGTTTTTTTCAACATTTTTTAGAGGTTTGGTTATGTGAAAAATAATTTTATATGATTTTATGATTATACCATTCAAGGTTAGTATAAATTTCATAAAATCATTATATCTTCAAAAAAATAGCTAAATTATGTTCTTGTTTATTAACATTTACTTTTGATTTTTTTTTTTTAATGAGAGAGTAAAAAAAGCTTTACGATAGAGAAACTTGATGAAGTCTGTAGGAATGGTGTGAGTATATATTATCATTTATTAATAAACCTTGAGGTTTTATATTGTTGGTTGAATGTAAATATATGAGGATCATTTGTTATAATGTTTTTAACATGCCATGTTGAATAGATAATTTAAGTTTATAGATTGGATTATTGGTTTAATATTATTGGTATATATTTGTTTTATATGAATACACATATATTGAGTACAATTATTTGAAAAAAGTATATTAATATGACAACATTATTAGTTTTAAATTCGAATGTGTGGTCAATTTATTGAAATACAACAATGTTCATAATGTAAATTCCAAAATGTAATTCATAGTATCATATATATAAATCAAATGTTTTCTGGACATAAACTTACAACTGAGTTCACATATATAATTAAACCAAAGTTTTTTTTTATGGGATTACTGAAGGCGTTTTTAGCCAGAAAACGCCTTGAATATTCCCTAACAAAATGTTCTTGAAGGCATTTTTGACCAAAATCACTTTCAATAATCCCTCATAAAAATTTATTATGTGGATTATTAAAGGCATTTTAGGCCAAAAACGCCTTAAAGAATCTGTTTTAACTTTTTTGTATAGATTATTGAAGGTATTTTTGACCAAAACCACCTTCAATAATCCCTCATATAAATTTATTGATTGAATTATTAAAGACGCTTTCGGCCAAAAATGCCTTCAATAATTCATAGAAAATTTTTTCTATGGATTATTGAAGGCATTTTTCTGTCGAAAATTCCTTCGATATTCTCTCTCCAAAATTTTTTAAATGGATTAGTGATGACGTTTTTGCCCAGAAAATGCCTAGAATAATCCTTACAAATAATCCCTTCAAAAACCCAAAAAAAGCTAAAGAAAAAGATTGAACCTATGACTTTATGGTAAACAACCGTATGATCTTTAAATTGTGATATGATATTTATTAAAGGCATTTTTGACAAAAAAATGCCTTCAATAATCCTCTGCAATTTTTTAATGGAATTATTAAAAACGTTTCTTGCAAAAAATGCTTTCAATAATCACCTATATTTTTTTATGAAAGGATTATCCAACTCATTGTCTGGCAAAAATACCTTCAGTAATCTCCTATCTATTTTTTTAATGGGATTATTCAAGGTGTTTTAGTTGATAAATGCTGTTAATTTTTGTCTTAGGCGGCATTTATAAGTAAAAACACCATTAGTTGAATATTTAGTGGCGTTTTGATAATAAACACCTTAAGTTTTACAAAAACACAGAAACTAATGGCATTTTATAAGTAAAACACCGTTACAGAACAGCTACTAATCTTTCATTTTCTTATAGTGTGCACTTTTTATATAATTGATAGACGGTTGGGAAAAATAGGGTAGCTTTAAATTTTATGAATATGCATGGGAAAATTTTTGTTTTTCTTGTGAACTTAATGGTCTTTAGTTAGTTTCTACTTTTTCTGCAAATTGTCTAAATAGATGCTTTCTTTTTCTTTGCCTTTATTTAACTTATCTCCTTGTTTTGGCGATGGTAGGATCTTTTTACTATTAGATTGGGATGTTTACTGTTTGATTTTGAGATAAGTTGTATTTCTTCTCTAAAAGACAAAACTCTTTATCTTTTATCTTTACAATCACCATTACAACCACAATCGCCATCATTGGCTCTGTTTCTACCATATTCGTTGTTATAGTAGGAAGTCACCTTCCAATGACAATCCATCTTGGTTGCTTCTAAAAGGTGAGTTTTCTTGCTACCATGTTCTCATATTTTACAATTCTTTATCATGAAAATAACTTTTATTGCTACCATTTCTCCTTCAACCAACAATCCTTAGATTCAAATAGTGTAAGCCACTTGTTATAAAGCTTTTTGCTTCAATTTTTAGACTTTAGAAAGGTGAATAACAAGGATAATGTGTAGGTTGAGGTTTTTGCTTTAGTCATTTAGGGTTTTCTTAAATTTTTTTTAAAGCATCACTTCTATTATCTTTTCTTGGATTAGCTAGAAGTTTCTTTAAACCATATGTTGTTTCAAATCCATCACATATTTTGTTAATTATTTCCTTATACTTTTGTTTATAAATTGATAAAATTTATGATTTTATAAACTTGTAATTTCTTGTTAGTATATTACTTGTATATATGTCATATGTTAGTTAAATAATATAACTCAAATGAAATATTATATATATAAATATAATATTAGAGTTTTTGCTGGTTCTCCAAAATCAAATGTGAAGATCCGTTGATGCTTTTCTAAGACTATGCTCACAAGGCCTTTGTACATCCTAGGACAGGAATTCCTTACGATGGGGTTGTTCAATCTAATTTGAGTGGGATTAGGATTACAGCAATGAGGCTGAGAAGTGGTAGCTTGAGGAGCGAAGGTGTGAAAATGTAGAAGGAGTTTGAGATGGAATTGTAAAGCAGCCTTATGTGGAAAGACTCGTTTCGGTATACCAAAACTTAGCCAATTGCTCTATGTTGTATTATTCACTTTCCAACTACAATTACCTCGCTCCTGTTCTGGGTCTTCTTGCTTAATTATGATGCCTCTAACTTATCAGCTACAAATTTGCCAGAATCAGATTTTATGGCATTTGCTGATCCTATAAAAATCAAGTTCTCAGATGTACAATCCGCTCCAAATGGGTCAGTTCCCAAGTGTGTTTGGTTTGATTTACATGGTTTGGTCAAATTCAGCAACTTAACATCACCGAATGGATGTTGTACCATCCAGCTGGCGTATTTTTCTATAGTTACTGAGTCTATTTTGCCATCAAGGCCACCAAGTAGAGGCGAAGACAAGAAGGCTAATAGAAAACTCTGGATAATTGTTGCTTCTGCTTTGGGTGGATTGTCATTACTGGCATTGTTGGCATTCTTGGTACTGTGGGCACGCTAATGCAAGCAGAGAAAGAGAATGCAAGAGATGGAAAAAGCTGCAAGAAGTGGGAGAAGCACTACATATGACCTCGGTTGGGGATACAAAAGCACCATATCGTTCAAAGTCACTCGGACTCAACCAAGTCTTGAGAACGAATATGCTCTCTAACTCCCTCCGTGTTGTACAAGAATTTTCTTAGTCAAAGTTCAATTCCTGTATTCACAAATTCTTCTGCTCACAGCCTCACACCTCTTTGCTTTCTGGTGGTAGCCTTTAAGTTGTAGACTTGTAGTGTGGGTAAATAGGATTTTTGTCTAAGTCTATTATTATTGTTCACAAATTTTTTCAGTCTTATGATTCATTGTGGTGTGCATGTAGCCAAAATTGATTCTATTCTGTATGTCATGAATTATTAGTTTTCTCATTCGTAAGGAATAAACCCTTTTCTTCTTGCGGGGCCATGTCTTTTTTAATTTATTTTTGTCTGTTTCTGTGGAATGTAGGATAAAGATTGCTTTGTAATCAAAGCAAGCTCAAAGCAAGCTGATGTTAAAGATTGGCTCCAACTGGCATTGATTTGAGGCAAATGTTAGGATTGGTCATTTGTGGCTGGAGTTAAAATTTTCAATTTTTCGTATCAGTCCAGAAAACAAAATCTGTAATTCTCATCTACTCTGACTGTATTTTTAGGTTAGCGGAGCTACAGAGAACTTTATCCAAGTTCTTCACTTTTAGGCAATCTTGAGAACCTTATGAACACTATAAAAAATGAAAGATTACTGGCAGTTTTGTAGTCACGTTTCAGTTACAAATGCCGCTAGCTTTCATGTTTTTATAAAATTTAAGACGTTTATTATCAAAACGCCACTAAATATTTAAATAGCGACGTTGTTACTTATAAACGTCACCCAAAACTTGATATTAACGACTTTTATCGACTAAAATACCTTGAATAATCTTGTCTTAAAATTTTGAATGAAAACTAAAGGCGTTTTTTGTAGAAAATGGCTTGAATAATCTCGTTCAAAAATTGATAGAAATTACTGAAGGTATTTTTGGCAAAAAATGTTTTCAATAATCCCATCATAAAAAAATGTATGTGATTATTGAAGGCGTTTTCTGTAAGAAACGCCTTTACTAATTTCAGCAAAAAATTGCACAGGCTTATTGAAGGCTTTTTTAGTCAAAAATGCCTTCAATAAATATCATATAAAAATTTTCATACATATAGATGTTAACCATAAAGTGATAGGTTCGATCCCTCTTTTTAGCCATTTTTGAGTATTTGCAGAGATTATTTGTAATTGATTATTCTAGGCATTTTCTAGGCAAAAACGCCTTCACGATTTTCTCAAAAAATTTTGGAGAGAATATTGAAGGCGTTTTTGGCAAAGAAAACGCCTTTAGTAATACACAGGAAAAATATTGAACCAAATTTTGAAGATGTTTTTGGCCAAACTCGCTTTTAATAATCCAATCAATAAATTTTAGTATGGATTATTAAAGGCAATTTTTATCAAAAATGCCTTTCAATAATTCATACACAAAAGTTGAAACGGATTCTTGAAGGTATTTTTGGCTCAAAACGCCTTTAATATTCCACATGACAAATTTGAATGGTCAAATTATTGAAGGCAATTTTTTTGAAAAACGCCTTCAATAACATTTTGTTAGGGAATATTCAATACGTTTTTGATAGAAAAACACCCTTAATAATCCATAACAAAATATGAAACGGATTATTGAAGGCATTTTTGGTCGAAAGCACTTTCAATAATCCCTTCATAAAAAAAATGTATGCGATTATTGAAGGCATTTTCAACATGAAATGCCTTTACTAATTCCAGCAAAAAATTTCACTGATTTATGAAGGCATTTTTGGACAAAAACGCTTTCAATAAATTTCATATAAAAAAATTTCAGATCATACGGATATTAACCATAATGTATGGACGGTTCGATCCTTCTCTTTATTCTTTTATAAGCTTTTGCAGAAATTATTTGTAATTGATTATTCTAGGCATTTTTTGGGCAAAAACGCCTTCACTAATTTCTCCAAAAAATTTTGGAGAGAATATTGAAGGCGTTTTTGGCAAAGAAAATGCCCTTAATAATACATAGGTAAAATATGAAACCGATTCTTGAAGGCGTTTTTGGCCAAACTCGCCTTTAATAATCCAATCAATAAATTTTTAGTATGGATTATTAAAGGCCATTTATTGAAGGTGTTTTTAGCCTAAAGCACCTTCAATAATCTATTTAATTAATTATTAGTTGGTTTTATTAAAGGTAACTTTTTTTTTAAAACACCTTCAATAATCCATACAAAAAATAAGGAACGGATTCTTGAATGTGTTTTTTGCCCAAAATGCCTTTAATATTCCAGATAATAATTTTTTATGTGGGATTATTGAAGGTAGTTTTGGTTAGAAATGTCTTCAATAACATTTTGTTAGGGATGATTCAATGTGTTTTCTTGCTAAAAATGCCTTCGTTAATCCCATCAACAATACATTTTTCATATTATATATGTCAAGTCAATTATAGGCCTATGACCATAAAAAATTTGAAGTCAATTGTATATTTAATACTAGAAAATATTTGGTTTTTATATGTGATACTACGAATTATATTTTGAAATTTACACAATGAACATTTTGGAATTTACACAATGAATATTTTGAAATTTACAGAATGAACATTGTTGTGTTAAAAACACTACAACAATTTGTTCCACATATATTTACATTCAGCCAACAATGTCTATCTTCAAGGTTTATCAACATTGATAAATGATAATACATACTCACACCATTCTTTACGGACTTCATCTAGTTCCTTTATCGTGAAGCTTTCTTTGCCTTCCCACTATAAAAAATAGAAGTAAATGTTAATAAATAAGAACATAATTTAACTTTTTATTTTTTTGAAGATATAACAAGTTTATGAAATTTATACTAACCTTGAATGGTGTGGTCATAAAATCATATAAAACTATCTCCCACATAAACCGAAAGACATAATATCCATATTCAGTATTACCAAGTTAACGAAGTACCTGAAAATTAAATTGAGTGGGTTTAGGAAACATATATCTACACAAACTCAACACAAAAGAATAAATTTCATATTTACCGGTAATGACACCCATTTCAATTTTTTTATCTTCTTATCGAATACAGATATTACCCTAACATTAATAACATAAAAAAATTACTTAATACATAAATAAAATTACTTATGAAGAAACAAAATATATATAATATAATAAAGTGTAATACATTTTTATAAAAGTTCAATATCGGGGTTAGGCATCACCGTTGGATTAACTGAATTAAGTACGTATAGTGTTAAGGATTCAGTGTCAATCATAATAAGCATTCAATGATGACTGCAAAATAATAATAATGATATACTCAGGTTACGCATCAGATCATATTTGGGTAATGTTGGAATAATTAAGGTTGAAATAATTAAAGTTAGAATATAACTTACTGCGTATTATATGGGAGCAAATAATAATCAACCGATCTTTTCATGCAATTAATCACATGATTAGCATGATAAGTGACTGTGTCACTCTTCTCACTAATGCAGTTGAGGTCAATGAATCTAAATCTATTGCCAACTGTCTCCTCTTGAACTCTTTATATAGGAAGCTGCACGATAATAATCAACAATGCTAATTAGTATTACACCACAATATAGATTAATACATATTGAATGTGCATTTTTGTATTTATCTGCTAACCTCATATAAACAACAATATCAATAGCTGATAATTCATCCAGTTCATAAAATTTTTTAACCTTTTCTACACCAATGAAAGAAAATGATGGTTTATCAAACAACCTTTCCTCAGACTCAATGGTTATGAAGTTTCCTCCAGATAAATGCTTCAGTGATGCTTTAGATAACTCATCCATGGTAGCCTGAACAAGGGTTATACTCTGATTCCCAATATCTTCCTATAATATATAATGAAATATAAGTATTAAAACCAAATCAATAAATATAATAAACAAATTAATATTAAACTTATAAATAAAATCATACGTCATGGGTGGTAACAAAGGATGGGTTCATTGCCTCACTTACAATGGAAGCTTGTCTTACGGGGATGATGCTATCAGGCAGGCCTACTGGCAAGCTATGCTGCATTGCTGCCAACATGGCCTCCAAAGCAACACGTCTTTGCTGTTGTTCATTGAGGCATTACTTTTGGTCATCAATCCATTACTGTTGTTGCTTAATGATTGCTTTATATTGTGCATTTCTCATTAGTGGGGCTTTGGGTTGATTACCAAAAAACTTTGATGGCAAGATAGATTTGCCAACCCCACAAACCCGACAAGGCCTTTCTTTAACACCCAATGCTAAAGACAATGGATCTTTACCACAATGGGTTACCACTTCACCAGATTTTACTTTGGTGGCATAATCATCCTAAAAGACAATAATAAGATGGCCTATAACAACAAATCTATATAACTTAGTATACAGTCATGCATACAACCATAATTCCAATCATACATGATATTAAAAAAATAATTATACATATAATCTTTTTTACCATTTCTGCGGTTGCTTCATCTATAAATGATCCATTCTTTCATAGATGTCCTTATTTTCAGACATTCCATCTAAAAAATTCGATGCCAGAACTCGGTAATTCCTATTAAATTACCGTAATATAAGAATCAGAATGTATGAAATGAATGTTCATAAATATTCATTAATGAGTATAAAACAAGTGTGCGAATACATACAAGCTCATACTTTATATTTGCATATCTTTTTCTTGCTGTCTGATGGTGATATTGTTGTTTGGCCCAAATGTTCCATTGGTTTTCTTTGATTTTCTACAAAAGAAAGAAATTTCATCAATCACATATGAAGATCAAAGGATATATTGCATAAAAACTTATAAATAATTTTTTTGGTAGTGAGTTTGCATACTAAGAAAACTTCTAAAAGTCGATGTCAAATAAAATTTATCCAATCTTCAACACTTATTACATCTACATATGACACAGGTGGAATAGCCAATACATCACCTTCACTAACCAGTAGTAAAATATATTGGATTGTCAATCTGCTTTTAAAGTCTCTGAATGCTTTTTCAGTAGATTGCAACACAATCTTTTTGCAATCAATTGGGACATCAAACCGTTCCTACATAAGTTAACACAATTAGTATGAACACATTGAATTTCAATTAAATTATCATTTAACAAATTTTATGAAATAGTTGAATAAACATACCACAACTAACTACCATATATCATCTTTTAGATCATCAGGAACTCATCACCAGTCGGTGTATATAATTGAAATCCTGCTATGGACGATGACTCCAATATGAATAGCTAACTTGGTAGCTCCTTCAGACACAGGCTAGCCACTTTGATTGAAGTCAACATGAATTTTTGTGTCACTCACTTTAATTTCTTTATTTGGGCCCCTTCTTTTTCTTTTTTGGCCTACAGGTGTGTCTTATGCATGTTTATTAAAAGGAGAATGATGTTGTTTAGAGTCCATAATACCTGCAATCTTGATCATAATTATATGAATTACACAAAATGACCGTCTAAATTTAACATTGTACATAATTAAATATAACCAATACCATACTACATACAGAAACACCATTTAGAAAACCAATCACCAATATGCTCAGACACACCCTTCAACAAACCATTCAGAAACATTATTCAGCATACCATTCAACAAACCATCAGCATACAATAAAAACATACGATTCAGCCCCTAATATCATACAATACCATTTAGCAAAACAATCTCAAACAATAAGGTTCAGCAAACCACAATAGTTAAGGCGTACTATATAGAAACAGCATACATGCAATGTTGACTATGCTTGGATGACTATGCTTATGGTGAAATTCATAAAAATATATAAATGCATATGTAAATATTAAGGAACTAAAAAAAATAAAATCTCTATTAAATATTATAAAAAATATAGTAAATTAACAATAAAAAAATAAGACATACCGAAAAAAAAAGAGGTGCGCGTCATTGATTTGTTGAAGGTTGGTGGCAATGATAGAGATAAAGAAACAAATGGTCTGATAGAAATGTGTTTATGAGTTTGGTTTGGTTTATTAATGTAGCTTTTAATCGTTTTGTATACTAACAGTTTGTGATTTCGATGTTCAAGGCAGGGAAATTAATATAAAAATTATTATTAAAGGCATTTTTTGAAAAAAAAAAAAAACCTTCAATAATCCCCTTAAATTTTTATTAAAAGCGTTTTTAGTAAAAAAATTACTTCCATTGATATCCTCGTGATAAGAATTGGTGGAATTATTGAAGGTGTATTATGTAAAAAACACCTTCAATAAATAACTTCAAAAAATTATAACAAATTATTGAAGGCATTTTACACTAAAAGACCCCTTTAATAATCTCAAAAAAAATTTTTAAAAATTATTGAAAGTGGTTATTCTCAAAAATACCCTTTAATAATTATGTACAAATATTCAAACAAATTAGTGAAGGCATTTTCCTAGAATAAACGCCTTCACTAACTATCTTCAAATTTGAGTACTCATATATTGAAGGCGTTTAGTAGTAGAAGATGCCTTTAATAATCCAAAAATTTTTTAAAAGAAAATATATGATGCGGTTGTTATAAAAAACACCTTCATTAATTATCTATAAAATTTTAAAGGAATTATTAAAGGCGTTTCTTTGGCAAATACGCATTCCATAACCTTCTTAAAATTTTTGTAGCGATATATTGAAGGCATTTTCTCCTAAAAGATGCATTTACTAATCCCAACAATTTTTAGAAAGAAATTATT
The DNA here is from genome assembly GCF_002303985.1 of Durio zibethinus. The sequence continues at coordinate 7,660,251 of NW_019168026.1, forward strand.
GAAGGCGTTTGTTATCAAGAAATGCCTTTAACATTTATGTAGAAAATTTAAAAAGAATTATTGAAGGCATTTCTTACTAGAAGTCACCTTTAATAATCTCAAAATTTTTTAAAAGAAAATTATTGAAGGCATTTGCTATCAAAAAATACCTTCAATAATTATGTACTAAACTAATAGGAATTATTAAAGGCATTTTTCTGGAATAAATGCCTTCTCTAACCTTTTAAAATTTAAGTACTAATATATTGAAGGTATTTTTTAGTAAAAGACGCTTTTAATAATCCTAAAATTTTTTAAAAGAAAATATATGAAGGTGTTTGCTATAAAAAAAAAAGCCTTCAATAATTATGTACTAAACTAATTGGAATTATTAAAGGCATTTTTCTAGGATAAATGCCTTCTTTAACCTTTTAAAATTTAAGTACTGATATACTAAAGGCGTTTTGCAGTAGAAAACGCCTTTAATAATCTCAAAATTTTTAAAAAATATATATAAAGGCGTTTGTTATAAAAAATGTCTTCAATAATTATGTACAAAATTTAAAAGAATTAGTGAAGGCATTTTCCTAGAATAAACACCTTCACTAACCATCTTGAGTATTGGTATATTGAAGGTGTTGTTCAGTAAAAGACGCCTTTAATAATCCCAAAATTTTTAGAAAGAAATTATTGAAAGCGGTTGTTATAAAAAAAAATGCCTTCAGTAATTATGTACATAAATTAAATGTAATCAGTGAAGGCATTTTCCTAGAATAAACACATTCACTAATCATAAAAAATTGTAAGTTCTGGAATATTGAATGCGTGTTTCACTGAAAAACGCCATTAATAATACCAATAATTTTAATAGGAAATTATTGAGTGCCTTTGTACATAAAATACAATAAGACTATTTACTAAAGGCATTTTTTTACAAAAAATACCTTCACTATCTTAAAATTTGAGCAGTAGAATATTGAAGGCGTTATGCACTAGAAGATGCCTTCAATAAATTACTTCAAAAAATAAAATGAATTAATGAAGGAGTTTTTCTAGAATAAAAGCCTTCAATAACCCCTTAAAATTTAAGTTGTGTAATATGAAAGGTGTTTTCAACAGAAGATGCCTTTAATAATCTCAAACAATTTTTAAAAGGAAATTATTGAAGGTATTTTTAATAGAAAATCATCTTCATTGATATTCATAGATATAAATGAGGGAACTATTGAAGGCGTATTATGCAAAGAACACCTTCAATAAATTCGCCAAAAAAATTAGATAGAATTAGTGAAGGGGTTTTTGTGGCATAAACGCCTTTAATAATCCCAAACAATTCTACAACAATCCTATTGAAGACACTTATAATATATTCAAAATATATTCATGAGGCAATTATTATAGGCATTTTTCTTAGTAAATGCCTTCCATAATCTGGTCCAATAAAAATCTTCCCAAACTTGGCGCATCCAATCACCAACTTTAAGTTTCATCTTCATTATTTTACTATTTCTCTTTATAGATCAAGTACAATTTACTTTCTCTTTCCTCCAGCTTTTAGTATTCGAGCATTGTCTTTTAGAACCTTATTTTGACTATTCATTACTTATTTACTTTAGCTTTTACTTCATTCAACTATTCCTTCAGCTTTTGCAATTTGTAATTTTCTTTTTAGTTTAAACAATTTTCTCCAAAACCCACCTTATTTCACTTTATTTCAACCCCAACTACAAATACTCTTGGGTACTATCTACATTAGTAACAGAGTTTTAACATTTATAATATCTGGTAGCTAAAAAATTACTTCACAATAAGGAGTTCTCATTTTTTGTAAGTATTGATCTTGTTATTGCCTTTTGTTTAAAACATAGTAAACTTAAGTATTGTACATGTTTGTTTTCATATAAATTATTTATATACATTTGGTCTGATAATGTAACAAGTACTAAATGGATAAAAGTTGGATGCAAAAGTCAAGGTTAAGTCAATAGTACAGAGATAGAGTGAAAATTTTTCTTAATTTTGCATTTGAGAATACAAGTGAAGATAATATGATATTATGCCCATGTGTGAAGTGTGCTAATATCGAGTGACAAATGCATAAAGTTCTTTTTGAACATTTAATTTGTATTGAATTTCTTTTGGGATATATTAATTGGTATTTTCATGGAGAGTCTGTACTATCAAGGTCTTCCATTAGAGTTTTTTTAACTTCAAGGGCTCTCTAACGCCAACATGATCTTTTTATAATAGATGACATTGAAGGCATGTTGTGAGATGCTTTTAATATTCATAACCAATATTTTCGTAATCCTTTTCCCTAAAATGCAATATTTAATTAGTCCAATGTTGAAATGAATGAATTTGGTGAACCTGGGATTGGTGTACGTGACCAACAACCTAGAAGAAAAGCATCAAATTTATAGGTTGCTTAAGGATATAAACGAAAAACTTTATGAAAGATCAAAGTATTCAAGGTTATCTTTTTGTGTTTATTTTTTTCACTTGAAATGCTTATATGGATAGACGAAAAACTTTCTAACTTTATTATTAGAGTTTATGAAAAAAATGTTTCCTTTTGTAAAAATCTTTGAATCTTATAAGAAATCAAAGAAAATGATCAAGGATTTAGGTCTCGAATATGAGAAAATTCATACTTGTCCCAATGATTGCATGTTGTATTGGAGAGATAGAAAAAATCAAGAATCTTATCATTTGTGTGATATTTCTCGTTAGATGGACAAAAACTCTGATGAAAGGTTAAATGAGAATGGTGATGAGGTATGCGTAAAAAAAAAGCCTGTTAAGGTTTTACGTTATTTTTTATTAATACCAAGACTTCAATGACTCTTTATGTCTTCCAAAACTACAGATTCAATAAAGTGGCATCATAAGAAATGGATGGATGATGGATCATTGAGGCATTCTACAGATTCTTTGGCATGAAAATCATTTTATTCTAGGTTTTCAGACTTTGCATCTGATCCTTGAAATGTTATACTTGGACTAGCATCTGATGGATTCAACCCATTCAAATGATGAGTACTTCTTATAGTACTTAGCCAGTTGTATTGATCTTTACAATTTGCCACCATAGATTGCCATGAAGCAATAGTTATTTATATTATCTATGATAATTTTTGAGAAAAAAAATTCGGGTAATGATATAGACATCTACTTACAACCTTTTATTAAAGAGTTAAAGCAATTATGGGAAGGAGTTGGGACCTATGATGCATCAAAAAAATTTTCAATATGCGTGCTGCTTTATTATGGACTATCAATGATTTTTTTGCTTATGCGAATTTATCTAGTTAGAGTATAAAATGTTGTTATGCTTATCCATGTTGTACTGTACAGACATGATTGAAGTGGTTACCTAATGGTAGGAAGTTTTGTTATATGAGACATCGTTGATGGTTAGATGATAATCATCAATTTAGATTCCAAAAATATCTCTTTGATGGACTGAAAAGTTGAGAATATCGTCTTTACCCATTAGTGGGTCTAATATCTTGTCAAAGTTAAAATATATTAATTTCACTTATGAAAAAATAACTCCATCATGAAAAAGAGTGAGGGACATCTTTGAAGGTGTTTGGCCTTATATTATGCAAGTTGGTGATACTGATACTGAAGTTGATGATCTTGATGTTCAACATGATAAAGAAAACGATGAAAAAAATGACTCCAATAAGTCTGAGTTGTGAAAAAAAAGTATATTTTTTTAGTTTCCTTATTGGGAATATAATTTATTACGCCATAACCTTGATTTGATGCATATAGAGAAGAATGTTTACGAAAATTTTAACGGGATAATTCTCAATATGAATAGAAGATCCAATGATGACTTAAAGAGTCAGCTTGACCTAGTTAATATGGGGATTCACCTAGACCTTCATCTCAAGTTACTTCCTAATGGCAAATATCGATTACCTATTACTTGTTTTGGGATTTCTAAAGTTGAAAAAGATGTGTTTTGCAAGATAGTTTCAGATGGCTATGCATTAAATATATCGAGATGTGTGAATCTAAAGAAGCAAAAACTTTTTTCATTAAAGTCACATGATTATCACATTTTGATGCAAGACTTACTTTTAATTGTTTTACGTTCGTCAATGTCAAAGCAAGTCACTTCTGTGGTAATTGAATTAAGTAACATATTTAAATCTCTATGTGAAAAATGTATAAATGTGGAAGAGCTTGACAAACTTCAAGATCAAGCCATGATTACTTTATGCCATTTACAGAAGATCTTTTCTCCAAACTTTTTTACTATTATGATGCATTTGATTATCCATCTTTCATATGAAGCAAAAGTCGATTGGTCGATTTATCATCAATAAATGTATCCTGTTGAAAGATATTATTTGTTAATAGATTGATTACATTTTTACTGATGATCAAGCCACTCTACTTAAAATAACATATGACTAATGTTTTATGCTATAGGTTTTTAAGGAGGTTAAAGCCTTATTGTCGCAACAAACGTTATCTAAAGGGTTCTATTGCTGAAGGATATTTGAAAGAAGAGTGTATGATATTTTGTTCTTGTTATTTGGAAGATGTTAAAATAAGATTTAATAGACTATCAAAAATATTGGTATGCAGAATACTGACTTTGCCTACGGTTATCTTTTTCAAAGTTTTGGACAACCAATAGGCAAAGTTGAAATGGTGGAGTTAGATGATAAATTTTAGGCACAAGCACATCGATATGTTCTTTTTCATCATGACTCAATTGAATCAATTTATACGTAAGTTGTTTAGCAAGGAAATTATTCATTACATTAAGCATAATTTATTGTCTTTTTTTTTGTTAATACTTTATCATGATGCTTTGTAGTGAGTATAGAAATAATTTAAGAGATCTTGCACATTATCGATGATCAAACCTTCAAGAGCTTAATAAGTTGTTCGCCAAAAACTTTAATGAATGGTTAGGAGCAACTGTAAGTAATGTCATAATTTCCATTATGAGAAATCTACATAGAATGCTTACGGTTTAACTAACATTAATAACATATATATATATATATATTTATTCTACTTTTATAGGTTTGGAGTGGAAGGCTTGTTAGTGAAGAGGTGAAGTGTCTTTCACAAGGTCCAAACCATATTGTGAAACGATACAAAGGTTTCATCATCACTAGATTTTGATTTCATACTAAATCTCATGAGAGATTTAGAAGTACACAAAATTCAAGAGTTGTTGGGACTTCATCAACTACTAGCTATGCTAGTACTAGGGACAGAAACCCTTTAGAGGAAAATGTTGACTATTATGGCATGATAAATGACATCATTGAGTTGGATTATTATGGCAAGTGAAAAGTTATCTTATTTTGGTGTGATTGGGTTGATGTGAATAGTGCTAGAGGTATTAAGAAAGATCAATATGAATTTACACTTGTTAATTTTTCTCGATTAATTCACATTGGACAATAACTCATTGATGAACTTTATATTTTTTCATCTCAAGCCAAATAAGTTTTTTACTCTGAAGATCCCAAAGAATTAGGTTAGTTTGTTATTCTTCGAAACACACCTAAAGACTTATTTGATATGGGATTAGATACCAAAGATGATGTTGAACATGAAACTGAATGTTATCCTTTTGTTGAATAAAACTTGGATGAAAATATCTCCAATACCTACACTCAGTGGATCTGTAAATATGTTACTGAAGATAATTATGAACCATGAAATGGTGTATCTATAATTTATAATTTGAGTGTTTAAGACATAATGTAGTAAATGATTGTATGTAATTAATGTCACATTTGCTATTGTATAATTATTGTATTCTAAATCATACATTATCTTTTGATTTAATTAAATTGATATGTTCTTTATATATCGTAGGTTTTGATTTCTTAACTCCTTAATGTCTTTATATATGTTCTAAACTAATATCTTTTCTATATTCGCTTTTATGTTGTAAGTAAGCTACAATACAGAGGAGTAGGTTGAAAGGAATACATATCAGAAATATTAGTTCAGAATCGTCTATGACACCTGCTGATATTTGTTATGGATTGAATCCTTTAGAAGAAAATGGATGTATTGTCGGATCTAACTCCGTCACTTCTAACCCTTCAACTGATATTGAATTTTGCAACACGAGATGTCCAGGTTTAGATAGCATCCCATCAATTGATTATGCTTTAAATTTGAATGCAAGTATCATATACCCCAATTGTAGAATTCGAATATAATGATAAAAATATTACGATTTTACAAATTTATTTTTTATTTGTTGCAGTTGATAACAATGGTCAATGGAGGACCAGAGGTAGGACAACTTTGAAGAAATTATTTGCACTACCTCCTAATGAGCATATTGTAATGTCTACAAACTCTGATAAGTAACCAATTGGTGAAGAGGCTCAACTGTTGACTGGATTTCAAGGCATGCTTGCCTATAATGGAATGAAATTGCCTATTCATTATGAAACATGGCATAAAGTTCCAAAAGAAGTTAAGGCCGAGGCTTTAAACTTTATTGAGGTATTAGTATAATTAATTACATATAAAAAATTTATTATTTTACATTTTGTTTACTTATTCAAACTTTTTTTATTGTATTATTACAGTCAAAATTTGTACTTGAAATACCAACTTTATTTATGCTTAAGTCATTGAGAAAGAAATGGAAAGATTATAAGAATATTTTGAAGAATAAGTATTTCGATCAAAATACTACTGTAGAGGTGATGATGGAAAATCTATCCCGCAATGTGATTAGTTGGCAATATAAACAATTAGTTAGATTTTAGTTCTCAAGAAAATGACAGGTACTAATTTATAACTTTGTATAGTATAATGAAATGATGAAAGTGTTTTATCCTTTAAGTTGGTAATATTTGTATTTCTATCATATAAGCAATTATTTTTTATGACAAAAAAGTGAACAGATTGAGATTGGAAGTAGAAAGCAACAGAAATATAGCTACACAAGTGGATCAAAAAGTTTTGCAAGAAAGCAAAAAGAAATAGTAAGTTTATGATTTTAAATTTATTTCAATGAATGAACTTTTTGTGCCATTAAAAGGTAAATATGCAAATTAACAGTAATTGTTTTGTTTTCATAGTTTTCATAGTTTTAATACATGATATTAAACTTATCGAACGTTTTGAACTTAGTTGACACGGATGATATGTATGAAAAAGTTATGGTTTTCATATATTTAGCTAAAAGTACAAATTGTTGTTATTGTTGTAATTTAACAGTTTGGATAGCTTTAATACTTGATATTAATTATTGAACGATTGATTGAACTTGGTTTCTACGGTTGATATGAGATAAAAAGTTGTTGTTTATGTCTATTTGGGACTATTTTTGCATATAAAAGGCAAATATACAAATTAAACTTTTGGATGGCTTTCAACATATTAAATGGCTTTAATCCAGGATATTAAACTTGTCCAAATAATTGAATTTGGTTTCCATGATCGATATGTGTGAAAGCCCAAAATGTTTTTATTGTTTGTGTATGTTTAAAACTATTATGTTGTTACGAGGCCAAAATATAAATACATGATATTAAAATTATTCAAAATTTTAATACTTGATTGACAGGCTTGATATGCATAAATCAGTTACGGTTGATATGTATCCTATCAAGTAACATATGTTTTTGTATAGGAGAATGAGTTGGGCGGTAAAAATGGACGTGTGAAACTTTTTCACATAACACAAAAAATATAAATCTTACATGAATGTCGAAACACAAGAAATTATGGTAATTTGTAACATCTATTTTAACAGAAAGTAAATATTTACTCATTTTGACATATTATGAATTAATCATTAAACTTGATAGTTGTATATGACAAATTCACCAGAAAAAGCGAAAGAGAAAATGACTATTGAGATTGAAGTAGCATCTGATGGTTCTCTCAACATGCAAGAAATGAAAAATTGGATATTCATAAAAGTTACTAGAAAAAAAAGGCATGGACAAGTCCGAGGCCTTGGATTGGGTCCAACACCATCTACCTACTATGGACATAGCTCTTAACAATTTATATTCTCAACAAATCAGTCTTTGCAAAACATTTTAATATTGAGAGAGGAGTTTCAGCAAATGAAAGCAGAAAGAGAACAAAAGTGTGCCAAAATTAAGGATGAACATGCTAGAATAAAGCAAGAGTGTGCAAAATTTCAACAGTTGCATTATTGATTCGATTATCTTATAAATTTTATGCAACAACAATTTCCAGGAACTGCTCTCTATGCTCCACCAACTCAGGTATTATATTTAGTAAACATTTAAATTTTTAAATATAAAAAAAGCTTACAATGAAGTGTTAAAAATTATATAGTATTATTCAGTAGTAGGTTCTTAAACATGCTCGTAAACAATGTGAAAATTTTTCTTCATCAATTGGCAGTTAGCAAAATCTATGCAGTCATCCATTTCATACATTTAAATTTTATTTTGTTAATGTATTAAAAATATTTGAATGTTATTATACTAATTATTAAATTTTGTGTTAATTAGATGCATATTTAAACGTGAATTAAGTTTATATTAATTTCAGTTTTTAAATTTAAGCTCTTTTATGAAAATAAAAATTATGAACAAAAATTTTTAAAAAATTTTGGTAGTAGCAGCATTGTTACCAGCAAATGCCACCAAAGCAATGTTATTTTTCTCATAAAAACACTACTAAATTAGTAGTATCTGAAAGAGAAAAATGCTGCTAATATAGAGGTATTTTCAAATACAAATGCCTCTAATATAGCGACGTTTTTAGTTATAAATACCACTAAAGCAATGATATTTTTCTCATAAAAATATCACTAAATTAGAGGCGTCTCAAAAATACAAATGCCGCTAATATAGAAGCATTTTCATATACAAATGCCTCTAAAATGAAGGCGTTTTTAATTACAAACGCCACCAAAAGCAATAGCATTTTTCTCATAAAAACGTCATTTTTTTTGTGATGCGTGTATAATCGATACTTTGATTGATCTTTTTTACAACATCACAACTCTTTTAGTGGCGTTTATAAACGCCACTAAACATTAAAAAAAAAACTCTTATTAAAAACTTAAATCCTTGTAGTGAAACTTTCTTAAAAGACTTTTTTTTTCTTTCATAAGCTAGATGAGATAGAGACATGTTTTTTCTCTTTCTATTATGGTAGGCTTTAAGAAAGTTAATAATCTCTAAGATGAATGATTCTAGCAAAAAAAAAAGTATTATATCAGTAAGAAAAGAAAGGTATAAAACGTAGAGGAGGTGGAGCAGACTCCAAATACTTTTCCCCTTAAATTTTAATCACAACAAAGATTAGGAATTTTGGAACCTATCTTTTCTGGGAGACACAATTTGGTCATTTATCACATCTTTAATTACTTCCGCTTGCCTTTTCCTTTGTGGCAATTGTGAAGCCCCTTTCAGCTTTTGTGACATCATTAGGACCGTAATAAGTGGTAAGATCTTCTACGTTAATTATTGGACTATTCTCTAAATCTTGTGGTTACTCTCAAACATAATGTTGATAGTTTAGAATATGGTATATCTTATATTGGATTAAAAAATTTAATTATTGATTAATTAAATTAATTTTTGTATTAATATTATTCATATTTTAAATAATATATTTAAATAAAAATAATTTAAATATAAATAAATTATTATTCATAAAAATTATATTATTATACAAACGATCATAATTATTTGAATAAAAATTTACATTTGTTCATTTTGTATAAATAAATCTTTCAATATAATTATTTTCACTACTTCTGATTAAAGAGTTTGAGGTTTTATTGTATCCTCATAATTACTTTTAAAAAAAAACTTTCACCCCTCAAAATCAAATTTCTTTTCAATTATTTTTCTTTCTCTTATTTATTTTTTATAACACACATAAGCATTAGTACAATTCCCTTTGACATTTTCTAAGGACCTACACTCTCTCAACTATAGTTTCTTAAAAGAGCTTCTAGGAAATCTTTCGGGTTAGATACAAACCATAATCATTTCACCTTCTCTGAAATCTGCCTCTTTTTTTTTCTTAGCTTCTGTTGCTAAATATAATTTTCCTACGAACTTCATCATGTTGGCGAGTGCTGAATTTTTGGACAATGCATGCTACATCTCTCTGCAAGCTGGGCCTTATCAATCTGTCCACCTTGGCTATAGTTTTGTCACGTCGAAAATGTTGTGCTGCCTCAGCAGAATGTAAGTCTAATATTACTTCATCTCTTGATGGAGAAGAGATGAAGTATTTGGAAGGCAAAAGCATCTTTAAATAGGTAACCACCATGTATGGAACAGGATGGATATCACCTAGTTGTCCATCCATTAATGCTGCATTTATGATACTGAAATCTTTGCATATTGAATGATCCCTCTGCGATTACTCAAATCCAATTACTTGGACATACATACAATTTAGGATGTAGATCATTCTACTCAAGCATCAATAGCCTCTTTCTATTTACTTTCTGCTTAAACTTATCTTTGCAGGTTCAGTAATCTTCATATTTTCCTTGGTATACTTCTTGAGTACTTCCTCGGGCATAGGCTTCTTCAATACTACTTTCTTATTGTTGAACAGAAAGTACTAAATATTGGCCTTCGCACGTGGTCTAGCGAAAAGAATACATCTAACAGTCATAGGCACACTATCAACCCAGATATCATCTTTATAGCCCATAGAAATAGAAACAAGAGCAGGATATGTTACTGGAATGGTGGTTTTTTCCAGGCAAGTGATCTTGTAAGGCTGCGGATGTGATCGAACTTTGATTTGTAGACTGATATCGGTTTCATAGAACTGCCACCATCAATTATGTGCTTACTAAACTTGTCACCGCTCTTGACTAGAGTGTAAAAAATAGCAACTCGAAGCTAATCTTCCTTATCTTCCACTTTTCTTGCTGCTAATAGTTGCCTTACCACACAAATTCGTATTACGACATTATAAAGTTAGTTTTAATGTTTCACGTTCATTGTCTTCATCATCTGTGTATTCTCCAACTTCATGCTCAAATGTTTCAACTTCAACTGTTCAGCACTGATTTTTTTTTTTTAATTCCCATTTGAAGATTCTTGGTTCGACACTGGAAAATACATCGACTTTTGCACCCACATCTAAAAACAATTGAAGCTCTTGTCCTTCGTTGTTGGGTCAGATGCAGTTGAGATTGAAGCTCATCCTTCGTTGTTGGCTCAGAGGCAGATGTTACTTTAGAATCAAGAGCTCGAGTTGTCGCTGCTAGAAAAAGTAATTTTTGACATCGCTTAATGTCATTGTAAAATAGTAATTTATTGTTGCCAAAATTTTTGCATAATAAAAAATAAATCATTACAATGTCATTGTATGCACTTTTATTGTTAATAGTATACGAAATGATTTTTATATAAAATATCATTTCAAAAAATATTTATTAAAACATCCTTTTTTTTCATTGATAAATAAATTATGTTTGGACAACGATTTAATGTAATTGTCAAAAATTTCTTTTAATAACCATATATTTGATTACCAAAACTTTTACATAATTTGATTACAAAATCTTTTACGTAGTAGGATAATCTTGGTTGCTTAAAATTTTTTTACAACAAAATATTTTTAGTTGCAAGTCATCTTTAGCAATAATTATTTTGTCATAACAATAATTAATTTAATATCGATAATAACCGTTATCAAAAGTTCTTATGAAACCACAATTTTGTGTTTCTTATATTTTTACAACTAAAAAAAATTTAATAACTAATATTATTATTGCAAACAATCTTTCTCAAATAATATTTGTGTCCATACAAATAATAAACAAATATTTGGCAACCATTTTATTAACTTTAGGAACAACTAATATTTTTACTAAAAATCATTGCAATTCATCTCATTGTGATAGTTTAAATATTTATTACTATGAAAATTGAGAATTGAAAAAAAAAATTCATGGGCAAAAAAAAGAATTCATTTAAAAGAAAATTAAAATATTAAATCATCTAAATTTGTCCCAAAACATATTAGGACAACTAAAATTTCTAAATAAATAAAAATAATTCTGAATGTAATATAAGATTTAAAACTTACAACTCCATTAAGTGTCTTAAGACGCCTGCTGGCGGAAAGTAGGAATCCTTCCATCCCGAACCACGGCTGAGGTGTAATTTCCAACTTAGATTAAATGACATACCGATATGGGATGAAACTATATTTCCACTTCCTGTTCCATTTATATTGGCCGGTGAATGCAATGGATTCAACAACGAATTAAACTGAGGTTTCCAATACGCAGCAGCAATTGACTTGAGGTGCCGCTTTGTCCAAAGGCAAAGCATCCTAGAGCTGCGAAGACAAAAACAATGCATCAACAAAATTCAGAAACATAGTAAATCTGTTGAACACCCACTCAACCTCCAATCAAGAAAGAAAGCAATTTAAAGATAGAATCGTGTTTGCACAAAACATGCAAATATTAGGTTCTGAAGATAGTGTCAGAGGCTGATTGACGTTTTGCATAACAAAGAGTAGACTAGGATCATAATCATTGCTCTATGTTTTGCATCACATCAAAGTTGCTACATGGAAAACAAATTAAGCTTAATGCTACAAAGTAGAGTTTGGAAAAATACCTTCTTTAATCGTTTTCTGAACATCTTTTAGTAGGAGACACTAACAGCAGCAAGGTGTGCCCTACTCCATTCACTAAAAATTTGCATGAAGCATATGCTTCGGCCAATGTCTTCGGTCACTTCTTTTAGATTGCAAGTATTTTTATTGCATATCCCTTTCTGGTTTGGAATCTCAACTCGGCTCTTGCACCAAACTAATCTAATGTTGTATCTCACAATCATTGAATCAAATGAGAGTTATATAGGCTTGTAGCTGATATTATCATATTTGCCTTAGAATTTTGTAATTTTCAAGCAATTCCTCTTCTGATAAAGAATCACTCTCATATGTTTTGGGGCCCAAAACACCTTTACAGCCTATAAGAAAGAGGCAAGTCCTTATTATATAGACATCAAAGATGAATAATTAAGCATGTAAATATATATATATATATATATATATATAGATTTCAGTCCTTATTCCTTGCCATGGTTCTGCTGGAACTGATGTCACCTAAAGATTTCAATGCCTCTATCATGTCGTCTTTGCTTCTAACAATAATATATTTTGGCAACTACTCTATTTTTCCCCGTTCAAGAAAAAGAAATTTATTAATTTATACAAAGAGTGACCTCATGAATAAAGGACTAAGACTCTAGCATTTTAGAACTACATCCACAAACAGTGATTCTAAGAGACTTTCATATAAAATTCTACCATTAAACAAACCCAATAAAAGCATATTCCATAAATCAATTCCGTTTACAGAGCCAAATCTCAAGTTGCATAGAATTGGACTCAATGTCATAAAATGAGACAAAGAAGAACCCAACAGTCTTCATAACAAATAACAATTCAACTTCAAGAAGTTTCCATGGATTAGTGCAATATAGGATTCTAAGAGACATTTTACCAAATAGCTCAAATGCACATTAAAAAAATACCCAAACCATTGAACAAAAAGTAACATATAGCATTAGAAAGAATCATATTTTTAGTTCCTTTATTAAGATTAAAAAATGAAACATAAACAGTATTAGAAAGAAAATGATTTAATAAGCACTCCTAAGTGGTTGAGACATTCATAAAAGGAATAAAAAAAAAAATTACAATTTCTATGTTCTGTACATTAGATAAAATAGTAGTAATATCATCGCCCAAATTTTGAAACAATTGTAGAATACATCACGACCAATCAAATCGTTTCATAGTGCTCATTCATATTGAAGTCGCATAAAATTAGTTATTTTATCTAATTCATAACCCACAATTAAATGTTAAGTCTTGAGAATTGTAAATACTCAGCGACTTGAATCATGAAATTAAACTAAAAAAATTTTCTAATCCTTTCGTTCAACGAAGTAGCCTAAAACAATTAAGCAAAAAAAGAATGCCCTAACTCGGAGAAAACCCCAACCTTTTTTTTTTACCTTCTAAAACTTGGAGACGTCTGTAATCACCAACATGAAGAAAAGCGAAAGAGTTCTTGTCCAAAGGTATGAGATCGCCATTACCGCTGCCTGTGACACATCCGCCAACAGATATCCCAATGTCATGGCCAGTGCCTAAATATGGAAGAAAAAAGAGTTTCAAATTTTAGAGAACCAAAGGGGTATCCGAGAATAGGGAAAATAATGACCAAAGATATAAGGGCCAGTGCGAGACAAGTAAGATGCGAACTTCCAATAAAAAAAAATATTATTTTTGTATAAAATACTAAGAAATATAAAAAAATAATGACTTTAAAAAATCTTTGCAAATATGATAAAATTTTGCTATGATATTTTTAGTCTTGTCAATTTGATAGACGCTACCGGAGACTAAAAAAAATTAATTTATTATTTTTATGAACTATCAATTAATTTTAAAAAATATCAAAAATTATATAATAAAATATAATAATTATAAAAATATATATTTAAATTATTTAATCTTATCAAAAAAAAATTTTAAGTATTTTATTTTCACGACTACAATTATTCAAACATGTATATTATATAAAACAATTAAATATGTGCAAACAAATGAACAAATAAATATATAAATAAAAAGAAAAGCTTTGAAAAGGTTGAACCCTAAATGCAATCGTGTTATGGACAAAAAAAAAAAAAAAAAAAAACAGGTTAAGTACATTGATGGATTAGTGCACAGATCAAAAGATAATCTGACTCAAAGATAGGGTACCGTTTGGCCTTATCTTAAAAAAAAATTAGATTTTCCAAAAACAATTTTATGTAAAGTATTAAAAAATTTTAATTTGATAATGACTAAAAAAATTATTGTCAATCTATTAATATTTTAGAACAATTTTTTTTGTCGTTATAAACGTTATATGAATATCGTAATTATTTTTTTTTTGTTGTTGTTGTTAGATAAAATATTTAAAAAATTAATTAAACAACAATAGTTAAAAATATAATATGATTTCATATTGATTTTTTTTATCATTACAAATTATATAAGAATTTGTAGTAATAAAAAATATCGTTATATAAAATATAAAAGATCAAATAAATAACTATTATAAAAAATTATTACAAATATAATGATTTTTTATAGTGGTATTTTTAGTCATTACAAATTGTGATTGCCAAAATCAGTTTTTCTAGTAGTATGTATTTGACTCTCTAGGTTTAAAAACTGTAAGCATTGGTAAAAGTTGGCTTAGCATAGTCGGTTGCCATCTCCAATTGAATATCCATTGGAAGGCCTCCTTTACAATTGTTTAAATAAGTAGTTGATCTTTTAAAATATAAAGTTCTAACTCTGATATTGGATGTAATGAAGTAATAAATTTAAAATAAGAGAATAATAACTGAAGAAATAGTTTGAAATCAAATAGAAACTTTAGTCCAGTCACGCCATAATTAAATATTAATACTTATTGGTGAAAAAGAATTCTGCAGCCTAGAATATCCTTAAGGGTGAGGTAATTCAAAATAGTTACTCGTCAAAAATGTACTAGACAAACAGACAGTAGCCACTCAATAATATAGAATTAGAATAATAAGCAATAGATAGCATAGCAGCCTAGCCAAGTTCCCAAGCTAGGCCAATCTTCATTGTGGAGCAGCCAAATAAGAAAAAGTTTCCATCTTTCAAGTGCTAATTGGGTAGTCCTACTTATGGACTCGCAGGGGTAGAGAGGAAGGTGTAAGCTTTAACAGCATGGGGCTAATAAATACATAACATAATAATCATAATTAATTAATTAATTAGACTTTTAATATGGGGCTAATTTTGTAGATCTTAAAGCTAACACGAAAACATTCATCATGTGAGTCCCTTTCTGCTATATGATTCCCTTTTTTTTTCATTTATGTTTTATTTAATATATAAACTTCGATTAAATGGCCCAAGAATCTTTTATGCTATGACTTTATTAGAAGGTGGACCAGAGAAACTTCATTGCTTTGTTTCCTTGTTAGTAGAAGCTGTGCCTGTGAGCCTGTTTAATGCCTTTCCCACCAAAGTTAAAATGTGGAAAAATAAAAAATGAAAGAAAAAAAAAAAAGTTAAGCACGGCACAGGTAAAACCATAAGGACTGCTACCCTTACCAAACTTTCTTCCACAGGTCTTCAGACAGTTAGGAGGGAAATGAATATCATCTCATCGGATTCTCTCTGATCATTCATATCTTCCAACAATTCCATTTTGCTGTGTTATTTTGGGCCAATAAACTAAAATATTTTCCAGGGCATGCCGAGTGCAGAAATTATTGAGAAGAGAAGATTCCTTGAAACTACGTTTTAAATTTACCAAGGTTTATGAGAACAAATACAAAAATAAAATTATTCTGTTTTGTAATTCAATTGATGACTTTTCCAAGAAGGTTTAAGGAGAAACGTGACATTTACCCAAAATTTTCATGTTTGGGATTTATCCATTGTAAATTTATATACTATTATTATTAATCTTTTTGAGTTAAATTTAAATGAAAATCAATTACTTATTTTTAATAAAAAATTATTAAAAGTGGCATTATAGTGCAAACACCATAAAAGTTTGTTTTCAAATTTTAGGTTTTGTTCATTTCAAATTATATTGAGCTTACACTCAAATCCAAAACTAAATTTGTAAATTGCTAACCCCTTTTTTTTTATACATATAGATTAATAAAACCCCTTACTTATTAGTTATTATTGCTTGAATAAAAATATTTATAAAAAGAAAAAGCAACAAGGTAAGTACTAAAAATCCCAAACCCGCATCCAAATGGTTTCTTTTGAGCCTGATAAGATCTACGGATATGGACCCAACCCACAACCTCCCTTAAACACTAACAACATTTCTCCACTCTCCTCTTCCCCGCTCCCTGGCTGGGTTAGGAATTGGATCTCCACGTCTTCAACTTTGAATGGCTTTCATCCCCCTTTCTAAGCCATACCAATTGAAACCTGGCAGTTATCCCAGAATCTCAAACCCTTTGCATTTCTTCGCATCAAGCCTAGATCCAACCACAGCTTCCGAAGAGTTAAACAATGAGCCACCTCAGCAAGAAGAAAAAGTGCTCAACAACAACCAGTGAGCCCCACGTGGTAAGACACGAAGCCCTGATAAAGTAGAGGATATTGTTTGTAGAATGATGGAGAAACGGGCTTGGACGACCCGCTTACAGAACTCCATCCGTGCTTTAGTCCCCGAATTCGATCATTCATTAGTTGATAATGTACTTCATGATGCTAAGAACGCGGTGCAGGGCCTCCAGTTCTTCCGGTGGGTGGAGCGGGCTGGATTGATTCGCCATGACCGTGAAGCCCACATGAAGATCATTCAGATTTTGGGTCGAGCTTCCAAGCTCAATCATGCCAGATGCATACTTCTAGACATGCCCCAAAAGGGCGTTGAATGGGACGAGGATTTCTTTGTAGTCTTGATTGATAGTTATGGGAAAGCCGGATTAGTTCAAGGGGCTGTAAAAATGTTCCAGAAAATGAAGAAATTGGGTGTGGACAGGACTATCAAGTCTTATGATGCTTTCTTTAAGGTTATACTGCGACGTGGTCGACATATGATGGCCAAAAGGTATTTCAATAAGATGTTGAGTGAAGGGATAGAGCCCACTCGTCAAACCTAAACATCATGCTTTGGGGTTTCTTTTTATCACTCAACTTGACACGGCTGATCGGTTTTATGAGGATATGAAGACTGGGGGCATTTCACCTGATGTCGTGACTTATAATACAATGATTAACGGATATTGTCGGTTCAACAAAATGGTGGAGGCAGAGAAGTTGTTCGTAGAGATGAAGGGAATCAACTTAGTACCTACAATGATCAGCTACTCTACCATGATAAAGGGATATGTTGCGATGGAGCAAGTTGACGATGGATTGAGATTGTTTGAAAAGATGAAGTCCTTTGGTATTAAGCCTAATGCAACTACATATTCAACTTTGTTGCCAGGGCTGTGTGATGCGCGCAAAATGACCGAGGCTAACACTATTTTGAAGGAGATGGTGGAGAGGCATATTGCACCAAAGGATAATTTAATTTCCATTAAACTGTTAAATAGTCAGTGCAAAGCTGGCAATTTGAATGCAGCTAGTGATGTGCTCAAGGCAATGATTCGATTGAGTATCTCAACAGAGGCTGGTCATTGTGGCATCTTGACTGAGCACTTTTGCAAGGCGAACGAGTTTGATCGGGCAATCAAGTTGCTGGATAAGCTAGTTGAGAAGGAAATTATCTTTAGGCCAGAATATTCTTTGGACATGGAAGCTAGTGTTTATAATCCAATGATTCAGTGTCAGCGCCACCACAGTCAGACAGGAAAAGCAGAAATCTTTTTCCGGTAATTGATGAAGGGTGTTCTGGATCCTACTGCATTTAATAATTTGATCCAAGAGCATGCAAAAGAAGGAAATCCTGGTTTCGCTTTTGAAATTCTAAAGATCATGGGTAGGAGAGGGGTGCCCAAAGATGCAGATGCTTACAACTTGCTTATTGAAAGTTACTCAAGGAAGGTGAAGCCGCTGATGCTAAAACAGCATTGGACTGTATGATTGAGGATGGACATCTTCCCGAGTCTGGTATATTCAAGTCAGTCATGGAGAGTTTGTTTGAAGATGCAAGGATTCAGACTGCAAGCAGAGTTATGAAGAGCGTGGTGGAGAAGGGAGTGACGGAGCATATGGACTTGGCTGTTAAGATTTTGGAAGCTCTCCTAATAAGAGGTCACGTTGAAGAAGCCCTTGGACGAATTGAGCTACTCATGCAAAATGGCTGTGCACCCAATTTAGGTAGCCTTCTCTCTATTCTTTCTGAGAAAGGAAAGACTATTGCTGCCCTCAAGTTGTTAGACTTTGGTTTAGAGAGAGACTGTTAACATAAACTTTTCGAGTTACGAGAAGGTGTTGGATGCTCTCTTAGCTGCTGGAAAGACTCTCGATGCATGTTCAATATTGTGTAAAATATTGGAGAATGGAGGGATCACTAACTGGAGTAGCCTTGAGGATTTAACCAACAGCCTTAACCAGGAGGGGAATACAAAGCAAGCAGATATACTTTCTAGAATGATAAAAGGAGGGGATGCAGCTAGTGGAAGCAATAAAGAGAAGAAACAAGCTAATGTTGCTAGCTAAATTATCTTTCGAATATTTTGGATAGTTCTATCGTTAGAATAATGATCATGCTGTGTTCATTTCAAATGCATGGAGGTAAAGCTTTGCATGGCTCATTAAGCCCTTTGATACCGTCTATCTAGAATTTTTAGGGTCCCATATGAGCATTGCTGGTGATAAAGTTGGGGATGAATGGCTTAAATATTATTGCCAATTGATTTATGCGACAAAGAATCAATGCCGGTCCCCCAGCTGCCGGGTCTAATCTCACTACTTGAGATGAGAACAGCGAGCAAAATGCTCATAAAAAATTAAGAAATCTTTCTCCGCGAAGTAAACTCAAACCCTACTCAAACTCAAATAAAATTAAAGATTCACCTCATTTTTAAATTCGGAAGCCCTCAGTGATTCAGACACATTAGACAAATGAAAGGTCACAAGGAATTTCAAAACAACAAATCTCCAAAACACCACCATTTGAGAAATGCAAACATTAGCAAGTATTGCAGAAAAAGTGCAAGATTTTAGAAGTTAATGCAAATTCATATTACAAAGAAAACAAAAGAACAATAGTCCAGCTGCTCCGGAGTCTTCTTCAGCAAGACAGAATAATATAGGGCAATTTTATTTTTTCTCCCTCACTCCATTGGCCAAGTTTCCTGCGTTTAGCACCAAATATCATGGGCTACTATGTCAGAATCAAAGAAATGAAAGTGTGCAGAACCATGCACACAAGGCAGGATGTATGTTACTCTTGGGAAACATGCCGCTAGAAACTTGTCTAGGAGCATGCACACACAACCAAACACACGTGACACATGAAGAATTGCCCAAGATGCGTAGAATTGTGGCAATACTAATTCCCTTCCTTTTGTATGATGTGCAAAGTAACTAAGACAAATCCAACACCATAACTAATCTTCTGAAGCAGAGACTTGCTTGTAGTCTTCTCTTATGCATGCTTACATATTCTTGTTAAAATTTGCCATATAAACTATCATTAAAAAATTATATAAAAAAAGAAAAAAATACAAGAGTCAATCCAATTAGTATATATGGAGTGGTAACCAAATCTGCAGCAACCAGAAGCATCTCCTACAAGTAGGAAGCGCATTGTATGTCACATTCACATAAGACATATAAACATAAATGAAGTAGTAACATTTCAAAACAAAGGCTGGCCTCGTGGGTGGACGGTAAGATTTCCTACAAATATATTCAATAGTCAGCCCTTGACATAAAACCACCACTTCAGCACATTTGAAATGGACATACAAATCAAAATCACTTGTATAGTTGTTAAACTTGGCAGTAAACAATTAATAGATGCAACATGAATTATAACGTTTAAAATTGGAATATTCTTGACTGATCTAAAAGAATTTATGCTTTGTTATGCAATTTCGTTATTGCTTATTAATGTAAATAAGTTTGTGTTATCATTACTATTTTTACTGTCACTTTGATTCTATTCATATGTATATTTTATACCTCACTCCGAAGACCATTGGAGACTAATTTACAGTTTCTTTGCCTTTGTAATTATCTATGTACCTTTTAGTCACTTGGCTAATACATTTTGACGGAAAAGAATATATTTTTTTGGATAAAGAATATTAATATATGTTTAACGTTGGAAAATTGATAAGCTTTGTTTGATTGCCAAGAAGAATGCAGAAACAAATCGAAAATATGGAGATTAAATGAATCATGCAACTAAAACCAAAACAAAAATAAAAAAGAGAAGAATAGCAATAAAAATCCCCAGTCAGTAAAAAATAGAAATTTAACTGAAAACCCTAATAAGTTGACATCTGATCATAGGAACGGAAAATCTGCGGGTGCATCTGTCCCGAAAGGAATAAAGATTAAGCCAAAACATCAATAGAAAGGAGAAATTTCAAAGAAAAAAGAAAAAAGTACAAGTATTAAAAAGAGATCAGTTAGAGGAAGAGAAAGAAAGGTTTTCCAAGAGCTTTTTATCCCTTCTTTCCATGGCAACGTCCCACATATCGTTTCCGATGTGCTTGGGCTGTTTCATCGTATAATTTCAGTCAAAACCAAAGAAGCAATCCAAGAAATCGATCTTAATTTCAAAAAATATTACCCCCCCCCCCCCCCCAAAAAAAAAAAAAGGTAAAAGAAAAGGAAAACGGGCCCGGCCATCATAAGGTTTGTGGATGTAGTACTGAGCATTGCCCATAACGCAGAGCATTCCTGCTATGATTCCGAGGGTAAGTGCTGCTTCCAACCATATCCACTCCATTCTTTCAACTCTCTCTGCTTTCACTCCTTCCCTTTACCCATCTTTATGTCCCAATCTTCTTCACCTTTATGCCCTTCTTACGACTATACAGTTTTCCTTCCATAAAACCACGCGCGTGCACACATACAAAAGGATCAAACAGTTCAAGCTTTTAGCCCAACCGTTATAAAATGGGCCGTCCAACTTCATTCCATTGGCTCCTTAACTACGAAAGAATTCATCACATTTGTAACTAATAATGAAAATGAAAATGTGTATATTTTCTTGTAAAAATGAGCATTTGATAGATTACTTTGTAACTTTACATAATTTCTTAATAATTTTTTTAGCTAATTCGGCTTCTGAGTAATTCGAAGTACCAATTCAATTAGTAGCTTTATATAACCATATAGAAGCACGCATTTATACTCTAACACTTATGTGTTCGTGCAATTTTTTTTTCTTTTAGAGGATCTTAACACAAATTTAAGTTATCTAAAATTAAATGTAAGGATTTATATATATATATATATATATATATAAAAGGGTGAATTTAAAAGTATTAAAAGTAATCGATCTAAATATATTTATGAATTCTTAAATTAATAAATTTATTTTTAAATATATAATTTTTATTAATTAATTTAAGTTTAATTTAACTCAACTAAAATTAAAAATAAAATTTATATGAAATTAAACTATTTAAAATTTTAAAATTCTAATTTCGAAAATGTTAAAAATGATTGACTAAAAAAGTTTTAGTAATTTTTTGATAAATTTTAATTTAAATAAATTTTCTTTTTTATTATTAAATTTATTTATAATTAGGCTAAAAAATACCAAAAATAATTAACTAAAATACTTTTAGTAAAATTTTAATTTCAAAAATGTTAAAAGCAATTGAGTAAAATACTATTATTAATTTTTTATAAATTTTTATTTAAATAACTTTTTTTATTGTTAGACCTTTTTGTAAATTAGAATGATTTTTCAATCAAATAAAAATGTAAATAGAAAGAGATCAAAATATAATGTGCATATAAATAAAATAATTACATAAAATTTGTTTATTTAGTTATTGTACAAATAATTGTATATGTAGATTATGTGATAAATAAATTTATTAAAGGTAATTATAATTCAGTTATTGAAACATATTTGTTTTTTTTTTAATTTTTGCCTTTCAATTTTTTGTTTTCATAGATTTATTAATTATATATGTATGTTAATGGTTTTAGCATTTATATGTTTTATGAGTTGATCATATGATTATTAATAATACAATTAAATCTTTTTAATCCCTTAAAATAATTCTTTAATATATCATATTTACAATTTAGTCTGGTTTTCTATAATTAATTTCTTTTTTTCTTTAGAATTTTATAATTATTATTCTCATGAACAAAAACTAATTTCAAATCAAATGCAAATTAATTGCACAACCTCCACCAACAATTAACATTATTTGATTTATTGAACACTTTAATTGGACTTTTCAATTATAGAATTAAATGATTCAAGAGGTGGTGAGCTAGTAGTAGCTCAAGATTTAAGTCATGCCAAGTTGCCATAAGCATTATTTACCTTGAATGAAATAATAATTAATTTACTTTTCTTTCAACTTTTATCTTAATGTGCATATATATATTACTAAATTATATCTCAAAATTATTTAATCTTTCTTAATTTTATTAAATTGCTCATCTAGTGATTGGACAACCTAACAAGAATTATTCTATGTAGAAAACTATTAAGTAAAGTAAAATTAATTATTTTATGTGAATTTTTTCAAGGTGTGATAAACTTCATTGCAATTATCTTTTTAATGTGTTTTATTCCAAAATTATAATCATTCATCAAAACTTATATTGTTAATACTGAAAATAAAATCATTGTAGATTATAAAAGTATTACATAACAAGTTTGTTATTTTGAGAATTGGAATTTTCTTAAAAAAAAATGATTAAGTACAATGTTAAAATTTTATTTTATTTCATTTTAATTTTCAAAATTATGTATTTTAATATTGTTGTATAATAAAAACTTGTGCATAATAAAAATTTTCAAATAAAAAAATTAAATTTTCAACCGGTAATACGTATAATTACATTCAATTAGGGAAATACTAATAGAAAATTATTTTAAGTAAAAAAATTAGATGAAAAATTGAATGATTATACATAACTTTATCTTCTTCATATCACAAAAAGGGTTAGTGCTATATGATGTTTTAATGAAAAATATACAAATATATTGATTTCAAATTTTTTTAAGATTAATATGAAACTCTTTTATTAAGAGAAACATTATATACTTTTTTATTTTCCTATTTATACCAATTGAAGAATATCAATTCTTGTATAAAAATTTTTAAAGTTCCCATATTATGCAATATTTGTTCAAAAGAATTGAAATTTATCAAAAATATAACAATATTGTTATAAATTATAATTTAACTAAACTTAAAAATTATTGTAAAATAAAAACTAAACTTAAAAAAGATTTCCAGGGCATTAATTAGCAAAATTCATTTGCTAAATCTTTATTTAATTATGTATTTAATATTTCAATTATTTTGATTTTTTATTTTTTTTTATAGTACTAAGTTACTTAAGATCATCAACCAATTAGATTCAGTCAAGTTTTATCATCTATTTTTATTTGTAGTGTACTCAATTATTCACTTATGTATATGAGCAAATTTGACACAATAATGAGTGTATGCTTTTCTTTGTTTAAAAGTTGGATTCAAATTATCATAAAACCAAATAAAAGAAGTATGCTCAATTCCTTATAATTGTAATTTCACCTTACAAATACTCTTAAGATCAATTAATTAATTTAA
The DNA here is from genome assembly GCF_002303985.1 of Durio zibethinus. The sequence continues at coordinate 7,684,472 of NW_019168026.1, forward strand.
CCATAAAGACAATAAAAATAATACATTGAAGATGAAAGGGAAAAAAAAACTTAAATAAAGAACTTTTAAATTATTACAAAAGATGAATAAGACATATTGAATTTTGATTGCATTATATGTCAATTCAAATTTTTGTTATATTCAATCATTTCGAGTTTTAAATAACTACTAAATTATTAACTTTTTAAAATTAATTGAAAATCGAGTCAAATTAGTTATTTTTATAATTATGTGTATTATATTATTTTTACTTAAATTAAAATTTAAAGTCACAATGATAAGCACACTGTTAGAGCTACCATTAAAAGCAAGACAAAAGTCTTACAAGATTATGAATTATATACAAACTTAGAAAGAGGGAGATAAATCTTAAATAAGAGTAATTCTTTGTCAGACAATGCATATTTTTTATTTTATTTTCTTAAATATTACCTATTATAACTTGATAAATGTTATTCATCAGCCTAGATTGAGAAGTGAGAAAGTGATAGCAGTTGAGATAAGCAAGGGCAAGAAAAAGGTTGTTAAGGATGTAATTGGCACTCAAGAAAGTCAAATTCTTGGTTCTAAAAGAAATAAGGGAAAACAAAAAATTTGAGAAGTTGATATTTTATTTTGTTGAATATTGCTACTAGCTGTTTATATATTGCACTGGTACAGAGAAGGTCATAAGTTTTGAGGACAATGACAATGCAATGGGTGATTGGAAGTATTAAAATAAAGTTTCTGTGTCCACCGTTGTAGTTTTTACATTAGTAATGGTTGCAGCAACTGGTTTAGGTGCAGTTCCATTTTTCTTTGTGGAGCTCGATCCTCAATGGGCTGGCATATGTAATGGAATGGCTACTGGTGTCATGTTGGCTGCAAGTTTTGATCTCATACAAGAAGGGCAAGAACATGGTGCTGGAATTTAGGTTGTGATTGAGATTTTAGCAAGTGGCATTTTTACCTTGCTTTGTAAGAAGGTGATCACCATCTTTCTTTTCAGTTATTAGGTTTGATCTACTGCTTTTGTAGAATTACGATATACTAGGCTCTGATTAAGGGCCACTATTCTTGTCCCACTTCAATGCATAGAGTAAATATACATATATGCAGATTAAGTTTCTATTTTAGACGTTGCAAATGAAAAAAAAAGAAGAAGGTTTTCACTTTTTCAACGCCTATCATAGATAAGATCATTAATGCTTTTGATGAGACTTTAAGACTGCTAATGTTGCATGCGATACACAATGCTCTCCTTTTAATTTGTAATCTTGTGGTTTCTTTTTACTTGTAGGAGATTTTAACATCTTAAAAATTTTCCCATCGTTCTGGGTTTCAGTTTCTTGAACAATGTGGGGAAGTGAGTATGCTGGGTATAAAAGGAGCATATGCTACTAAAGTTGTTCCTGTCGTTGGAATTATGACCCTCCATTCATTTGGAGAGGGCTTTACCATTGGAGTTTCCTTTGCTGGCTCAAAAGGCTTTACTTAAGGCCTTTTGGTAACTTTGGCCATAGCTGTGCATAACATACCAAAGGATTGGCTATGAGCATGGTGCTTGTGTCACGATCCTAAGGAGAAGTCGTGAATCTCACATCGATTGAGTACTAGAGTTGGTCTTAGGATATAAGGGTTCACACCACGTTTTCCTTTTGAGGTGTTTTTTACGGGACAAAATTGTGAGGCCAGAGTGGACAATACCTCCTCATAAAAGTGTAAATCGTAATAGGTAGGTTGATCTGGGATGCCAAATGAGTGCATGCCCGAGTTCTAGAGCTGCACGAGCGACAAATGATATCAAAGCCAGCTTTAAGGGTACTAGCGATGTACCACCGAGGACAGTAGGCCTTTACTGGAGTGGGAAAAGATGTCATAGTCCTAGAGAGTAGTCATAAATCTCACATCAATTGAGTACTAGAGTTGGTCTTAAGATATAAGAATTCACACCACCTTTTCATTGAGAAATACTTTTTGTAAGACAAAATCGTGATCCCAGAGAGGTCAAAGCGAATAATATTTTACAAGAGTGTAAACCATGGTATGTAGACTGATTTGGGACGTTAAATGAGTGCATGTTCAGATCCTAGAGCCGCACGAGCTTGAAGGTTGAGTCTTAGCCCTTGACACTTGCATCAAGGGGTGTTTCTCCGCATAATGTAATGCTATGGAGTGTAATTACATCCTTACCGCAGGTATCTAATTATATAATGCTGTTAATCAGGCTTTGAGCATATCTGTCTGCATCAAAGGAAACAGTTCTAACTTAGAACTTCCAAGATTAGGTTGAAAAGGAAAAGTAAAAAACGCAATGGTGAAGTAGACAAGTTAGTTAAAATTAAAGACCAGGTAAATATTTTCAATGAAGGATCCATTGTCAACAAATGATGAGTGAAGAACTACCTTCTTTTTCTGGGTAATTCCAAACCATCTTACAAACTGTCAGGTGCATGCTTGATTGATATTAAAATAGTAAATGACTGCATCCTGGTGTTATCTGTTGAAATTGGCAAAACAAAGAATAAAAATCAAATATTAACCTTCAGATTATGAGATGGTAAATCAATTAAACTTTTTTCCTTATTTGGATATAATTTCTAAAAATCTAATATTAACCTTTAGATTATGAGATGGTAAATCAATTAAACTTTTTTTTTCTTTTTTGGCTATAATTTCTACGTAAATTTAGTTTCCTCAAATGGTTGTTTATTGTTTTTGTTTGAGCTGTACGGAATGAAATTCTCATATACGGTTCTAGGGGGATTCTCTTAATTTACCTATCTTAATAAAGTCTATGATTGGTTCGAAGTACGTCTGGATTGCAGATGATATAACTAGTAAATATATTCCTCTTTTTTCGGTTCAATCTGCTTGGAACAAGATCCGGTCGGAAAGAAATTCTGGACGTTGTTCGTTTAGAGTAGACACGTCCCGACTAAATTGAGCTTCTTTGCATGGAAGCTTATTATTCATGGAGGCGTTGCTTTCTGGAATAGCTTGCTTTGTGACTGCAAACTATTAAGTCCAATTAGCCTGAGCCCTTGTGGTAAATTATCCAGCCTCGTATTCATGATTTATAGTTGTTCAAAGCCGGTGAGAGGGAGTGCGGAATAAGGATGGGTTTCACTCTATCCATCGTAGCCCACCCCTCTACCTATTGTCGGAGGTCAATTCTTGCTCCCTCTCTCGAGATTGCAATCCCTACCGAGTCGGGAAGGAGTAATGGGTCGGGGAATCGGGCATCGGTCCTCTTGGATCCGGTAGGAGCGGGAGTAGGTAAGTTAGATCCGCTGAAGAAGGATCGGGGTTAGAACTAGTCTGAAGCTTGTCAAAAGGCTTTTGACGGTTTGAAGATGGCGATGGTGATTGAGTCGGTGCTGAAATTGCCTGAGTTTGATAAGCCATTTTCGGTTGGTGATGCAATTGGCAAGTGAAAAACGAGTCTTGGTTGAAGACTCAAGCGCTTGTGGGCTTGGTAGAAACAAACTAGTTGGCTATGATTGGGCATGTTGTCGCTTACGACTTGGTTTGGTATGGGACATTCCCTCATGAGGGAATGTCTACCTTCTTTGTGTTGTCTACTCAAGGGAAGAGCGGGATACAACGCGGAAAGGGTGAACAAGGCCGAGCGCGTTCAAACGTTGCTCCAGAGTACCCTCCAGGGCAGCAATCGAGAAGAAGGGAACGAGTTACGTATACGAAACGAGAGGTAAAGGTGGATGGGACAAACATCCAAACCAAAGGTCGAGTGCGGTGCGGTACGAAGAAGCCTATTTCCTTTCAAGGAAGTTGAAGGCAATGAGAAAGCCCGACAAATCGGATTCGTTCAAAGAGAATCCTTCAACGACAACAGCTACCACTCACTGAACACTATCTATATCCGGATTTTTTTCCATCCATGGCAAAGGATCGAACTTGAACTCTTTCCGGCTTAGCTAGCCCACCCCGTGTGGGAAGAGCCTTTTTCAATTGAAATTCATTTTTGCAGGTGAGCCAGATGGCGAGTCTACCTCTGCCAAGTCCCTCTTTCTAGGAGGATTTTCTCAAAAAATGTCAGCTGGATTGGATTGGTAAGTTGCTTTTGAGTTCGATTTTCATTACTCCGAATCTTCTTAGTTCGATTCTGCCTCTGCTCCCTCACTCACAGAATCCCAACCGAATTCTGACTCCTTGCTTCCCATTCTCTTGGCTACGACACTAGTTCTATTCAAAACAATCCACCTAGGAAAGCTGCAATCCAATTTTTTGGCAATCCGTCTTTAATTTTCTGGCAGCCCATTGTAGTAATTCCTTCTTTTATATGTGCTGATGCATTTGTAAATTCCTGCCCTTTTGTACTGGTTTTGCCGTTGGATGTATGATCTGGATGGTCGTAGCTGAGGTTCTCCCTGATGCATTTAAGGTGACTGCGCTTATTGCGCTTAAAATACATTTTTGAACATTCAAGAATACGGATTTTCCTCTGCAATAAATCTTTCAATATCTTTTGTTCTATTCTGCTTTGCATCCTATCAAGAACACCTTCATTGGAAATTTTCAAATCTAGGTTGCTTCATAATCTAAAGAACTTCTCAATCTATGCTAATGGATAACCACTATTGCCATACTCTTCAGTTTCTTTCTTGTGCAAAGCCTCAAAAGCTAAAACAACTTTATTTGAACAGCAAATTGTAAGAGATCAATCTTGTTTGACCATGTTTTATTCTTTTAAGATTTCTTCTGCTCTGGAGGCATTATGTCTTCCCCCCCTCCCCCTCTTTTTTTTTTTACAACAGGAAGCTTCGCCAACTCAAGCGGCATCAGCAGCGACACTTTCAGTAGCATTCATGGAAGCACTAAGCACTATGTTCCAGAACTTCAGTCATGACTACAAGTGAGTAAATGCAACAACTTTGGGTTTCTTTGCTATGCTCTGTCCTACATTTTGCTGGAGTTATAACTTTTGTATGTTAAAAATTATTTCAAATTTTGTTTTAACAATATTATACCTTTTTATCTGTTTGCGTATATATTCCATTTTCTAGAACTCTGGTCATAGCTTTCTGTGCATGATATAACCAACTAAGTTGATTCAGACGGATTGTGCCTGATGTAGCTTGTATTGGGCTTGATATGTGTAGTAGTTCCTTCTTTTATATGTGCTGATGCATTTAATAAATCCCTGCCCTTTTTGTACTGGTTTTGCCATTGGATGTATGATCTGGATGGTCGTAGCTGAGGTTCTCCCTGATGCATTTAAGGTGACTGCGCTTATTGCATTTAACATACATTTTTGAATATTCAAGAATACGGATTTTCTTCTGCAATAAATCTTTCAATATCTTTTGTTCTATTCTGCTTTGCATCCTATCAAGAGCACCTTCATTGGAAATTTTCAAATCTAGGTTGCTTCATAATCTAAAGAACTTCTCAATATATGCTAATGGATAACCACTATTGCCATCCTCTTCAGTTTCTTTCTTGCGCAAAGCCTCAAAAGCTAAAACAACTTTATTTGAACAGCAAATTGTAAGAGATTAATCTTGTTTGACCATGTTTTATTTTTTTAAGATTTCTTCTGCTTTGGAGGCATTATGTCTTCCCTCCCTCCCCATCATTTTTTTTTTTACAACAGGAAGCTTCGCCAACTCGAGCGGCATCAGCAGCGACACTTTCAGTAGCATTGATGGAAGCACTAAGCACTATGTTCCAGAACTTCAGTCATGACTACAAGTGAGTAAATGCAACAACTTTGGGTTCCTTTGCTATGCTCTATCCTACATTTTGCTGGAGTTATAACTTTTGTATGTTAAAAATTATTTCAAATTTTGTTTTAACAATATTATAGCTTTTTGTCTGTTTGCGTATATATTCCATTTTCTAGAACTTTGGTCATAGCTTTCTGTGAATGATATAACCACGTAAGTTGATTCAGACGGATTGTGCCTGATGTAGCTTGTATCAGGCTTGATGTGTGTAGTAGTTCCTTCTTTTATATGTGCTGATGCATTTAATAAATCCCTGCTCTTTTTGTACTGGTTGCGCCATTGGATGTATGATCTGGATGGTCGTAGCTGAGGTTCTCCCTGATGCATTTAAGGGGACTGCACTAGTTGCATTTAAAATACATTTTTGAATATTCAAGAATACAGATTTTCTTCTGCAATAAATCTTTCAATATCTTTTGTTCTATTCTGCTTTGCATCCTATGAAGAACACCTTCATTGGAAATTTTCAAATCTAGGTTGCTTCATAATCTAAAGAACTTCTCAATCTATGCCAATGGATAACCACTATTGCCATCCTCTTCAGTTTCTTTCTTGCGCATAGCCTAACAACTTTATTTGAACAGTAAATTGTAAGAGATTAATCTTGTTTGACCATGTTTTATCTTTTTAAGATTTCTTCTGCTCTGGAGACATTATGTCTTCCCTCCCCCCCCCCCTCCTCTTTTTTTTTTTTACAATAGTAAGCTTGGCCAACTCGAGCGGCATCAGCAGCGACACTTTCAGTAGCATTCATGGAAGCACTAAGCACTATGTCCCAGAACTCAGTCATGACTGCATGCAACAAGTTTGGGTTTCTTTGCTATGCTCTATCCTACATTTTGCTGGAGTTATAACTTTTGTATGTTAAAAATTATTTCAAATTTTGTTTTAACAATATTATAGCTTTTTGTCTGTTTGCGTATATATTCCATTTTCTAGAACTTTGGTCATAGCTTTCTGTGAATGATATAACCACGTAAGTTGATTCAGACGGATTGTGCCTGATGTAGCTTGTATCAGGCTTGATATGTGTAGTAGTTCCTTCTTTTATATGTGCTGATGCATTTAATAAATTCCTGCCCTTTTGTACTGGTTTTGCTGTTGAATGTATGATCTGGATGGTCGTAGCTGAGGTTCTCCCTGATGCATTTAAGGGGACTGCACTAGTTGCATTTAAAATACATTTTTGAATATTCAAGAATACAGATTTTCTTCTGCAATAAATCTTTCAATATCTTTTGTTCTATTCTGCTTTGCATCCTATGAAGAACACCTTCATTGGAAATTTCCAAATCTAGGTTGCTTCATAATCTAAAGAACTTCTCAATCTATGCTAATGGATAACCACTATTGCCATCCTCTTCAGTTTCTTTCTTGCGCAAAGACTAAAAGGCTAAAACAACTTTATTTGAACAGCAAATTGTAAAGAGATTAATCATGTTTGACCGTGTTTTATTTTTCTAAGATTTCTTCTGCTCTGGAGACATTATGTCTTCCCTTCCCTCCCCCCCCCCCCCCCCCCTCCCCTCTTTTTTTTTTACAATGGGAAGCTTGGCCAACTCGAGCGGCATCAGCAGCTACACTTTCAGTAGCATTCATGGAAGCACTAAGCACTATGTTCCAGAACTTCAGTCATGACTACAAGTGAGTAAATGCAACAACTTGGGTTTCTTTGCTATGCTCTATCCTACATGTTGCTGGAGTCTATAACTTTTTGTATGTTAAAATATTTCAAATTTTGTTGTAACGATTATTATACCTTTTTTCTATTGCCGTATATATTCCATTTCCTAGAACTCTGGTCATAGCTTTCTGTGCATGATATGACCACGTAAGTTGATTCAGACGGATTGTGCCTGATGTAGCTTGTATCAGGCTTGATATGTGTGCTTGTTGCCGTCCCTGATACAATCTGGCATCTGCTTTCCTTTTTCAATACTGCTCCTACTCTTTGCTGCTTTGTTGTGATTTCATTTTGTCTCTTCTCATTAACTAAATTATATTGTTTCAAATTTCCAGTTCTGAGGATGCTTCTGGCTTCTTTGTTTCATTACTTTTTGGTCTTGGACCTTTGTTGGTTGGCCTTGTTCTTGTTGCATTTGTTCTTGCTTTCCGCCTTAAGCATGCCCTTCTCATGGGTGCTACATCTGGCATCGGCTTCATCCTTGGTGCCTGGTGACCATTACAACTACTCGTGTGTTCAAAGATGGGATTCTTACCACTTATGTTGCTACTTACCTTAGGCAATGCATTTGTCCATGTTTCAAGCTCTAGTATTTTGAAAATTGTGTGTAATAATAAAAGAGCTTCTTCCAATATCCTACCATCAGTAACTGGATTTCCGGTGAGCGTTCTCACGCTTCAGTCATTTTTGGCATGTGGAGCAGTGGCTTTTCATGCACTGGCTGAGGCGGTTGCACTAGGAGTGGCTGCACCAAAAGCATATGGACTTGGCAGGCACATGGTCCTTCCTGTCTCCCTTCATGGGCTTCCTCGTTGTGCGGCAGTGGCCAGCTGCATCTTTGGAGCTACTGACAGTTGGCATGGCTCTCTTGCAGCAGCTGATCTTATTGGCTTTGTTGGCCCAATATCTGCAATCGGATCAATTTTGACAGGAATTAACTACAGTGGTCTGGACCATGTGATGGTTTTGGCCTGTGGAGGATTATTTCCTTGCTTTGTTTGAATAGTTCAAAGAGCAGTAAGGTTGGATATGCAGAAAAGCAGTGTGGGCTTGCAGTTGGAGTTGGTTTTGCCACTCTGTTTAACATGCATCAAGTTAGTTTGCTTGCACACACCTTACTGCAATTCTGCTCCAGAGGCTGTCAGATAAGATGAATGTGCTCAAGCACCGTGGTGCTTTAACTAATACTTGAGTATGGCTCTGTTTACTGGTTGATTTGTGGAATAAAACCTCGAAAGAAAAAGATTTAATGTTAGGCCTCAGTAGGATTTAGAGTTAAACATGAGAAGATGAGGTTTTTTGTTGTAAATTAGTTTTCATCTTTCTACACAATTTTAACGGATAGGGGAGATTGGGTTTGATCGTCCTCGTTGGGCTTCCCTTGGAGTTTTATTTCACATGAGAACTTAATTTTGATAAGATTTTAAGAATATTTAAATTGAGACAGATTACGTGTCAGATTGTTCATAGAATCTCGTCTTGGTGAATAAAAAAGTTTACTTTAAACAGTGATTTTTTTTTTTAAAGATTTACTAATAGATAAAACTTTGAATAGTTAGTTAATCTTACTCGAATCGACTTACTACGATACCATCGAAGGAAGAAAACAGAGTTGAATGATCAAACTGTGCTCTTTCAAGGCCACCCCTAGAGCCAAACAACCTCATGACCGCTCCATGAGCAATGCGATGGCTGTTTGTATCGACAGTAAAAAATCTGTCCAGTACCAGGCGCCACTGTTGCATTATTTGTCATTTCCAATTCCAACACAGTTGAGGTGGTTCGAAGACTTCTACAAAAATCAACGAGATGATCACCCGTAATCTCATTGAGGTAAAGCAGCTTTTTTGAAATTTTGAAAATAACAAGTTGAGAAATGCAACTGAAAAACAGTGTGTTGGGGCGATCTCAACCAACGCATGGACTATGGCATCAAGCTCTGATACATCTTGGATCTTATTACACGTATTATGATCACATACTACATCCAAGTTATAGACAGAGGCGGAGAAAATGCGGAAGAAAAAAGAAAGAGTGAAAATCAATTAAAAGTCGACTGATCGGCCTCCAAATTGTCACCATCCACCAACTTCTCCTTATCCGCAACAGATCCAACCTCCACCATCGCTGGCTTCTCTTCAACACTCTGTGACCCTGTCATCCTTGCCAATATTACAAATGACATTCCTCCAAGTACGTTATTTAAGCATCTCAAAACCACCACTGATGACTTAAATACCAAGGGGGGAACTCCCTTGGCCAACAGAAACTCAATCCCATTCAAGGTTTGGTACCTCAAATTGCTGCTAAAACCCATGTGAGTAGCCCAGGTGAGGGCATTCAACAAGGTTGGTGGAGGTTTGTTGGGTGTTTCAAAACTGGGATCCATTTTCTTCCTCATCTTGATCAACCCATTTGAGATTGCAGTTCCAACAAGGCCGGCAGCAAATCCCACAGCAGCAAACACAGCCCCTTTGAAGACGAAAGTCCCAAAACGGTTCACCAATGTATAAGCACCTGGTTCAAACATGTGACTTTGTGGACAATTTGCCAATATAGCAGGGAGACTTGAAGAGGAAGCTGAGGCTGTCGGTGCTAAGAGGTACATAAGAGTAAAATTCAAAATGGATCCGACAATAAGAGTAGAGAAAACGAAGTCAAGCTCATTAAGACCAAAATTAGGACGAGAAGCCATGTCACCAAGAACACAGGCAGTTACTCCCACCAACTCCTCCATTAAAACCTTGAATAGGAACTGGGGATCTGCTGCAACCCTGTCTCTCCATCCGCTTAGGAAAAGACCCAGAATGCCAAAACCCTGCCATGAATTATCCTTGGAGTTGGAGTTGGAGTTGGAGTTGGAGTTGGAATCATCATCTCCTCCACCTCCACCGCTGCGACCAACCCCGTTGTTTCCATCGCCTCCTCCAGCGCATGAAATATGAAGTTTGGAAATGGAAATCTTGGTGTGCTGAAAGCGGATTGGTTGGTTTAGAGAGAATGAAACAACATCTGCTGATTGTGATTTGAGACGGCGGCTCTCACTCGTGTTGGGGAATTGCCTCGTCAGCATTGAGAAACGATACCGAGCCATGGCTGCCATCTGATCGATCCGCTGATTTGATTCCTCAAACTCAAGTATACACAGATTTAATCTAAACCTGCAAAGATTCTTTCTTTTTAGAAAATTTTATTATTTATCAATACAACTGTAAGCTAAATATATTACATAAAAACAAAGACAAATGAAGAGATCCATTAGTCACAGCAGATTTAATTCAGGCAAAATCGTTAATTTTTATGTTTGAAAAAAAAAAAAGAATCAGCTTTTTTTTATTTGGTGAAAACAAAATAACCTTTTTAATGAAGTGAAAAGAGCAGAGCAAAGCAGAATACGTGAGGTAGTCTATTAGATGATGAAAAAAAAAAAAAAGCGCAAACGGGAGAAATGTACCAGAAGAGATGCAGATGGAGAGGGAAATGGTTAGGTGAAGAGTAGGAAAAAGAAGAAAAGAACGGTGAATTTATGGGAAGTGAGAAGAGGAGGAGTTGAATTGAACTTCCATACCAAAACCCTAAGGCCCTTCCGCCCAAAACATTGGCAAAACCCAAGACTGCAGATTAAGCCCACCAACCAAAAGCACCTTTCGAGATCCAACTATTCATTTCTCCAATGCTTAACCTAACCAATATTGTTGTAATAGATCCGAACATAGTTAAGGAGTAGGGTGTAGTAGGTTATCCCTAGTCCCGCGTTCAAATCCGGCTGGTTGGATGAAGTATTTACCCTTTTGCTCTCCCTTCCACTTTCTCTGTTCCCCAAAAATACATTTGATAAAGTCCATCTCATCCCCTTTCTTTTACATGTATCACTATTATTATTATGGGCTTTTTCGCCATCTTTATGATGCTAATAATTCAAGTAATGTTGATTTTAATTCTTTATTTTATTAAAATAAAAGTAGTATAAATTTTTTACATCCTTTTTGCACTATTCGTAATTGATAGAAGTATTTATATTAATTAAAGTAGCACCTATTGAATTACTAATATAAATATTTGCTGACAGCTCTTAATAATAAATAATAATCCTTTTTAACTGCAGCTCATATCGGGAGATAAGACTTAAATCGTAATGCGAAAAATAGCCATGCTTGGCACACATGCCTCATCTGCCATCATATCTTCCCACCCGTAAACATAACACAGACTATCAATCCAGAGAGATGAGCAGCACATAGCCACCGGACAACTTTTTGAGTTGAGGTGAGCCATGTTAGTTGGACTTGCACATCTTGGTCAATTGTAAAAATCCTGAATCACCCACCTCAGTCTAGCAAAAGCCAAGTAAAAACAAATGCTGTATCCAAAAGAAGTTTCACTTTTGTTCGTTTTGTTATTTATTTAATTCCTTATTTTTAAATATGCTACATTCGTGCAGAGGCTGAAAAGCAACAGATGGCAACTTAATAATCTCGAACAACTTTTTTCCATTGAAGCTTTAAAGATACAAAATTCAAGCCATTAAAATAAGGGTTCAAGTTCCAGTGCATGGGGCCATAAATCATAATAATCTCTCAGCTAACATTTTGACTAAATTATTATGAGTGACTGAAGAGAGTACTGTAGACGAGGAAAAAGAATTATCGACCCAACTTACATTTCTATGCTTCGTATAAACTACAAAGGAAAGAAACAACAAAGATGACACCACCTACAAAACTCCATCCGACCTCACCCGACGTAATGCTTGCAACACCGAAATATATATATATATATATGTATATATATATATATATATATAGGTTGCACACTCCTTATAGCTACTAACACAGGAAGAATAAATCCAATGAATGTATTGAGTTTACAGGAAAACTGACCTCACCAAACCTAAACTCGGGGGGCCAACTATATAATTTTTTTTTTCATTTTTTTTTTCTTTAATAATTTAATAATGAAAAGGCCAGCACAAAACTTCACCAGCAATAACTGTTAGCCTTTTCAAGCTATGCTGAAATGATATGTATCAGAAGTTATACTTGGCTAAGAAATTCTGGGGCAGTGCAGAAAACAATTTTAGATGATTTAAGGTTCAACTCTCAGCATCCTGTTTTGGGACGTTTCATTCCGCTGGAATTAAAAGGAGAAACACTTCCGCTTGGACCAGGACTCTCCTCTCTGAAATTGAAATTTAGCATTGCCAGCTCACGCAACTGCTGCCTTTTGATAAAATCTTGTGACTCATCCTATATATGAGAATATGAAATTCAGCAAATACAAGATGAAAATATTTATTAACATTAACAGTTTAACACCATGATGCCTGCAAAGTTAATAAAAGGAAAACATAATGGAAGGAAACTTGTCCTGCAGCACAACTGTGAGGATGCCAAAGTCTTTGACAAAGGAAAAGCTTACACAAGCAAAAGTGACACCAGAGTGTAACACATCTTACAACTTGGGTTAAGATTAAAAAAGAGTTATCCAAAAATAAGATAGGTCTATCCTTGGTCCAAATCCACTAAACAAATGCAGAAATAAGATGGACTGGAAAAGAAAGTTTGTGTTCACACTAACTAAAAAAGGAAAGCATGAAAATGGATAAGAATTATGATTAGATTCATGGATGAACTTAGACACCAAATATTCTACATATTATCATGTGATTTATAGGTGTAAATGGGCAGATAATTATGTTCACACTACGGACTATTGTATTCACATGCAAATCTCATTATTTGAGTCATCATTTCAATAAGACAAGATTGAAAGTAATTCCATCAATTTAGCAATCAAATCTCTGAAATTCTATCTCATGCTTGGAGAGATGTTCCTAGTCTATTTATTTTTTGTTATTCTTTGTAAAAGGCATAATAGAGTTTGTTTTATCATTAAGCAAACTATAAATTGTTTTCAAGTTCTGTATTTCTTAAGTGGATTTTCTAGATTGGTGAACTTCTATAGTTCTATATCTTTAATTAAAATTCTTAAAGTGATGTTTCTGTATCTCTTAATGTTTAATCTTGGTAGTGAACTTCTATCTCTTTAATCAAATAATCATATTCTATCATTATTCAAATTTTTGTTAGTTGTCTTTTTTGTGAGCTTTTTCTATTTGTAATTACTCTTCAATATCTCAACCATCAATTCTCGACATTAAAAAGCAGGTGATTTCATGAAAAATCATGGAGTTTCGAGATGTAAAGCATATATGAGAGCATCCTATGGCTAATAAACTTCTTAGCAAAGAAGAGCAAGATTGCAATACATGCCACAGGTTTGAGTAATTCCTTTATGATTTCTTGTGCCTGCCTAAACATTATATCAACAATATTAGCAGGTAAATCAGCCTTAATTAAGATGTGGAGTGGATCATTTAGGTGCTCATAGCTAAGTCTGCCACTAAGCTTCTCTTCCTTCAGATGCAAAACGAAGGAAATTAACATCCAAAATGATTCAATTTATGTCAAAAGAAAAGGATAAGGGGAAAAAAGGAGAGAGGGAGGGAGGGAAAGCCGTCTTGGGTGCAGCAATCCAGAAATTCATCACATCTTCCTACCAGTTTCACCTGAATCACAATTGAGATATCTAGCAGAAACTAGCGATACCAAACCTTTACAAACAACACAACATTAACAGTAGCTATTAACTTTTATAGCTTTACCTTGTCTGGATCTTTTATTGATCCTTTGCCTCTAATGTATACATGGCAGCCAGTAGTAGCTTCTACCCGCTTTAATGAATTGCCTGTAGAGCCTAGAAATAGTCCAACAAAACTGAACCAACATCAAAGAAAAGTAAAGTCTAACATCAATACTCATAAAAAATTGTTTCATTCTTGAAATCTGAGTATAATTAATAAAATTTTAATCTAATGCACTAGCATTTTTCATATAAAGCTCACATTTGGATACGTACTAACGGGAATTTCAAGACGCAAAATCCTCTTCACAGTGTATGAACTAGGACTTGCTAGTTCACCTTTCCAGTCCATTGTCATTCCGGAAGTCCACTTAGTCTCTGTCAAAATACAAAAAGCAACAGTAGCATAAAAAAGATCAGAGGGCTCAATCCAGACAACAGAAAGCAAGCATGTGAAATCAAGTTTTAGCTTGAATTAACCTTTGTGCACTCCAACTCAATCCACTTTCCAAAAGAATACTTTCCCAATGCTTTATTAACGAACAAGTTCTAAAATGTTGCAAAATAGATTTAGAATGTTAACCAATTTATGGGCATAGAAACAAAAATTAAGGAACAAAAGTTGAATACATCTTAGCTACTAGAAACGAACCAAAATAAGGCCATTATATTAGTAGAGTCTTTTGCATTCCAAGCACATTAAAAAGTGTGATTTGGCAATTATAGCATTTTGGATAAGAAATAAACTCGGTTCTCATCCATGTTACTTAAGAGGATCTATCATTAAGTAAAATATAAGAGATTAAACAATCGTGTTCAAGTCAACAACCAGAGGCAAAGACGATTAATATGAAATTTAAATATTCACCATTTGGCAGGAATGCTTTCATTTTGTGACAATTTGGCCATATTCTTTCTTCTTATTCAATGAAATGAACTTAGTATCCAAAATTGAAAGTCACAGTTTTAGAACAATCATGTAGTATTCACAATAACATATATGTTCATTCAGATATGACTATGCATTCAGCAATTGATATTGAAATAGGTCACTTAAGCAAGCATTTTGTCATGTATTCTTGAATAGAGGAACTATACCTATAATGTGCCAAATAAAGTATGAATGAAAGTAGCAGGAAACTAAAATCATAATCCCTTTTGAAATGGTCTATAATTTGAAAGCATAAATAAAACTGTATGAACTAATTTTAAAGCTTATTGGTCATACTAATAAAGCAAAAGAAACTACTTTAAACTTAATAGTTTGTTTGAGATCCTTATAATGCCAAAGGACAATAAGATTTCAACATATTATGATTCTCCTTTGCAATGTTTTAAACACTCAAATTATAATGGTGTTTACCAGAAATTATCTTAAAGTGCATGTCAAAAAATTAAAAGTATAAACAACATCTCAATCTTAGTTACCCAAATTATCAACTTATAGGCAAGCACGACACAAATATTTTGCATATAAAGGAAACAAACAATAAAAATGTTAATTCTATATATACATATATATATATATATATTTATATTCTCAATAAAGACATAAAAATGAAATTCTAAATATAGTTACCTCTCAAAAAAAACTATTCTAGCCGCCTAATTCTGTCCCAGAAACATTTGACATAAGGTTTGAAGAGACCATGGGACTAGGGCTTTTATGCCTTATCTGGTCAAAGTCACCAAATCCTTGGTTTGACATCATTCCTGAGACCCGAAATATCTCTGCATATGAAGACTATTTTATATGATAAACGAATGAAGTTTTGAAAAAATATCAATGCATGAAAAGATAATAGCATCCAAAATGAAAATATAATGAAATAAAATAACTGTAGTGTATAATAAAGGTTGTCAAGTATGGATAGAACATTGGCCAAAACATAGCACTTGAATCAAAAAGGGAAAAAAAAAATCACACCATAACCCAGGTAGCTTTGAGGATTGGAATTTTCAATACTTAAGAACGTATGCCAGCTAAAAATGATGATATTTTAAGCCTATTTAATTAAAACAACAATAATCACTAAGTAATAATATTGCAAACAACTAATTCCAGTGTTGAATCACTATTCGAACACAATGGTTTGATGAGAGTTGTCATGTTTCAGCATTAGAACACATAGCTAACTAACAAACATTGGGTTAGGTAAATGATCAAGCCAAGCCCATAACAATCAAAGAGGATAGGTTCAGAAAAGGAAACACAAATGAACATCTCATCACTACATTAAATCAAACTGATCAAATAGAGGTAATTAAAAATAAAAAAAAAAAAACCTAGATCGAAGAGTGAGAAAGTAAAAAAGTAACCTTGATTTAACAATCGACTACATATTGAAAGGACTTGCATGAAAGGTCCAAGCTTTTGATACTCTGCCAACAGTTTCGACAAGTACTTACTAAAGAAAAAGAAAAAGAACACAAAATCCTACATAGATAAAAAATTGTTAAACCCCAAAAGGAATAAAATCGAAATAAAGGAACACAAGCAACAGTGAAGCTTTTTTTTTTTCATTGTTATTATTAATATGGTTGAAAAGATGGATATTAAGTCATATTTTTGGCTTGAGAAGTGGAAGTGTACCTGTCAACATCTAGGGTGCTTTTAATCTGTGAGAAGCAATTCTTGTTGGGGAGAAGTTGGGATTATATAGACTTGACATGGCTTTGGCTTTTGAGGATTTAATTCTTTCAAGAAACAAAAGAATGAAATTTTTGTTAGAGAGTAGAAAAGGTTTTAGTTGTGGTTGTTGCAAAAAAAATAAAAAAGAAACATAACACCATCAATAAAATAACCAAAAAAAAGAAAGAAAAAAATTAAAAAGAAAAGAGAAATAATAATAATAATAATAATAATAATAATGTTTAAATTGAGACACAGATATGCAAATTAAAATGAAAAAAAGAATTTTGGAATGTAGATTGATAGTGATGATTATTGGGTTGAAAAACACTGACTATGTGTTGTGGTTGTGGAGATTAACTGACTAGGGAATGAGCAAGGGGGTGTGCTATCATCAATATTCATTAATTGAAGGAGCATGATCAATCATTCTCGTGTAGCACAAGGGGTTTGAAATTGTAGACTGGATCTTTCTCATATTCACTTACCATTGCCTTCGCTTGCAATTGTTTACCTTCAACTTACACTCCATCCAAATATTAGACTACATTTGTTTTACAAAAAATAATATTGGAAAGATAAGTTTTATATTTTTAAGTGTTTGTTTGATAAAAAAAATTAATTGATTAATGAAAAATAATTTATTAGTCAACGTTAGGTAAATTTTTTTTTGAAAAAGGAAGATAATTTTCAAGAAAAAATTATATATGAGTAAAACTATTTATCAATGTGTTTTAGCATAATTTTATTCAAGTCAGATTTTATATATAATTTTTTAAACTCAAACTTTATTTGATTCGACTTAAAAATTATTATATTAATAAATAATATTTTTATTTAATTTTACTTAAAATTAAAATATTAATATTAAAAGTCTTTTAATATTTTAATTTTAAATATTTTCATAGTTCTACTTTGAACATAATATTTTAAATTCGAACTTAATTTGATTCGATTTGAAATATTATTATATTAATAAAAATATTTTATTTAATTTTAATTAAAATATTAAAATATTAGTATTAAAAGTCTTTTGATATTTTAATTTTAAATATTTTAATTTTTGATACTATTAAACATAAATATTTTTAATATTTTAATAATAAATAATATCATATATAATTATATTTTATTATTTTAATAATTAATGTTAAATAATATAATTATAATTTTTTAATATGAATAGTTTTATAGTTTCTTATTATTTTTTAGTTTAAAATATATAATTTTATATTTTTTTATTATGGTATTAATATTACTATTTTAATAATAAATATAAATATAAATATAAATATTTTTTATGATTTAATAATAGATACTTTTAATATAAAATATAAATATTTTAATAGTAAACATTACTATTTTAATATTAATAAAATAATATTTTAAGAATAATACTACTATTTTAAATATTTTAAAATATTAATATAAAGAATAATAAATAGTTTATTTTAAGTATTTTTTATATTAATATAATATGTTTAATACTCAATATTATTATTAAAATATAATTATTCTTTAATATTAATAATTTTAATATATTTTAATAATAAATAATATTTAATATTTAATATTTGATATTCTAATAATTATGCACTACCGTTTGCGCACATGTTCCCACCCACTTCTGCCCTATAACTTTATACTCATCCCAATATATTCTTAGAGAAATTGCAAGGCTTAAAGGTAACTAATAATATAAAAGCTGGTGCTGAACTTTTGATCATCTAGTAGCCTTTCCTTTTGGACCTTGTGTAGAATAACATGTTCCTTCAATATAAAATAGAAGTGATTCAAGACACTTATAATTCTTACTTTTAAAATTCATTTTAATAAATAATTTTTTGATATAATAATAATAATAATGATAAAGACTAACAATTTAATTCTGATTGTGGTATAATTTAAGTTGAATTTGATAATTTTTTATATACTTTTAATAACAATGATATATACTAATACTTTATTTAAATTTTTGTATGCTATAAGTAAAAGTTGATAATTTTTTATACAATTTTAATTCTGATAACTTTGGATAAAGATTTGGTAACCTTTAATATAATTTTTGTAATATTCGGTATTAATTTGGTAACTTATTATGTAAATTTGGTAATCATTAATACGATTTTGATAATTTTTGATAAAATTTTGGTAATCTCTTAATATAATTTAGTAAATTTTTGATAACTTATGATATACTTTTGGTAATTATTGATACAATTTGTGCCATTATATAATTTAAAAATGGATTTCTATATGATAGTGTACGTTTAATTCTAGTATAAGATAACTTTATTTTTGTCAGATCCTATCTCATTAGAACTGGAAATGTTTCTCGACTTAAGGAGAACCTCTGGGCCTATACAACTCCTAAAGAAATCTAAAACACTATAATGTTTCGAGGGAGGTCTGTGGTTATAAAAGAAGCTTATGTTATCACAACCAATTATGCATTTACATTTCTAATGTCACAAAATATTGATAATCCTAAGATACATATAAATTAATCAAAGATCAATGGTATTCCGTGAACAACTTTTATAACTCATACTTGAGAAAGAGATTTATAGCAACTTTGCAATCTCAAATTTGACTGTAAATTGAATTATAATAATAAACTAGAAAAATGAAAGATGAATTTATGTCCACAAACAATTTATAAGTATTGCATATACAATTTGAATTATCATTTTTTATTTCATAATAAATAGAAAAGAAATTGGGAGCAATCAACTAAAATAAAGAAAAAAAAAAGAGCAAATTGACTTATGGAAAGAACGCCATTAGGCTTATGCATATCCAGATCTAGCTCCACATTGGCACCATTCTAGGAATTGCTTACATGATTATTTTGACGTACATCTTCTTCAGTGCTTTTAGTCTGCTAGTTTTTCTTTTTTCTTTTGTTCTTCTCAACCTCCACTTTCCTTTAGATTTGATAATAAATTTTTATTTTAATAATTAAAAAAAAAACAAATTTGTTACTAGTTAATTGGGTTTTTCATTTCAATTGCTCCTTTTTTTTTAGTCTTTTTGTCAACATGGAGTGTTGTATCTAATTACCATATAACAACCAAGATTTCCTTATGTTGACACCGTTCATGATATATTTTTTATGAATTTTAAAAAAATGTATAATATATTTGAGATAATTATTAATATATAAAGTATAATATAAATATATGTTATAAGTTATGCAAATAATTTTAACAGTTCAATTCATTGTACTATGATAATATAAAAATAATATTTTAACATAATGGTTCTGTTAAAGTTATGGTTTTGTATAAAATATATAATAAACAATTTCATATATAAAAGTCCAACTTATATGGCTTTTTCTATCAAAGTATTTGCATGCGTTTTCCTCCTTGATTAAATTAAAGAATAACTTTAGATGGTGGGCATATATATTGAGAATTTCATTGTGATAATGTTTTTTTGTTTAATATTTTGTTTTTATGAAATGAGATTAAATAATTTGTTTTCCTATACTTGTTTAATATTCTCTATTTTACAGATGGTTCCTTTCTCTTCTTTTTTTTTTTGTCATATTTTTAAAGCTATTTATCAAAACTTTTTGTGCTTAATTATAATTTATATTTTGCAAAGATAAAGCCTTTACCTTATCCTTTGTTTTGTTCATGGTGATTCTTCGTCGAACAAATCTTCATGACAAGGAACATGTGTTGGTGATTGTTGGAACTTTTTAGCCAATCCTACATTGCTTGTTTCATCATTGTTATCTGATGCAACTAACATTAGAAGGTTTGGATTGGATTTCATCTTATCTGCCATGAAAGTAGTATTGATTCAGTAGTGAGAAAGCCCACTTTGAAATGACTATTTTGTCATGGACACTTGAAAAAAAAAAACTTATTCTTAAGTGTTTTCAATGTTTTTTGCAACTTGAAAGGATCCCTTTTGATCATTGCAATAAGGCTCATTATTGTTCCTTGTACTAATTTTTTTTTTAGATTGTCAAAGAATATGAATTGAGTGATCCCAGTTTGGTCCTCAACTATAATTCGTAATTTGAACATTTTTTTTGTTGTTAGTATAATTTTCAAGCAACACAATTATCGTATAGTATAAGTTCAGCTTAGTGTTTGGACAATACCTAGGAGAAGGCATTCTTTTATTGTGTTCAGGACACCAAAATTTCCATCACTTGGTATAAGTGTTCTTTTACATTCACTGCAGCTGTTGTGGAACCATCCTTGTGTTGCATCAACTTCAAGAATCCTTGTTTCACATGTAAAATTTTGTGTTTTGTAATAGTAAAATATAGATTTTTTATAGTTTATTTTAATAATAATAATTGATAAGTATAGTTTAAAAATAAATGTATTACCAGGGTTTCATTTGGATCTTGTTTAAAAAGTTTCTCAATGGTGATTCTATTTTTCATTTTTTCTTCTTCTATTGGCAACCTTATTGAAATGGTAAGCTCAAGCAATTCAACTTTGTTATTCTTGTTGTCAAACTTGCAGGGATGTATGTTGATTTTCACATTTAACATGTAAAAAGTAATGTTGTTATGTAACATTCTTTTTTTTTCATACAAAACAATTTACCTATTTTTCAATTCATGAGCTTTTTCAATGTCAAGATTTACTATGATTCATGAAGCTGAACATGTTGCTGTTGAAAGCTATCCTGTATTTTTTTTTATTTAAAAAGTAGATAAGTTGTTAACATTCTAAGTAAGATGTGAAGTTAATATAAATTTGAGACAATGTTAATTTTTCATCAATCTATGTGAATGTTACCTAAAAATTTTGTAACTATCATGGATGCAAAGATAATAATTGGACTTTTTTGCTTCCAACAAACTCCTCTTTATTTAGCAGTTTTGTAAATTCTATCTAAGTATAACTCCTATAATTCTGCATTGTAAAATATGTAAAATTCTCAGGTTTTGTTTATTTTTTAACAAGAAATAATAAATTTGAATATTAGTTTGATTACATACTTTGAAATCTTGATTTCAAGATTTTTTTTTGTAACTTCTTACAATAATTCTCCAACAAAAGTAATTCCTTCTTTCACAATATTCACCAGCATTTCAATCACATCTGAAAATCAAAAGTTGGATATGTAAAAAGTAATATTTTAATAATTTATACTACTATTATGAAGTTGGTCATTCATGAAGAGATAATATTATATTACTTGACAATATTGTGAAGTTAATGAATTTGCACAAAGTTGTAATGGTGCTCAGGGAATGATAAAGAGGGTTTGATTGATCTTATTTTTATTGTTCTCACAAAATTGATTATGTAGGGATTTGAAACAACATTATAGTACTTCTTCTTTTCACTGACTAACAAGTTTGAAGTCTATTATATTCCATTCTCTTGTAAAATCTTCTCATAAGTTGGCATGTCTGATAGCTTTATAATATCCTAAATTGCATTATTTTGTTTTTATATAATAAGGTATTAAAACATAGAAGGTTCATTTGTTAGATTAACTTTTCTCATGTATTCAATTCATAAGGATTAACAAAAGCTATTTATATGCATTTTTCTCTTATTTCTAAAAAAAAATATCAAATAGTTTATAACAATATATACTTAAGTTTAAGATTTTTTTTTTCATGGATGTTTCAAAATAGTATATATAACTATTCTTATTAAAACAATGAATGTACTATAGAACATTGTATTGTCTTTTTATGAAGCATATTTGTTACCTAGCAAGTATATAATAAGACTTAATTGGTATATACCAAAAATATAAGGATATATAAGGGTTACCTCATGATCAATGGCAAGAAAATTATGAATTATCAAATAGTTGTTTGCTCTAGGGTTGATTGACTTTCATATCCTCAATATCTTGACTTCAACTATGCATTTTTGGGTCTTATTGTTGAGTTTGGAAAGCAAAATAGTGGTCATTCTTGCTGCACAAAAAAAATTATTTAATCAGATATTGTTTAAGAGTTAAATGGTTTGTATTTATTTTATAAGAACTTATGTTAAATTATATGTTCTTGTCTTTTTTTTTTGTTTAAAAACAATATGCTATACAATTTGTTAATGGCATAAGTGCTTTTGTTGTTGTTAGATTTTACCATGCCTTATGTGGTGTTTATTGGACTTTTAGGTTGATTGTGCAACAATACTTTTATCTAATCACCTATATAAGAAAATGAGTACATTATTAGTAGTTAAGTGAGGAATATAAAAATTTATGTAAACTTTCATTATTGCTTAGTAATATTATATATCAATATTAAAAAAAAAAAAAACTAATGAGAGCAGTACAGATATAATAGCAATTTGTTATTATGTATTGTAAGATGTTTCTACCTTCAATCAAATCTTAAAAAATTTCATGAAAACAACAATTTTTATTTTACTCTATTGCATTCACTCTCATTTTTTATCAAGACTTTCAATCTTTTAAAAGAAGTTACTCTTGATAGAGCAACATACAATTATCCATTACTAAAATTGGCAAGTAAAAGCCTACATAATCTAAAGTTTGGCCTTAACTTTTGTTTCTGGTTATAGCATATGATAGCCTTACAGGAAATTGCTTCCTTTTCAAAACGAATGGCCATTTATGATCTTTTATTATTGTCACAATTCTTGAAATGAAGACTTTTTTGTCTGTATTATTCCTAATAATGATTTTTTATTCAATTACATTTATAACAAGTTGTGTAACAATAAGTCTAGTTTCATTACAAAGACCAACTGTTTAATTGATATTCCATAATAACATGATTACAAAACCTTTTTTCAAAATTAAAGCTCCGTTTGTTTCATAGAAAATGACTTTCGAAAAATAATTTCTAAAAAATATTTATATTTTCTGAATTAAAAGATATTTTCTATTGTTTTGATAAGTTAGTGAAAATTATTTTTCACTGTTTAGTTGTTTTCCCAAAAATCTATTTTTTTTCAAAATAATATTAATATAAATATTAAAATATTAAAAATTATTTATTATTAAAATATATTGAAATTATTTATTATTAAAATTATTAATATTAAAAAATAATGATATTTTAATAATAATATTTAAATTAAACTATTATGTTAATATAAAAAATACTTAAAATAAAACTATTTATTATTCTTTATATTATTTATTAATGTATTAAAATACTATTTTATTAATAATATTTATTAATACATTATATTAATAGTATATTATCTATTATAATATATTATTTATAAGTAAAATTATACTCACAAGTATTAATAAATAATTTTACTCACAATAACTCTTTTTTGAAAAAAATTTTTCTTTTTCCAATTCGTAAGATAATTTTTAGAAAAATAGTCTCATTTTTCATTGGTCAGTAAGTTACTTTCTGTTGACTAGCTAGTTTTCTACCAAACAAACACTTGAAAATGCAAAAATTATTTTTTGAAAATCTTTTTTCGTGAAACAAATGGAGCTTAAATCATGATTGGGAATCCTATGCAAACATAAGAAATTAAAGAATTCTTAAGGATAAAGTACATCCTAATCTTTTTGTTACAGCTTTTAGGACATATTGAATCATAACTTAAATAAGTTATTGATTCTCCAGAGACAAGGGATATAACATGTTGATTGAAAATGTCATTTGTTAGTTGAAAATGTATTGGTTAATGATGATGAAGCTCCTATTATTCTTCTGTTCATTTTTTAGTTGATAATTTAGGTATGTATTTGATGGTGAGTTACTCATTTTCAATTAGTTTTCTCTTTATCTCACTTTTTATAATGTGTATGTGTTCTATTATGCATGCTTAATGTCATGTTTAAATGCTATTGCCTTCTTTTTTTTTTTAAGTTTTTCCATATTGATTAGAGTTTATTTATTTATTTTTAAATTTATTAGTGTGAATGTGGGAAAATATTTAATTACAGCTGATTGTAATTTGTAAATCTTTACATTACTAAAATTAAGTATTTGTATCCTTAAAATTAAAGACAAAAAATTAAGATATCTTTCAATTATAAGGATCAACGGTAAGGAGATTTGATTCCATTATTTGTTTTCTAGCTAGCTCTATGTAAACCTAAGATGCTTGCATAATTCTTTAACAAAAAAATTTCAATATGCTTTCAGTTTTATTTTTAGTTTCACATGATATTAGAACATTAGGCTTTTTTTGGAAACAAAATTTTTAGCCTTCATTGTTGACTTTATTTCAAGCCTTCATTATCGAACCATGTTAAAGCCTTCATAGCCATTGAATTTTGCCTTATTTGGCCTTAATTGCTAGAACTCATTTTTTGTTATATCTTAATTTTTAAGACTTGTTTTCAATCTAAAAAAAGATAACAATGTCAAAGATAATAAAATCTACTATCGCTACCATCTAATTTAAGAAAATGATAATTGGTAAAACCATCAGAGTACTACAAAAGTCTCAAAAACAAAAAGAGTTGGATAAAGAAAAGATTCATAAATTGAAAAGCCTATTGAGAACCCTTGAAAAGTCTACTGAGGTATGTTCATTGGGTAAGGTCTTTAATTTAGATAAAGTCCCCGGTTCTCATGGATTAAATATCTCGGTTAAATCTATTACGAGTTCTCGGGTTGTTAACTCAGGATTTATAATCATATGATATATTTCTCATAAAAGCTTAGTACATAGATCCTATATTCTAGTAATAAAAAAAATTATTGTTACAGATGGTTCACTTACTACAATGGCAAAATTAGTAGATGTTCAAATTAATTTTTCGTTTATTCTTAAAATAATTTTTCATGTTCTTCTGTTATCTACTAATATGATATCTATACAAAAGCTTATTAAAGAAATGAACTGCAAAGTGACTTTTTATCTCTCCTATTATGAATTTTAAAATAAGAGTTAGAGGAAGATAATTGAACTTATTAAGGAATAGGATGGACTATATGATCTTGAGACATCAAATAACACAAGTAATATCAACAATAGTTTATGTTTGTCATTTCATCTTGAACATCCTTATTTTGAAACTTTGAAAAACATGTTTCCCTTTTTGTTCAAATGATTAAGTGTTGTAAATTTTCATTGTGATGTTTGTAAACTTATAAAACATAGATGTGTGTTTTTTTTCATTTAGCGATAAAAGAAGTTGTACTCTATTTTACTTAATTCATAATGATATATGGGGTACTTCTACAATTCTTAATTTTTTTATACAAGATGGTTTGTTTCATTCATAGATGATTGTATTAAGATCTCCTGAATTTTTTTACTTAAATCAAAATCAATGTGAATAGTGTGTTTTTAAGCTTTCAAAACATGATCCAAAATCAATTTTAAGTGAAAATCAAGAGGTTTAGGTATGATAATACAAGAGATTATTCAACCAAAGTTTATCTACATATTTCCAAAAGAAAAAGATTGTTTATGAGTTGTCTTATGTTAATACTCTATAGCATAATGGAGTGGTAGAGAGAAAAAATAGCCATTTACTAGCCATAACTCCATTTTAACTTTTTTAGGAAACACACCCAATTTCGACGAGGGGAAGTTATTCTCAATGTCACACACATTATAAACAAGTTACTTTTAAGAGTTTTGGCATTTAAAACTCTTATGAGCATTTAAAACTCTTATGAAAATACTTTCACCTAGGATATTTTTATTGTAAATCATTTGTTCATGTTCATAATCATAATAAAGGGAAGTTGGATCTAAGAGCAATTAAATATATTTTTATAGGGTATTCATCAACTTAGAAAAGGGTATAAGTGCTATCATTCTTTTACTAAAAAATTCTATATTTGAGGATGCCAATTGTGAAGAAAGTAAACCATTTTTAACTCAACTTTATCTTCAGAATGAGACTTCATTCATGAAAGATAAGGATAAGAACTTCTTTTTGGTTGATTTATCCTTCCCCTCAACATTTGCACCTATTAATTATTTTAAGTCTAAACCTTTTGTTTTAGTACAAGTCAAACACTGACCCTTAAGTCTGAATTCCAAACACAAACTATTATTAATTATATGAAAGAATTATAGGTGTACTAAAGAAAGAAAGTTTCAGCTCCTAAACCTATTTAAGTCTAAGAACCTGATCCAACTTTGAAAATAAGGCAACTACTATCTCTGACATTATTTCTCAAAATGAGTATGAATCTTCTAAAGCTAAAACCAATGATTATGATTTGCTTATTGCCATTAGAAAAGAAACAAAAAAATGTACTAAGCATCCATTATACCTAATCTCTAATTTTGTATCATTTCAAAAATTCTCACTATCCCACAAAAATTTTCTTGTGAGCTTAAATATTATTTCTATCCCACTATATTATCTAAGGCATTATCCAATGAGAAATGGTGACAGATAATGAAAATAGAAATAAAGGCCTTAGAGAAAAATAAAACATGAGAACTCATAGAGTTTTCTAAAAAAAAAATTCAATTAGGTGTAAATGGATTTTCATTATAAAATACAAGGCAGATGGTAGGTGGCTTAGAGCTACACTCAAACTTATGGAATGATTATAAAAAAATTTTTGCTCTAATTGCCAAGATGAATGCAGTTAGGATTTTGTTATCCTTGTTGTAGATTATAACTGACAGCTTCAATAATTTGATGTAAAGAATACTTTTTAACATGATGATTCGGAAGAAGATATATATATTTATATATATATATGAAGGTTTTACCAATATTTGGAGGTCATTTAGAAGCATAAAAAGTATGTAAGGTAAAAAAGGCTTTATACAATCTTAAACAGTCTCTTATGGTCTAGTTTGAGAGATTTGCCAAAGTAATGAAGATCATATACTGTTTATCAAGCACTCAGATTCAAGGAAAGTCAATTCTTTTAGTATATGTTGATGATATAATTATAATTGAAAATGATGAAAAAAGAGAGAATCTCTAAAACAGTATTTGGCTAGAGAATTTGAGATAAAAGAGTTAGGGAGATTGAAATACTTCCTAAGAATTGAAATGACTCACTTATGGCATGGTATTTTTATTTCACAAAAAGAAAACTAGGAAGCTTGCATATAAACTTGTAAATACCCTTATAAATCCTAATAATTAACTTGGAGAAACTGATAAAGATGTTACTTAGATAAGGAGATGTACTAGAGATTGGTTGGATGACTTATTTATCTCTCATATACTAAACTTGATATAGCATATGCTGTGAATGTGATAAGTTAGTTTATGTATAGTCTTAAAGAAATGCACCTCTAAGTTGTCTACCTTGTACTACACTATTTGAAGGCCAATCTTAGGAGATGAATCTTATTCAAAAAAAATTCAAGATTAGTACTAGAGATATATATAAATGCTAATTATGCAAATTTGGTAACTAATAAAAAATCCATGTTGGGCTACTGCACTTTATTGTATGGTAACCTAATGACTTAAAAAAGCAAAACAGAATATAGTGATAAAATCAATTTTTGAAGCAGAGTTTAGAGCAATAGCTTAAGAAATTTATGAATTACTATGGTTAAAGATTATCTTAGAAGACTTGAAGATTAAGTGAGATGGATCAATATGACTTTATTGTGATAATAAGTCTGCAATAAATATTGTATAAAATCCTATGCAACATTACAGAACATAATATATTGAAGTAGACTAGTACTTTATAAAGGAGAAACTAGATAGTGGGTTGATTTGCATACCATATATATCAACCAAGGAATAACTTGCAAATGTGTTAATTAAAGGTCTCAACAATATAACATATCAAGAAATTATTTTCAAGCTGGGAATAGAAAACTCCTATTCACCGACTTGAAGGGGAGTGGGAAAATATTTAATTACAATTTGTTGTAATCTGTAAATATTTGTATTGCTAGAATTAAGTATTTATATCCCTATAATTAGTTACTAAAAATAAAATATCCTAACTATATGGATCAACTTTAAGGAGATTTAATTTCCCAATTTATCCTCTAATTAGCTGTATATAGACATAAGATTTTTGTATAATTCTTAAAAGAAGTGTTTCAATATACTCTTAGTTTTTCCACAATGAGATATCGATTTGATAAAATATTTCAAGGTGACAATAACGGTTGCAAAATAAAGATTGATAAGCGCTGGTAAAGGATACTTTCATTTATTACTCTTTATGATTTGACCTTATATTGACTTTCTTTGTGTTTTATAACTATAATGTGTTTTATAATGTGTGGTGGCCATAGGGTTGCTTTCTATTGTAATTTTTGTTTTCCTAAATATTTTTATTTGCTTGTAGATTAACTTTAAAGGCTTGAGAAAGAAGGTGTATATGAACTTAGTGGGGAATGAGTTAAAGGTAAACTAAAAATAATATTGTATAATTGGATTTGAATTGACGAATGTGGTTTATATCAAAACAATGAATGTGTTCTTTTTCTTTTTCAAAATTTTCTTAAAAAGGTTGAGGTAGAGTTTTAGGCTAAAACTATTATAGTCTTTTTGCTAGCAAAATTCCTCTCCCCTTTTTTTTGCCAATCTAGTAAAATTGTTATTTGACTCACAATTTTTTGTTTATTTTTCTTTTTTTTTTCTTTTAGTTTCTTTTATACTTCGATTAGTTTCCATAATGTGTTGACTAATCATGAGGGTAATAGAATGAGTTTCATTTGAATTTATCAAACAATCTTTATATATGATTTGTAGTTTTATAACAAACCAAATATGTTGGAAAAAATAGATGATTTTGAGAAACAATGTAACTTTTTATTAGCATTTGTTTCTAGTTATAAATTATTACTACCTTTGCTTTATTGCTTTTGCACTTTAAATTGTAAGAAATTGAGTTCTCATTCTTAGTCATGTTTAATTGGGAACTTATTCTGTAACTAATTCATTAAATGGATAGTTGTGTGAATTCTTCAATATACTATTGATAATTTGAACCTCTTTAATGCTTGCAACACTTGAAGTTTCAATTTTTTAATTTATTTTTTATATAAAAAAAGGCTAAAATTGTGATTCTTCTATGCCAAGGACTTTTTTTTGTTTTTTAATAAATTTTGGAAAATTGGAGTTGAAATGGATGCTTTTAAGGAAGGTTTGAATTTAATGGAAATAGAGTATGAAAGCTTTTAATGAAAGAGAATTGGTTTGGATCTTAATAATTATTAGTTAGGGTATATTAAGGTTGTTGATATTTGTGAATGCATCCCTTTGGTTTAAATTGAGTGAATTGAGAATCATTTTGAATTCAAATAGGGAAAAGGAAAGATTTTTTTTTTTGATGTTTTTATATTGGCAATTGTATTAATATAATTATAGCAGCTTCAGTTGTAGGGAGTCAATCTTATCCATATCTAATGGGGAACTCGATTTTTTACTCATATGAATATGATAATGGATATTATATTATGAATATGGGGATAAGAATGTATATTATTTTAAATTTTTATTGAATACAGAGATGGAAACAGTTAATATAGCATTTGTCTCGTACCCATGCACATATCCTATATATATTTTTATATATTTAATAAAAAATTTTTTTATTAAACAATATCAATTATAATTTTAGATTAATTGGAATTAATATATTTCTATTGAAAAAATATATATTAATATATAGTTATAAAAAATTACTTAAATATACAAGATAAAAATACAAAAACTAAAAAAATAAATTTTGGTTTTTATTTTTTTAAAAGCTATAGGCATGAGGATTATTCGTATCCATTAAATATTTACGAAGATGGAGATATAAATAAATTTAAAATATCCATTAGATATATATATAAGAGCGGATTTAATATAAAAATTTGAAGATAAAGATGGAGAATACTTTACCTTCTTCATACTCTAACCATTGACACCGCTATACAATTGATGTAGATAAGAGTAATGCTTGTGGGAAAAAAATGATAAGAAGGCTACTGTTGGGCAAGCTACAATTAAGGTAAATTTTGAAAAATAGAATATTGATAATCAAATGAAGGATGAGTTGGGAATTTACTTAAATATTGGATTGATTTTCGTACTATTACAGATTTGTTATATTGCAAGTCAGTATTATTGTATTTCATCTGCTGGTAGCTTTTATAGATAAGTGCTTTGTTCCTTAAAAAGCTACAAATTCAAAGATGACACCAAATCATTAGAATGATGTTTCAAAGTTACTAATTATTTATAGTTGTTTACATATTAAGTGTTTTAAGTATTAACTACTAATGATAGTTGAAATTTGGATTTGCATTTCCGCCACAAATTTGTCTTACCCGTTAAAACCGGTCATGATTTACTTATATATTTTTTATTTTAAACATATATTATTTTTGTTCGAAAAGAAAAAAAAAATGTATTGCTTTATCCATTAAATTTGTTTCTGTCAAATTCTAATCATGAATTAAAAGAATTCTAATATTTTTAAAATTTCAAATAAAAACTAAAAAAATTCAAAATATCTCAAAGCGAAACAAGGATGGATATTATAGCTGTATAATAAAATTGATTTTTGAGATTCTTAATTAATATTAATACTAATATGCAGATATAATGGTTGTGATTGCTGCTTCAATCACAGTCTTAACTCCTTTAAAAATAAAAATTAAAAAAAAAAAAAAAAAACTCTTACAAGACTTCTCTGTCCTATTTTTAATACCTAACCTAGTTTTATAACAACAATAAATTAAGTATTATATTTTATAATTCTGTGGTCATTATATAAGAACTAAAAAAAATTCATATTAATTTGTAATTTTAAATACCTAACTTAGTTTTAAGATGTACAAAATGTTTTTTATTTTTATATTGCTAAGATACAAAAAAATTACTTACGCAATAAATTATAGTAAAAATGATTTTACTTTTTTATGACATTATAATATCTACATATAGTAATTAGTAATTACAATAGCAATTAAGTAGTTTTTAATAAATTGTACATGATGAAATTCAAACATGAAATTTAAAGTTCTAACATCCGAGAGCTTCTCATCCTCGTTAAATAAGTAAATGTATTTTCTAAAATAAAGAAAGAAATAAAAATTCTTATTTAATGTAATTTTTCGTTTAAAAATGAACGTAATAAATTTTTAAGAAAAATAAATTAATAATACTAATATTTATTATTAAAGAAAAATAGAGAGTGGGGCATTAGATATTTCAACAATTAAATTTTAAGATTTTAATTTATATTTGAATTTTGTGATAACTATGAGGGAATTTTATGAAACTTAAAAACTCAGAAGAAAATTTTCCCAACAAATCAAATCTACTACTCTGTATTAGACAAAGTTAAAAACTGTCAAATATATATATATATATATAAATATATCCACCTTTGTCGAAATATTGAGTTTGAAGAGGAGATTACCGAGTGAGTGGGGACGTGTCAGACGTGTATAAGATGGTCTGGAAACCCCTACTTCTCCTTCCCTCTCTCTCTGTCTTTCTGATTTAGCGAGCGACTTTGAGTTTGAAGTGCAAAATCAAGGGATTGCGGTTGTAAAAGAGAGGGATCTGCTTCAAAGTGTAAACTTCAAACCCCGCTTCCTCTCTTTATCGTCTCTAACCCCAATTTCTTTCTCTCTTCTCTTCATCTGCTCCAGGTCTGGTATTTTTTCCTTTTAACTTGTCATTCCTCCCTTTTTTTTCCTTTCTTCAAGGTTTGTTTTCCCTGTGGATGCCATAAATACAATTTATGGCATGGGTTTTTTTTTTTTTTTTCTCCAGGCTCCAGTCCAGGTAGGATCCTTGTGTTGTCTTCCGTTCAAGCGTCATGGCTTCAAAGCGGATTTTGAAGGAACTCAAGGATTTGCAGAAGGATCCACCCACTTCTTGCAGTGCAGGTACTATTTCATGTTCTAAATATACATCAATTTCATACCTTCCTAATAATAATAGAGTTGATCCTTTATTTATACCAATTTGGTTGCCCTCCCTATTGCTCTGATTTCATGTTCTATGCGTTGTCGTTTTTGTATGGTCGGACTAGCTTTTCTTTATTTCGAACTGCGTCATCAGTTTTAGCTTATGAATCGAGTAAATTCCAAAAAAGATTGTGTATTTGGCTATACACGCACATATACACACAAGTTTGCTTTTATCCTTCTGGCTGCTTATCGCTGAAAACTTTTTATCATGGCCATGGCTCCTAACTTCAAAAATTTTGAAAACTATTAGTTACAATGTTTCAAGTCCCATTCTTTAGACCTCAGCTTTCGTATTGAATTTCTTTCTCTAATCTTTCCTTCATGCAACTCGATTTTGATGCGATTGGGAAGCTTTCCAGTTGTTCTTATATATATTACAATTACTTTATCAGGATCAAGCCATTCTGGTAAAATATTTATTCCATCTGGTCAAAAAAAAAAAAAAAAGAAGCTTATGTTGACTTGTTGGGTATAGTTAAGCGTATTTAAACCCTCACTCTCTCAAAGGTTAGACCCTATTGTGGTGGTTGTGGATTATCATCCATTGCCATTTTCACTTATTTTCACTTCTTAGTATCTGTCCATAGACTTGTGAACCTTACCTGTGTGTATAAGTTTGTAGGCATGGATTCTTCCTTTCCATTTTGTCAACAAAGGGACAGATGATAATAGTCATGTGAATCAATGGATGTCATTTAGTAACCTTTGGATGTTTGCATTGTTTATAATAGGTCCTGTAGCCGAAGACATGTTTCATTGGCAAGCAACAATTATGGGCCCCTCCGATAGCCCTTATGCAGGAGGTGTATTTTTAGTTACTATTCATTTTCCTCCAGATTATCCTTTCAAACCTCCTAAGGTAATTTTCTTCACCTGCAATGTTTTACCCCTTTGTGGTATGTGTGAAAGGTTAGTTGAGTCATACATACTCTTTTGATGGATAATGCTGCTCTGTTGTTTAGGTTGCATTTAGGACCAAGGTCTTCCATCCAAACATCAACAGCAATGGGAGCATTTGTCTTGATATCCTAAAAGAACAGTGGAGCCCTGCACTAACCATTTCCAAGGTTTGACCTTACTCTGGCTGATATTATGGTAATTCTAGTACAATATATGTCAAGAATTTATGTTCTGGCCTACTATGGAGTGCATGGCTGCACAAGATTTTCCCTGAGAAGATAAAGAATATGGCATTTTTAACGATTTCAGTCTTCAGTGGGTAAAATGACTGTCTATTGGTTAAAAAGTTAAACTTGTAGTTTATGCAGATTCACAAATTTTGAACAATCATTACTGTTACTTTCTGAGTACAAATTTATTTCTGGAAATTGAGTGATTAATATCAGAACAGAAAGGCCGACCTTGATCAAATCTCATTGGGAATATGCACCAAAAGTAAGCCAGTTTTGATGATGAAAAATTGTATTATTATTACTAATCCTTCCTTGCATGGACTTCTGCTGCTGCTTATTGGAATATTGAGTAATTTTGGTCAAAATCAATAGAGCTTGTCTAAAAAAAGGAACAGATTGTAGAAAAACTAACTGAAGTGCAAGTCAGGTTCTGCTCTCAATCTGCTCATTGCTGACTGATCCAAACCCTGATGACCCACTTGTTCCGGAGATTGCTCACATGTACAAGACTGATCGGGCTAAGTATGAAGCTACTGCACGCAGCTGGACCCAGAAGTATGCCATGGGATGATGGTGGTTAGCGTGTAATACCAATGGCTTTTGTATGTTGTCAAATGTGTTAACCTTTTTATGTTTTCTGTTGGGAAGAGAGGAGGTGTTTTCCTAAGGGAACTTGTCGTGGTGCTTATGCTTTGGATGTCGGAGAATAGAACTAAGTGGACATTTTATATCGTGCACCTTGTGACTTGTGTGAAGTCCCTCATTTGTCCGATGTTGAAGTAGTATCAGTAATGTATCAGAGTCTATAACCCTACAACTGCTTACTTAATGTTCTATATTGAACATTGTGCAAGGTGGGGGGCTATTGTTGATAAAGAGATATGCAACCGTTCCTTATTTTGTTGCCATTATAATGCTGTATGAAGCATTTTTTGTGTTAAATCAAATTTAAATTGGGTCCTAAAAATTTTCATACAAGAATGAAAATGGTTTGATCAGACCACTTTTGTAGTGTCTGGACTCTGGACGTCTTGTTTTACCATGGCAATAGGGGATAACCTATTCTTCAAAGCACATTACATTCATCAGAAATGCAAAAGTTGTTTTCGTATCTATCACTCTTTCTGATTCTAATGCTAGTACTTTCGTATCTTTGAGTTTAAAAAAGTGGAATTTTAAATCCAAAGTTGGATGTTGTTTTAAAGGTCAAACTCCAGACCAGAGAAGATGGTGGTGGAGGCCTGTGCCCTATGGGCCTTTTCTTGCATAATTTGTGCAACAATTGGGCTAACGGAACCATCAATGTATCCAGTGTGGACCCCCAAAAATCTTTCATCTTCCCTTCCCAAAAAACCTCCCAAAGTACAATATTTATAACTTTTCTTCATAGAAATCTCTGCCCTTTTTCTATTTTTCTATTTTCCTTTATCGCCAAAATATAGTCTCAAAGTCGATAGCTATATTTACTTTCGCTATCCTCTCTTTGTTTTATGATTTTATCCCCATTTGATTTAATGATTTTTACAAGGATTCACATGCATCGCTTTTTTTTTTTTTTGGACTTGGACAAGGAAGGATTAAAACCTAGCTCTTCTTTTGTTTTTATTTGTAAAAGGAATACCTAATCAATCCACCCCCACCATCAAATAATAACAATAATCACATAAACTTTGATACCATAATGGACTTCCTTATCCCGGGCCTATTATTAAAATAATAATATAATAATATGGCCGCATACACACGAAAGCCACGTTATAGAAAACTCTCCCTCGCTCTTCCACTAATTCTGTCCCACGTTTTGCAATGCCAGTTGATCCAAATACTCTCAGATCATAAAAAAAAAAAATATATATATATATATATATATATTATAACATACATGATTATCAGATAATAATTATTGATATGAACGTTTATGTGAATATTTTTTTTTAATACGTAAGATAATTTATAAAACTTCTGATTATGATGATATAAAATATATTTATTAATTTTAAATTATTTATAAAAATATATGTTTTAAAAATTATTAAATTATCTAAAATTTTAAAATTTAATCAAGAATCAATTTAAATTCTAATAAATTTTTTTTATCCTGTACATTATTTTATCTTAATTTAAAATCAATTTTAAAATAATTTATTTTTTTTAATTTATCTACATTTAATATAAATATTTAAATTTAACACAACTTTTAAAAATATTATTTAATATCTTTAATTTTTTATAAATACTTATTAAATTATCTTCAACTTTTAAATATATTTTATAAAAAATTTAAAAATATATAAATAAACAAACACATATCCTAATACAATCATATAAACTCTAACAGAATGAAAACTAAAGATTATTTTCTATGTTACAAAATAGGAACTATTTGTCTAATAGTGACCACTTCAACTTAGTGAAAAGGCAAATACATAATTTCCAAAATTAAAAAAATAAAATAAAATCAGATGTGTCAATGACACTTCCACACTTACAACATTTCTTAAGCTTTTCATATGCAGCTAAATAGAATTGATATATTATTTCTACACTTTTTAATCATACAATTGCAATAATATTTTATTCTCTAAATCTATGATATGTTTAAGAAATTGGTTATCAAGAATCCATTTAGATTCTAAACTTTGTCATATCTTTACAATAAAAATGTTAGCAGTAAAATTTTTTTAAGATATTTATTATGAATAGAGTCAAGATATAAAATATCAAAAAAACTATTAGATAAAAGTATAAAATACTAAAATTTAAGTATTATTATCTAAATAGATATTCTCTATAGATAAATTTATTATTAAATATATTTATGGATTAAAGTTTATCAATATTTAAATAAAAAATTAATTTAAATATAAAATAATTAAATAAATAAAAATTATTATTTAAATATATTTATGGATTAAATAAAATTCTATATCTTGATTCTTTATCATCTTTTCATTAAACTTATTTTTCAAATAATATTCTATCTTTTCACAAACTTTAACATTACTTTTTTATTACTCCTTAATTTAAGGTGGATTTATTTTTTTTTTCATTTATATGTTATATATATTTTAAATATGTTAATAATTTAATAATATTAATTTTTATTTTTATTTAAATATAAATAAAATAAAAATAATTCGTGCATCGCATAATGCAATTTAAAATATTTGGGCTAACCGATTTGTCACCGTCATGGACATATGGACGTTTGCGCAATACAAACCTAACAAACAAGGGCCCCAACCACATGGATCACACCCAAATTGCTGGACTCTTCCTTACTTTGTTCTCAACCCTCAACAAAGTCCGTAATCAAAAAAAAAAAAACAAACCCCTCAACAAAGTGCAATAGTATGGATTGGAACAGATGGATTCTTTTCATATCATGAAATAAGCATATGCCAAAACCACCAGTATGTATAAAATGGCAAATACCCAATACTAGGGGAGGCCTATCAGTTAAATGCAAATGACTGCAACACATTATCTTTTGCACTCTTCATGTAATTTTAGATGCAAATTAAAACTGACTTGATCAAAACATATAGAGTGTAGTGGTAAAAATATATATACTAATATTAAGTAAATGAATACAACAATGAAAGCCAAAATTTGATTCCATGGTCAAGTAACAACAGCAAGCGTATTGGCTCACTGGATTCTGGTTAAGCTCTAGCCAAATGCAGTCACTTACTGCTCTCAACGCCCTTTCGGGTTCATGATCTGTAAGAAAACGGCACTAGGTGTCAACCCATCAGAGTCTTCACTAACTAGGCTGCAACCACCAATGCTCATGTTCATGCTCATGCCGCTGCTCCTAGAATCTGTTAGATTACCATAAAAACCAGGGGATGCATTAGGATCTTTCCTGCCTTTACAGGTTACTTCATAGGTTCCCTCCTCAACGTCCATTTCACCAATTCCCTTGCCACTCTCTTCTCAAGGATTCAAATAGCGGTCGGATAGCGGTGTCGCGGCCGTTATTTCACGGTCGTGCCACTATCCGCCACCGCTATTGAAAAAAAAATGGGAGAGAATTTGAATATCATCTGTAGCGGATGAATCGTAACCGTGAATTGCGGTATAACGGTGAATAGCAGCAATAGCGGTCCGTTATTGTCCGTTATTACCGCTATTACTGCTATTCCTATTTTCATTCAAAAATTCAAAAAAAAAAATTTCATTTGATTTTGTTTAAAAATTTAAAATAAAAACAACAAGAAAAAAAATAAACATCAATTTACAAATTCAGAAAAAAAAAAAACCCACAAAACTTAAACTTTTAAAAAAATTAATTCTCTCAAGTTCAACTTTAATCAAAATAAAGTATATGCAATTTAAAGTAAACAATTAATTCAACACTCAAATTATCTTTTTTTTTAATTTCCAAATTTGCCATGATTTTATGTGTTTAGGATTAGATTGGACTATGTTACATTGATAGAAAGAGGCAAGAGTTGCTGGGACTTAAAATAAAAGATAAGAGATGAGAGTGAAACTTGAGGTTTACAGAAGCAAGCAGATAGCACGCACCAAATAAAAAGAGAACTGAGAGATAGGGATGAGGATAAAGGTTTGGAGAAAAAAAATTATTGAATGCAAGGTGAAGGGATAAGAAATTGTGTGGGTTTGTGCAATTTAGTCAAGAGACAAAAAAAGTAGACTTGAGGTTATTATTGTTGAAAATCGACCATAATATGGAGGCTGTCAAGTTTGATTTACAGTAAATTCATAAAAAGCAATTCTTTTGACTCATAAATAATAATGCTCTTACTTAATTTATGAATACCTAATCACTTATTAGTTGATTTATGTATAATATAGTTCGATAATAATTTGATGAGTACGGTAATTAAACAATTAAATATATTATTCGTTATGATTATTTATTTTTCACATATTTATTTATCTCTTTTTATTTTTTAATTATCATATAAATAATTTTTTAAATATGAATATTTTACTATAAATATTTTTTCTTAAATAAATAAAATACATGATATGATATAAATTACTTTAAAAATCATAAAATAAGAGGTTTTATGATTAATAATTAAAATTATTATATTTTATAGCAAGTTGAGCAAAATTTAAAAAAATTCACGATCGCAATAGCCGCAATGATTGTGAATGTCTCCGTTATATCCGTAACTATGACAAACGCAATACGACTGAAAACGTGACCGTTACCGCAATTTAAATCCCTGTCTCTTCTACGCTCTCCTGTAGCTGCAAAGCAAACTCCAGGTTCCACAGCACATCACCCATAGATGGTCTGTCAATTCCCTGATCAGTTACACACTTCATTGCAGTCTCAGCAATCTTTTTGAAGCATTCTGGTGCTATCTTCCCTTTCAGATAAGGATCCATAATCTGATCAAGGATGCCTTTCTTGTGACAGTGTGCAGCCCACTCTGCAAGGCTCACTTGCTCCTTCGGCAGTGTAGGATTCAATGCTGGACGGGCACAAAGGCTCTCAAAGAGGACGGCCCCAAAAGAGTAAACGTCAGACTTATCAGTTAGCTGCCGTCTGAAATACTCCGGATCCAAATAGCCAAAGCAACCCTTCACAACAGTGCTCACATGAGTATGATCCAATGTGGGGCCAGTTTTTGACAATCCAAAATCAGAAACTTTAGCCACCCACTTCTCATCCAGAAGAATGTTTGTTGTCTTGACATCCCGGTGAATAATAGTGTGTTTGGCACCAGTGTGGAGATAGTGTAAACTGCGAGCAGCCCCAATGCATATTTCAAGCCTTTGCTTCCATGGAAGAGGAGGCTTTTGGGTTTTGTACAGATGTTCACGCAACGTTCCATGAGCCATATAATCATAAACTAGGATCATTTCACAGTTCTCTTCACAGTAACCAATCAATGAAACAAGGTGGCGGTGGCGGAGTTTGGAAAGCATTTCAATCTCAGTCTGGAACTCATGCACACCTTGTTCAGATAGTGGGTTGCCACGCTTGATTGCAACTTCAGTTGTCCCACCATCAATTTCTCCCTTGTAAACTTTGCCAAAACCCCCCACCCCAAGGAGTAAAGCCTCATCAAAGTTGTTTGTGGCAGCCTTGATCTCAGCAAATGAGAAATGGCGGCAAAGGTTTGAAGGGAGGAAGCATAGCTCCCTGTGGTATTTGTCTTTGCTGAACCTGCAGAGTGAGAATTTCCATACAAGGAAAGAGGAAGCCATCCTGATGGACCATCACTTGTGCTTGTATCCCTTCCATGCCTACGACAACGTGAAGCAGCAAAAACACAGAAGCCAATAACGAGAGCTAGAACCACTCCACCACTGACTCCCGCAGCAATAATTGCCTTCTGGTTCTTTGATTGACCTCGTTGAGATGGCAAAGCCAATGATGGGTCAACTACATCCTGTTGTGGACCAGGGATTGGATTGGGACCTGCTAGATTCCTTGTTGGATCACTTATCTTGAATATCTCCACACCATTTAAGATTGCATCATAATACTGGGGCAAAGCCTTGGTGTACGGATGCAATGCAAGCCAGAGATCCTGCTGTGAATTCCCTCCGGGAACAATGATGACGTAATCCCTATACACAGGAACATCAACTTTTTCATTTGCCAGCGCAATCACATCAACCCTTTGCTCAGCAGTTTGATTGTTGAGGAAGACATCAAACACTCTCTGATTAATCTTAGTGATGTTATCTGTAAACTCACAGGAGTGCAGCCTGACCAAGTAAGAGAATCCAGAGTCAATACTGAACATCGAGGTTAAATTGTAATTATTGTTTATTTGAGCATTCGGCCCCATGGATCTAGCAGTGGTGTAAACATTTTTTGGTGCAATATAAGTAGGCATGGTTCCATAATCAATGGTGACATTTGGATCAGCAGCTCCCGGAACTCCAAATGCTGCGCCAAAGAGGTATGGCTGGTCATCATTCCAAGACCTAAACAAACCTGTATCATCAGAAGGCGAGATATCATTTCCACCCACATTCAGCCGGTAAACATTCTCGAGTGCCGTGCTGTTATCAATGGTGAATGGAACATTTTGACCCACAATATTTATCCCATCGGTATTACTATAAATATCAGGCATCGACAAATCCTCAATCCCATTGACAAACGCAAGGCATTTGAAGGAGTCGAAGAGGGAGTAAATGTTAAGTTCAAATGGTCACTGTTTACATTGATGGAATACTCCTTAACAATAAAAGCGTAATTCAAAGCTTCACTTGTTTGAGCAGCGCTGAAATTCTTAAGAAGATTATAGGAATCACAAGTGACTGAAAACAAAGCATTGGTTGCATTCTGCCCATCATACGAATTAGCATAGAAATACAACCTAACAAACTTCCGACCAGCTACTTCCGGGAAACTATAAGTGAAGCTAGAGCGAAAAACCCGGGCGGTCCAGTAAGGAACTTCAGGAACCACGGGATCTTGCGTGGCAGCTTGGGAAGTGAGAGAATTCCCACTTCCAATCAAAAACTTGGACCCAAAATCAGGAGTCCATTTCCGATTATCGTTATCGGTAAGCTCAGATTTCTCACCACAATTTAGAAGAATTTTCTCGGTTGCTACATAATCAGCAGCTAAGGCGAGTTGAAAGAACATGGAGGCAAAAATGATAATAGAAATAGGAAAGGAGTGATCAGCTGAGTTCCTCATGGAGTTCACAATGTGAGATCTGCGATAGAGAAAGACTTAATCTTTGAACATAAAATGGAAATATCAAATGTAACCCAGAATTCCTTAGCCAAAACGGCATAGAGATTTCAGATCCAAAAGACAAGCTAGCTACCTCAAAAAGATAGATTAATCTAAAAGAATGCAAGAAAAAACAAAAAAAGGTAGCCTGTGAAAGATGTGAAAATGAACAGAGTTTCAAGTCATTTATTTACCTTTAGGAGGCTCAAAAGAAGAGAAGAGAAGGGAAGAGAAGAGAAAACTCACTGAGCCAAATGGGAGAAGATGGCAATAGAGGGCTTTGTTTGTTTGGGATGGACCGGAGAGAAACAAAGAAAAAAGAAGAAAGAAAGCAGGTGAACGAAGCAGAAACTGACCGGCCCTTCTAAGATTTTAGTCGTAGTTTTATGTATGAATACGAAAGTCCAACAGAGCTGATTTAATTAGTTAATTAAATTATTTATTTGCTGAATTACTTTTATTACCCCTTTACAGTTGTATAGAGAAAGGACAAAAACGCCCTTCTATGTGTTAAAATGTTAATAGCGAGGCTTTGATGACCGGATGACAACAGATAGATGATTGCACGCGTCAACACATGTTTTTTCCTTTCTCTTTGTTATTTTCTAAAAGAAATAGAATAGAAAGTGATTTTATTAACAAGCTTCGGGTTTTGGGGCCCTGGGTGGCCCATATAAAGGTGGGCCAACTTACACTGACCACGCAGCTCTGCCTGACTGTGCTTGGTTGCATTCCATTCAATTTTTTCACGGACCTAATTGATCAAAGACTCGTTATAATCGGTTCTGTCAGTTTTTGTTTTAAATTTTTGTATTTTTTAATTTTGATATGACATATAATTATAGGATAAATTTAGAGATGAGAATTATCCTTTTATAAATAAATCAATTAATTTATAAATAAAATATTACAATCAAACTAATAATTATATATCATATCAAATAAAAAAAAATTTATTTCACCAAAAAAATTTTTAGAACAAAAATAAATGGACAAATAGTAGCATTTTGTACCAAAAAAAAAAAACTATAAAACATTTACTTACATATTGGCGGCCAGGAAAAACAAAAAAGAACACCCATAGAGTTGAGTTGACCATCCAAATAATTGGAATTTAAAAACTTGTCCAAACCTCTTCCCCTGTAATTATAAATCTAACAATCTTTTCTGCATCCATTGATAGTAGAATAATTTTATAAAAAAGAAGAAGAAGAAGCTTGTTTCATAAACCAAACGCACATTAATTAGCTTTGAACATGAAAACGAAAAGGATTAGTCGTTCGTTCCGGTTTTGCTTACCTTACCTGCTATCAGTACTAAAAGCTGAAACTGATTTTACAAACCAACTCTGTCCTCATCCTGTAGTAATCAATCACTGCTGATTTATTTCTTCTTCTTTCTTATCTTTACACAGGTATATTGTTTCTCACCTCTCTCTCTCTCTCTCTCTCTCTCTCTCTCACACACACACACACACACACACACAGTTTAGGCGCAGAAGCTGAAGACTAATTTCTAAGAACTTGTCATATTTGCATAGACAGAGTGAGTGAGTAGCAATTTCTTTCTTCTTTCTTTCTTTATAATGTAAGGGCAAGTTTTATTAATGGACACGATAGTTTGATTGCACCCAAAGCAATGCAATGATACTCACATCTCAACGAAAAATTGTCCGACTCTGAACTCTCAAGTCTGGACCCACTCAAAAACTTAACTTGGGAGTGACTATTTTTCGGCTCTGTCACTTGTGTTGCTGTGCATAGCCTTCGCTTTTCTTCAAATTCAGTTTCTAGTGTCTACCCCATCAGCCTACGATCGATCTTTACCCTATCGGTATTTGAAAGGGAAGGCAAAGACTGAATGGCAGACCAAATCAATAATTTTTTCTTAGCGTCAAAGCTAGAGACATCATCCCCTCTTCCTTACTCTTCTTGTTTCACAATTTCAGGCATCCACTAAGAATAAAGATAAGTATTACATTCTTGTTTCACCATGTATAAATATGTTATCCTCGGAAGATGCAAAATGCAGCTTTTGGGTCAGTTTTCAGTGCCATGGATTCTTGCAAGAAATGCTTCATTCTTTCATTGGCCTTTCTCGTGATTTTCTTTCAAAATTTGGGTACCAAGGTCTTTGGTTTTGATGGGAATAAGCAGATTGAAACCATGGCGGAGGAAGTC
Source organism: Durio zibethinus (assembly GCF_002303985.1). The sequence goes on from NW_019168026.1 coordinate 7,727,977, forward strand.
TTCGATCATTCACCACATTTTAGTACAAGGCAAGGGTAACCAATCAGAGGAGAATACATTTTTAGTACAATTTTCTAATGTTCAAGTTTCAACTGTTCAACATAATGTATTCATGATTTGCTATGTTCAGGATATATGATAAGGAACACGTGGAAGATGATGACTGGCAAATGGTGGAGACAAAGGGGAACCAGTTTGTTGTTAATGGTCAACCTTTCTATGTCAATGGATTCAATACATACTGGCTGATGGTATTCGCGGCGGACCAATCTACAAGAGGAAAGGTCTCTGAATTGTTCCAACAGGCATCTTCAGTAGGACTAACTGTTTGCAGGACTTGGGCTTTTAATGATGGCCAATGGCGAGCTCTTCAGAAGTCTCCATCAGTTTATGATGAGGAAGTATTCAAGGTACTAATTTCACTCTGAATCTTGATAGTGCTTTTCAATTTTTTATCAGAAGCAGATAATGTTATTTTGTTTGAAAATTAATGCAGGCCTTGGATTTTGTGGTGACTGAAGCAAAGAAGTACAATATCAAGCTCATATTGTCTTTGGTTAATAACTGGGATGCGTATGGTGGCAAGGCGCAATATGTCAAGTGGGGCAAGGCTGCTGGCCTTAACTTGACATCGGATGATGAATTCTTCTCTCATCCAACTCTTAGAAGTTACTACAAGGCCCACGTTAAGGTAAGTTCTTTTCAATTATATGTTACAGTTTTGTTTGTTTTTTTTGCTGATCAACTCTATTCTAAATCGTTTGACAAAGTGAAACTCATTGCATGAACATATATCAGCTTGTTATAAACTCCTACTTCAGTAATTACATTTCTGTTTATCCCTGTTATTTTTTGGCAATGTAGGCAGTGCTAAATAGAGTCAATACATTCACAAACATAACTTTCAAGGATGACCCTACAATTTTTGCTTGGGAACTGATGAATGAACCTCGTTGCACCTCAGATCCCTCTGGGGATACACTGCAGGTTTAGTTTTCTTCCAAAAACTAGTGACAAATAAAGTTAGCCTTGGTCCTTGGATATAATCATACATATTCTCTCAATTACCATAATTGCATCCTGAAGCCACTCCATTATCTTCTAGTCATGGATAGCAGAAATGGCAGTGCACGTGAAGAGCCTCGATGCAAAGCACTTGGTTGAAATTGGACTAGAAGGATTTTATGGCCCCTCAGCACCTGCAAGGGCTCAGTTCAACCCGAATTCATATGCAACTCAAGTTGGAACTGACTTTATAAGAAACCATCAGGCTCTCGGAATTGATTTTGCATCTGTTCATATTTATGCAGATACCTGGTAAAGGCTTTTACTCCTTTTGGAACTATTGTAAACCTTTTATACTTCCTATAATGTCAGACAGAACTTATGAATTCCGTCTGGCGGGTTAACGTTAAAACATATAAAACTCCAGCAAATGCGTCTCTCACCTTATCATAATATATGCTTTTGTGCTTATGCTTATTTGCCTACTCTTCTTCATATTATAAGTATGGAAACTTCTTAATTGATGATTTAATTAATTTGTGAAGGATTTCGCAAACTATTACCAATGCTCATCTCCAATTCACAACATCATGGATGGAAGCCCACATAGAAGATGCTGAGAAATATCTAGGAATGCCGGTAATCTTCGCTGAGTTTGGTGTATCTGCGAAAGACCCTGGCTACAACTCCTCATTCCGAGACACTTTTATTAGCACAGTGTACAAGACAATCTTGAACTCGACAAAGAAAGGAGGGGGTGGGGCTGGGAGCCTCTTGTGGCAGCTGTTCCCTGATGGGACCGACTACATGGATGACGGCTATGCAATTGTCCTTGCAAAGTCTCCTTCAACATCAAACCTAATATCCCTTCATTCCACAAGACTCGCAATCTTTAACTCAATGTGTTCTTGGAACTGCCGATGGGGTTGCAAGAAGAAAAATGCTTTGGAGACAATCCTCTACCATGATGATCTGTAAAACTGTTTTATGGATGAAGAGTCCTTATATATGTATATAAATAGGACAAAGATCAAACATATTTAATGGTGTTTATTATAGATAAAAGATAGCCACTATATAATAAGATCTTGGTGGAGTATTTACAATACGTTAGCAGTGTTCTCCAGTCCACAACATGATTATCAGATTATATTAGCTAATCACACTACTTAATTCCAGAAATACTTTCTATCTCAGTCTGCAGACTGTTATAAGCATTTCTTTCTCTTAATTAGCATATCTGGTCCATGTGGATCAGAGTTTGGATACCATACCTGCTGTTAACATATATACAACATTGTTATCATGTAACACAGTTCAGCATATTCTCCTTGTCTACCTGTTACATTAAACAATGCAATTCCAGACTTCAACATCGAATTCATTTGGCCTAAAGTATAGTAGTTCATTTCTTTCCCCTGATAATACCATGCAATCCTGGTAAATGGTAATTTTGTTTGGATTCATAGAAAGAATAGAACCACATTTCGGTTTTCCAGTTTGGTTGTTAATTGCAAATTTCTGTTGCTGTCACTATTCTTAAGTGGTAACTTTCAAGCAAGTATAGTCGAAAACAGCAAGAAATGTAACTCACTTTCAAGTGGAAATTTTCACTCAAATAGATTATCAGGAGTTCTTTGTTGATAATCAGTTTCCAAAACTATTACTAATTTATGCACAACTTATCATGTTACCATTTCCCAATTAGACGTGGGATTGGAGGTTAGTTCCAACTTTTGGCAGTAATTATATCAGAATCTTAAGATCGGTATATAAGATTATAATAAGATAAAATACAATGATATTATAAATAAGATTAGATTAAATAATATCATAATTATAATAAAATAATTTATTAAATTCTTATTAATAAAAAAGTCTCTCCAAAACTCTTGGTTTTGTGAGAGGGGTTATCGTCTTGATGAGTACAAGAGTTTCTGCTCCTCAGGGTTCTTGAGGTGATGTTATGCTTAGTACTTAGGTAGTCAGTAGCTCACTACATCGGGTTGATTATAAATAGTTAAGGTATTGTCTGGTTTTAACGACGGCGGATGATCTGGAAGATGAATGGAAAAAGTTCAAACTAACAGAGAAAGAAGAAGAACGGGTGGATACAGAAGATTATTTGAAGAGCATGGATCCCTTGGAAGAGAAGAGCTGGATGGTAGGCAAAATTATTAACCAACAGAACCTTCAACAGAGATGCAATGATGGGCACATTGAGGGTAATATGGAAGATGGCAAAGGAGATGGCAATAACAACGTTCACTACACGAGAATAGGTTTCTGGTGACCTTTTTTTTTTTTTTATAATTAGCGGCTGTTCTAAATACCGTTATAAGATTTATCGCGTTTGCCAAAACTGTCAATTAAGATTGCCAACCATATTTGCATCGGAGAAAATAGTAACATTTTAGAAAAAAAACATCGTTAATTTAATAATGTTTATATAAAAAAATATCGTTAAATTTAATAGTATTTTCGTAAATAAATATCGTTAAATTACAGAAATTAACAACGTTTGTGTCAAAAAATATCGTTAAATTTAATAATATTTTTGGATACAAACGTTGTTAATTTTATAATTTAACAATGTTTTTTATTAGAAACATCATTAAATTTAACAACGTTTTTCATTACAAATGTCGTTAAATTAAAAAAATTTTTAAGTTTTTTCAATATTTATTACTATAATTAAATAAAAAATTATTGAAAAAAATAAAAATAAATTTAAATTTATAAACAGAATATTATAAATATTTAAATATCTAAATACAAACACCAATTTTTTTCATTTTTAGACATAATAACAACAGTTACATTTAAAGAATACTTGACATGAAAAAGCGAAAAACATTATTATTAAATCAACAATTATACATCGTACATGAACAAATGTGTAGAAATGAACCAAAACAAATAAATTTGCCGTTGATGAGTTACATGTAAACTTACAAACCACGAGAGGCAGCATATTGCAAAAGAAAAAGAGCTTCCTAATACATCGTTGACTTGACATTTTTGAAGGTTCAGTTTGTATCATTTGAAGCTGGGATCAAACATTAAAAAAGCTTTCATTCAGCTATAGAAGAGCCCCCTTTATATATGCCTTGGCATTTTTTTTCCTGGTTGGAACTCCAAGTGTTGGCAGCTCTATAGCTACTATGTTCTTGGCTGTTCAATCTTTGTTCTTTGTTTTTTCTTTTGTTTTAATTTATTTTAAGTTTCTTTTACATTCCTTTACTTATTATTTAGCTCTACTTTAGTTCCTTTAATTATCATTTAAGCTTGCAATTTCAATTTGTAGTCAACACAGTTTTTGAGTTTCCAGGTTTGATGTTAGCTACTATTTAAATTAATTTTCAAGTTGATTTCAGTTTCAGCAAATCATGAGCTTTTTATATGTTGTTCCTCTACTTGTTAGCTTGATTTACAGTGCTTCCTCTTGATCAAATAGTTCTAATTGAGATAGCAAATTTAATTTTTTTTAAAAGCTGTTTCCAGAATGTTATTATGTTTTCAGATTTTATTTTGTTTCAGTTTTTGTGATTTTTCAAGTTCAATTCGGTTTCCATTTGTATCAAGCTTTTTAGTACTTGTTCATCTATGAGTTATCTAAGCTTCTATAAAATTTGACAGCAAAATTCCATATATTTTGAGCTAGATCTAAGATTTAGTAGGAGCTGTTCTGTTTTCCAAGCTGAAATTCCAGATTTTGTTTTGCTACGGTTTTGGTTAAATTTCAATACTAAATGATGTCCAATGCTCTTGAAAATTTATGGGTATGTTCACATATTAGTTAGTTACTTCCACAAAAAATTTGGAGATCGAATACTATCAAATGAGAGTGGAAATTGAATTTTAATCAGATGTTGTCCAGAACCTGTTTCCGTATTTTGATGTTGTTTCTTTGATTTTTCATGGCTGTTTGGGGGTTGATAAATGATGGTACAAGTTTGCTTCTAGGTTGAGCAGTCACCTAGGAGGCACTTTGTTACTTGAATTAAGTATTTTAAATTTTTGTTTAATTTATTTTCATACTATTGCTTTACTACCCTATTAATTTTCGGTTTTAGTTTGCTTGTTCTTTGCTTTGAGTTTGCTGCTGAATCATTGATTTTATCATTTTCAGCTATGTATATTTGGATCATGAGATCAAAAAACTTATCTAAAGGTCATAATTTCACAATTAGAAAGGAAGTCATACCATTAATGAAGATATCATCCCACTCTCTGCAAAACTATTGAAGAGAGCAACGACTACTGCTCGGGAAAAGGATATATTGAAATTAAAACTTTATTAGTCATTTCAAACATTAATAATAACACAATTACATCAAATTATTTTCATATACACTATTGCAAGCATTGATACAAATGTAGCGACCTGAAAAGGTTAAAAAAAACTTGTAGCGAAAGTTTTGAGGTGCAACAATCAGCAAAGGTTCCAGTGGTTCTCGAGAAGGCTCAAGGAAAAACCTGAAATGTGGAACTAGTGGGGAGGAAATGAGCCACTAAGGTCGCACAGACAAATGCACCTAAGCTCATGCCTGAGAGAATTCCAAACGCAGATGCATAAAAGCCTTGCAGTATCAAGTACAAAAAAAAAAAAAAAAAAGATCTAAATGGGATCAATCAAATCCATTAAGATTGGATTTCTTAGCCCATAGACTTTGATCATCGGGTCCTTATTCACGAGTCAGGACTAATGAGTCAGGACCAAAAGTCTGAAATGTTTCACAGAAAAAGTCCAAAATCGCATGAACTAAAAAACAAAATAAAAAAATGAGATTATTATCCAAGCATAGAACAGTAAGAACACGCTATCCCTCGAAAGATTATTCCCGACAATCTTCAACTACCGCCATATCAAAAGAAAAAAAGGCAGTAAGAGATATTTATTATTTATATAAATAAAGAATTAAAGAAAAATAACAATGAGAAAAACCAAAGGGCCTATTTGGTTCCCCAATCGCCGACAATGAACGATTAGTAAAATGACTGGGAATTGGGAATGATTCAAGGCTTCTAAAATTAGGGGTTTTTTGGTCATAACCTAGATGACCAAAGAAATTAGGGTTTTTTTTGTTGAAATACTAGATGGTCACAACCTTACAATATCAAGTTCAAACCACAAAGAAATTAAAGAAAAAACCATCTGAACAAATTTCTAATTCCAAAGTTGTGAATAAGTCGATTAGAACCACAGCTCTTCCAAGTAAAATTATTTTTAAACAGTACCTTCTCATAATCGCAACACTGGATTCAACGAAGATTGGGTGCTGGTTTGAAAACGAAGACACGAAAAGGGAAATAAGATTTGAGAAAGAGAAAAAGGGAAAGTGAAAGGAGAATGGGATTTGAGAAAGAGGGAAGACAAGAGAGATTTGAGAAAGGGGAAAATTTTGCATGAAAGAGAAAGGGGTGGGGAATGGAGAAAATTTTGTGGCGTGTATTTTAGAAAACATCGTTAAATTTTATAATATAGTGGCGTTTATGAAAGAAAATCACCTTTAAACTATTTGATATAGCGGCGTTTTATGTATAAATGCTGCTAATTCTTGTTTTTAGTGGCGTTTGTCATACAAATAGCGCTATTGGAAAATTTTCATGACGTTTTGATAAAAAATACCTCAATCTTTATAAAAACACAAATTTAGTGACCTTTGTAAGTAAAATGCTATTAAAAAACAGCTACTAATTTTTCATTTTTTTGTAATGACGGGGAAATTTTGTTTTTATTCCAGTTTGGATCTAACCATGATAAGAATAGGGTGATCAAGGGATCGCCTTGGTCTTTCGACAAAAATCTAATGGTGTTTAGGGATTACGATGGAGATTACGCCCAAAAGAGTACACCTTCAAGGAAGCTACGTTCTAGATTACGCTATAGGGCCTTCCCCTGAGAACGATGAATATAGGAGTTGCAGAAAAGATAGGGAACAAAGTGGGACTATTGAAGGATGTAGATAAGAATATCACCTACTCTAGTGAAGGGAGTTTTCTACGGATGAGGGTCACAAGTGACATGATGAAGCCCTTAAGAAGGTTTATTTCATTGGAAAAAAAAAGGTGGGGAAGATATTCATGGCAGACTGAAGTATGAGCGAATGCCAAATTTTTTTTATGTGGTTTTTTGGGTCACACAGAGATTGATAAGATGAGATTGGTAATGAAGAGAAAGGAAGACAATATGGTAACTAGTTGAGAGCCCTTTCTACAAGAATAGGAGGCGTGAGGGCTTTTGGAGGATTTCAGAAATATTCAAAAATAGGGAATGGGAAAGAGGACAACGTAGTTAAAGGCCAGGCGAAGAAGGGCAGATCTCTTTCCCATTTGAAGAGGAAGACTCTTTGTTCAACAATATGGGCATCCCAGTTGTTTAACAAAACGAATTAACACAAGCCTCACCGGAAAGGAAGAACTCCAACTTGAACTCCGGGCGTTTGAATCAAAAGGGAAAAGGAAAGAACGAAGTTACGAGCGTCAACAAAGGAAACGGGAGTGATAGGAGGGAAGACTGCGAGAATACAGGGATCACAATCATACACAAATTCAGCGAGAATTGCGGGGTGATAGAAGGGAAATAAGAAATTATAGAAGGGAAAGAAATGGGAGCACATACGTTACAAGAAATAAATCAAGGAGGAGAATCAGGGGTGTAAATAAATGGGAAAATAACAAAGGCAGGTGGAGATAGCTTGACAGAGAAAGGGACTACGCATGGGAATAGGGACCAGGTTTGGGAGGTGAATAAGCAAATAAATGACGTGGCAAGTTTGGAAGTAGGAATAACAGAAAACGAGAGGGTTACAAGCAATGAAAATAAAGGGACATATGCATGCATGCACGTACAACCCAGCACGAAGCACAAGTGGAAAAGGAAGGCACGAGAAATTAATAAAAGGTCTGAGGCAGACAAAATAAACAATAGCGAGAGGAGGGCTGGGGACCATGACAATGATTCAATGGAAATCGACATGCAAGTGAAGAAGAGCAGAGAAGTGGACTGGGAAGGTGCACAACAAATTCAAAGAACGAAGGAGACTGGTTTCCAATCCCGCCTAGAGCAAAGAGGTGCCTATTTTAGAACTACCGTGGGCTTAGGAACCCACATGCGGTTCGGGCTCTTCGAGATCTTTTAAAGAGTAAAGATCCCCATGCAGTGTTCTTATGCGAAACTAAGCTGCATGCAAGCAAAATTGATAGAATAAGGAGGAAATGTGGATGCAATCGGAAGCAGTGGTGGATTGGCAATGATGTGCAAGTCCGATGTATCAATGAAGTTAATTAGTTACTCCAAAACCATATAGATATGAAAGTAGAGGAGGAGCAAGAAAGGGAGACGTGGAGATTAACTAGATTTTATGGTGAGCCGAAAACTAGTAAGAGAGAAGAATCATGGGCCTTGATGAGACACCTAGCAAGGCAATCAAACAAACCGTGGATTTGTATGGGCGATTTTAATGAGATCTTATGACAGTATGAGAAAAAAAGCAAGCTCCTACGGAGAGACAAAAGAAGGAACAAGCGATTTAAATTTGAAGCATGGTGGACGAGGGAAGCGGACTGTAAAAAATTAGTGAGGGACGCACGGGTAGTGGACAACCTAGTTTCGGTGGAAGAAAAAATGAGACAGGTGGTGCGTCACTTGGGTAAGTGGCATAATACTAATTTTAGCTCCATGAAGGACAAACTGAAACGGTTGAGAAATGAGCTCCACGTGCTACAAAAGGGGCCAGCAAATGACAACTCCTTAGGGAACGACAAAAGCTAAAGGATGAAACAAACAAATAGCTTGAAAGAGAGGAGGTGTTTTGGATACAAAAATCAAGGATAAGTTGGCTGCGATAGGGGATAGAAACACTGTGTTCTTTCACACCCAAGCAAAGCAAAGGAAAGAGAACAATACAATTCAGGGTATGCAAAACTCGGACAGGGTTTGGTGTGAAGACAAGGTGGAGATTAAAAATATAGCCACTAACTAACTACTTTAGACTCTTATTTAGTTCTAAAAAAAAATCATCCTATGAAGATACCCTGAAGGTGGAGATAAACAAACTCTTGCAGAATTTAGAGCAGAGGAGGTTCACCTGGCCCTCAAACACATGTATCCAACCAAAGCACTAGGACCTGACGGTATGCATGCTTTTTTCTATAAAAAAATTTTGGCATATTGTTGGTGAGGATGTAACTAAATTATGTTTGTCTTACTTGAATGTAAATAGGGATTTATCAACCATAAACCATACCCACATTGTTCTAATCCCTAAAACCAAAATCCCCACTAAAATCACACAATATAGGCCTATAAGTCTGAGCAATGTAATCTACAAAATTATATCAAGGGTCCTAGCGAATAGGGTAAAGACCATCTTGCCTGAATGCATTAGTGAAGCCGAGAGTGCTTTTATTCTTGGGAGGCTAATATCCGACAATATCTTAGTTGCGTATGAGCTTCTCCACACTATGAAGAGTAAAACAAAATGTAAGAATGGTTTCTTTGCCTTGAAACTGGACATGAGTAAGGCATATGATCGTGTTGAATGGAATTATCTAGGTGACATAATGAAGAAAATGGGATTTCATTCTAATTGGATTGCACTTATGATGAATTGTGTTACCTCAGTCTCATATTCTCTTGTGGTAAATGGTGAGATTACTGATGTTTTTCAACCAGAAAGAGGACTCCGTCAAGGGGATCCACTCTTTCCCTATCTTTTTTTTATGTGTGCAGAAGGACTGGCAGCAATGATGAATAATAAACAAGAACAGGGATTGTTACACGGGGTGCAGGCAAGCAGATCTGGTCTTAGAGTTAATCATCTATTCTTCGCTGATGACAGCCTGCTATTTGCCACGGCAAACATAAGCGAAAGCGAGAGGGTGAAGCAAGTGTTACAGAGATATGAAGAAAGCTCAGGACAACAGATAAACCTTGAAAAATCGACCTTGTACTCCAGCAAAAATGTAAAGGTGAAAAAAAGAAAGAAATAAAAGATATATTCGGCATTCAATCAATAATCAACATGGAGAAATATATGAGACTCCCATCCATGGTGGGGAGAGACAGAAGAAGAGCCTTTAAGGAGCTAAATGGCAAGATAAATTCAAGACTGAGTGGTTGGAGTCATAGAGCCTTATCGCATAGGGGAAAAGAAGTTTTTATAAAAGCAATTCTCCAAGCCATTCCCACATACACCATGAGTTGCTTTCTTCTGCCAGCCTCATTGTGTGATGAGATAAACAGCCTATTTAGCAACTACTGGTGAGGACAAGAGAAGGGTAAAAAGGGGATTCATTGGATTCAATGAAAACATCTATGCACACCAAAGGGACAGGAAGGTTTGGGTTTTAGAGATATGGGAGCCTTTAACAAGGCACTCCTTACCAAACAAGGATGGAGGTTGCTGATGAAAACTGGTACTCTACTACACAAGGTATTGGAAGCTAAGTACTTCCCTGGAAGATCTTTTTTGGAAGCCAACTTGGGAATCTATCCTTCCATAATGTGGAGAAGTGTATAGGCTACAAAAGGTATTTTCCAACAAGGTGCCTGGTGGAGAATAGGAGATGGGAGGACTATACGCATCTGGAAAGTTAATTGGATGCCCTCTAATGTAAATTTCAATCCAAACTTGGCAAGGGAGAGATGGGACGAGGATGAAAGGGTTGCAACTTTGGTGAATGAACAATCACGATGGTGGAACTAGGAAGCGCTCCAAGAAAGATTTCCAACAGAGGTGGCATAGGTAGTGTGCACCATCCCGCTTAGCAAAATTGGCTGGTCAGATAGGATGATATGGAGGCTTGAAAATTCTGGTGAGTTTACTGTTAGGAGCACATATAAAATGGTAGCAGGGGAGTAACAAGCCAACAGGGACGGGATAGAACAACATTATGGTCCAATATATGGTCAGCAAAGGTACCAACAAAAATGAAAGTATTCATGTGGAGAACGTGTAAAGAGATTCTTCCTGTAATGCAGAACCTATCCAAATGGAAATTGCAAGTCAATAACACGTGCCTAAGGTGTGAAGGAGATGAGGAAATAGTGGCCTACGCAAACTTTGAGTGTCCAATGGCGAAAGAGGTCTGGAGGCAATTAGGATTCCAGTGGGACGATGGAGTAAGGGAAAATCTGCAGATAACAGAACGGGTAAGGAAGTTAATGGAAGACCGGTCAAGAGAGCAGAGACATCACTTGATCATTGCTGCCTGGGTGATTTGGAATGACAGTAATGGTGAAGTGCATAGTGAACAAAGAAGGAACTTCACAACTTCACCGAATTTTGTTAAACAATACCAGCAAGATTTCAATTCTGCTCAACAACAATCCTTTGGCCTGCAAACAAAAAGGAACCAGAAGTAGGAACCTCCTCTTATAGGCGCGTACAAAATCAACTTCGACGGAGCAGTGAGCGCAGCCCAAAGGAGAGGGGGCATTGGAGTGATAATTAGAAACTCGGATGGACTGGTTAAGGGAGCTCTTTCTAACAGCTGGCCGTTGATAACAGATCCTCTGACCATAGAGGCCATTGAAGCGGTGAGTGCAGTGGATTTTACAAAGGAAATGGGGTTTGCAGATGTGATACTAGGAGATGGCTTAACTATAATGTCAAAACTTAAAGCGACAACCCCGGATTTCTCCCCTGTTGGTACACTGATAGAGGAAGCGTGAATAAAGATTCAACAATTTCACAACGTTAAGATAGTCCACACCATGAGAGATTGTAACAAAGTAGCACATTGTCTTGCTAAACTAGGGATAGGCTTGCATGATACCACTACTTGGGTTGAAGAATGTCCCGATCAGGTTAAACATACTGTTAATTCTGAAGTAAACTTTGATTTAGGAATGAAAGTACTCTTTTTTAGCCTTAAAAAAATAATAATTTATTTATTAGTAAAAATTATTTTTTTTCAAAATTTATATAATTTAAATTATTTATGTAATTTTTAAAAATATAATAAGACATAAAAATCAAATCCTATAAATTAAAAATAATTCTCTTTATTTTGAGATGATTAAATTATTTTATATTAAAATCCTCTTTATAATTATATCTCTTTTAACTAGATATAAAGTAAATATGATACAAAATGATTATCATCTTGTCTTATTAATCATTCAATACACCACCAAACAGGACCTAAAATCGTTAGCTTAGGCTGGTGGACCACGGAGTTACAATATTGTGTTTAGTTGTTGCTGTTTTGATTACTTCTAAGATGTTTTTCTGTGCTCCAAACGTAATCCCCAAGCGATACCAGATGTTGATGCTAAATATCCCCTACCGCTTACAGCACTGTTTTATGACACATTGCATTGCATTGTGTAAGAATCCCCAAATGACATTGGATAATATGGTATTTGGATGTTTAAAGACAATTGGTCAGTCATAAATCCCTTGTCCAAAAACAATATTGTCAAAAAAAATTTCAACCGTCTTGAAATGATCCCAATCCTACTTACGGTCACTAGATTTGTCAGAATCAACTTTTTGCATGACATGATTCTTCATCCATTGATGCAATCATCTTTTTTTGCTTCCTCTAATAACACCTAGCCTTGCAGTCAAGTAAATCTAAGTAAACCTTGTAAAAACAATGAAACCACACTTCAGCACTTCTGCTAATTTTCAAGTAACCATTTCAAACTTAACAAATCCAGATTTGATGATGGAGAATATTTGAGACAAAGACTTCAAAAAATCCTCTGATTAATCATTAATGATATTTTACTAATAATATAACTTTTCTTTGGGTTATTGTACACCAGCATTTCGTTCATGACAAATGCATGTATTTTTTAAATAATTTATTTTTTACATGTAAAAAAAGTTAAGTATTTAATATTATTTTTATTTCAAACTGAATATAGATTAATAAAAAGTTTTAACTTTAATATTTTTAATATTTATATTATTATACAAAATTTTATTGAATTTGATATCACGAATCAAGTAACACTAAATTAAAAATTTTATAAAAAAGTTTCTCACATAATAATAAAAATTTTATTAATAAACATATATTGATATTTTACTTTCTTTGAAAACTAAATTGCAATCCGTGTAATGTATGAAAAAGTTTTTATCTATTTAATATAGGTATATACATATAAATTATTTTCTTTCCAAATTATATTCAAATTTTCAAAATTTATTTACAACATATATTAAATTCATATATACTTACTCGTCATAAAAAGTAAATTTTTTGAAAAAGTAAGAAAAAATGACATCCTTTTTTGGGCCATTTTTATTTATAGTAATATTTATACATGTGGAGGATTATATCAAATAAAAATAAATTATGTTTTTTTTATAAAAAAAGCATATATATTATTGAATGATGAATTAAATAATAAAATAAGTATTAACATACTTTTACTTTTGTAATGTTGATTAAATTATTGAACAAAATATGAAAAATATTAAGAGATATGTGAAAAAAGAAAAAAAAATAAACTGAAAAAAATATTATTTTTATAAGAACGAAATTGTAATAATAATAAAATATATCTGAAAAAAAAGTTGTAAACCAAAAAATAAAATTGCAATAGTAATAAAATGTACCTTAAAAAATGGTTACAAATCAAAAAAATGAAAAACCCATATAGTCTTAAATTTGTAGAAAAACTCTTAAGTGGCAACTAAGATTAAATAAATAAATTTTAAATTAATTATTTTAAATTTAAAAGGATATAATAAGTAATAAAGATAAAATCAAATTTTTTGTAGATATTTGAAATATAAATTTGATAATTAGGATTGAGATGGATATAATCTTTTTGATAGTTTTATTATTTAAAAATATGAAAAGTTGTTTGAATTTTCAATATCTTGCATAAATTTTTGAAATGATAACTTTTTTATTGTTTTAAATCAAGAAAAAAAAGGCTGTTGAATGATGTAGATAAGTTTAATATTTGAAATTCTAAACATGATGAAAGATTTTAATAATTAAATAATTTCTTAAATAAAGTTATTTGGTAAACAACTAAAATTACTTATTATGAAGATAAAATTCATAGTTTAGACTTTTAATTTTAAAAAATATATCTTTAAATTGATTTGATTTTCAATTATAATTTAAATAATTTTAATATTTGAATAAATTTTGGATCATGTAATTTGTTATAAAAAGAAGTTATCCTACTCTTTTAAAAAATTAACTTACATGTATTCAAAAAATTATTCGCATAAGTATTTATGTGGCAAATCTTTTCAAGTGTCTATATATGTTGTAATATATATATGAGTGTTGCATGTGATAAAATATAAAATTACTTTTTTAAAAAATTGATAATTACCTCTTTTTCTCAAAATTGTTTGTTCAATTTTTTTTATTTTTTTTCTCTTTATACTTTTGGATTACATATGTAACATTTTTAATTTACTTTATTATTTAATTAAATAATAAAATTATTTAGCAAGGATTAGTTTTCTTTAAAAGGTTTATAATATTGATAATTATAATTTTTAAAGCTAAAAAATAAATAATATTACGAAACATCAATAATATTAATTTTGTAGAAAATGAAAAAAAAAAAAAGAAGGTCTCCATGTGACACCCCTCCCTTCTTTCATTTTTTATTTTATTTTTTATTAAATCTATTTTTTTAAAATTTTTTATTATTTTTATTTTTTTATTAGATAAATTTAGTAAAAAAAAGTTAATGAAGGAGGTAGAGATTGAGAAAACAATCTATATTCAATTGGTTTTTATTTGTACCAATCTAGTATAAGTGTTTTTTTTTTTTTAAATAAAGATTGATTAAGATTTTTTTAGAAAAGTGGATTGAGTTAGAGAAACATTTTAGACATTTTGTTTTGTCTCGGGTGTTTATGTGAAATCTTTTTTTTTTTTCATTTTCTTTAGTTTTTTAAAGTTTTTGTTTTTTTGGTTTTTTTTTTTATTTTTTATTTGGATAATATCTTATATGACCCTTGAACTATTGTAATTTATTAGATTTGATAGCTAAATTAAAAAAAATTTTTAATTAGGTACCTAGACTCTCGATCCGTGTATCAATATAGTCAAAGACTTAACTCTGTTAGCAAAGAAATTACTTAGTGATTTTAGTTTATAAAAAATTGACAATTGACCATAAAAAACATGTCATATTAAGTAGTTACTTATATGTCATGCTTATGTGGCCAATTATAATCTTAAAGGTTTTTTTTTTTTTTTCAATTCATTTTTTCTCCTTTAAAAAAATCATCTTTCCTTCAAAAAACAACCACACGACCATCTTTCCCTTAACCTAGATTCCGACAACCGATAGCTTATCGGATCACCGTTCACCAATGTCGATCATTTTTTGTTGACGTTGGTTTGGTCCTCGATTTCACCTAAACAAAACTCTCATCCTTCTCTTTCTATTTTGCAACTTAAGTTTATCCCAAAATGTTTCATAGCTCCTAGGTCTAAAGTTAAAACTCGAAACTTCAAACCTCAAAATCTCTTTCTTCCACCTTTCGATCCTCTTATACTTTTATTATGTTGTTTTCTTCTTTTCAACCTTTGTTTTCACCTGTTGGATCAAGGATCCGCCATTCTTTTAACCTAAATTTCAATTTTGGATTAAAAGTTTTATACTTTATATCATAATAATTTTTACTAGTTAATTAATATATTAACTTCTTATCCACAGCTAATGCATTTTTATAGACAAGCACCAAAACAAAAATTAATACATAAAACAAGTCTTGACTGAATCTGTACAATTAAATCAAATATTAACTCTCTTTTTTCCCCTTTCTCTCTCTCTCTCTATATATATATATATATATATAGATATATAGATATATATCATCTCTAAGGCTCTAATAACATTCCAAAGCAAAACCTCTTTTTTATTAGTCGAGAAAATATTGCACCTACCTACATATCAGCAATCAACCATCTGTGTTCAGAAACAATACTAGTCTTGGATCATTGAGTTAAATGAAGCTAAACTGAATAGTTTAAAGATGATTATTCCTTTTTCATTTTTTTTTAGCACCATCTAAAATTTTCACAACTGCTAAGCATTTGATGAGAACTATTTGTAACTATCATTGTATGTTTTAATTTGAGCTCCTTGTGATGGCTACAATCCAAATGCCTCCTCCAATTTACTTCGTCCATAAATTGATCTTCAGCTTTGGAACCTTGTTAGCAAGTTTTATTCTTTCCCAATAGATTAATATGATCAAGTCGCTTATTCAGAAATGGCAAATCGAACATGAACATGGAATCCAGTTGTATGGGTTGGCTTGCTTTCAACTATTGACCTATTGCTACTACAAAACCATTTATTTGTTTTAAAATTTTTTTAGAAAATTTAAAATTTTTTTGAATTGTTTAAAATTTTTTTGAATGTTTTTTAAAAATTTTGAATTTTTTTTAAAGTTAAAAAAATTTTAGAATTTTTAAAAAATTTTTAGAATTTAAAAAAATTTAGAATTTTTTTAGAATTAAATTTTTTTTTAATTTTTTTAAAATTTTTCTTTAAATGTTGACATGGCATTGATGATGTGGCATTGATTGAATTATTTTAACACGTGTTAGCATCTTATTAGATATTTATGCTACGTCAGCGTTTTGGAGTTAATGATGTTAAGTCTTAGACTATATTGATAGAGAGTCAAGGTATCTAATTAGAAACTTTTTTTGTTTAAGTACCACATTAAAATAAATACATTAGTCAAAGGGCTATATGAAACATTATCCTTTTTTCTTAATTTTTTACTTTTTATTAAATAAATTTTGTAATAAAAAATTAATTGAGATAGAGATGACAAAATAATCAATATTCGATGAATTTTAGTTTGTAATGAATCAATTGGTTCTTTTAATTCGAAATAAATAGGTTGATTTTTTTTTTAAATCAAGTTCAGGTCAAAGTAAAGTTTTGAGTATTATGCTTCTACTTTAATATATATAAAAATATATATTTTATTATTTATTTATTTAATTTATATTTATATATTTATTAAAAAATATTATTTAATACTTTAATTTAATAAATTCACGTGCCATCTTATTTGAATCTTTTTGTTATTTTTTATTTTTAATTTTATTTATTACATAAAATTTGTAAAGAAAAAAATCAATGAATGTAAAGATAATAAAATAACCTATATCAAATAAATTTTGATTTATCGCAACCTAATCGATGCTATTTAAAAAAAAAAGATTAATTTTTATCTTTTTAAACAATTTAGATCGAGTCAAGATTGGGCTTAAGATGCTATGCTCTAACCATTTTAGAGATATATAAAATAATGTAATTTATTATTTATTTAATTTATATTTATATATTATATCAATAAAGATATTATTTAATGCATTAATTTAATAAAAAAATTATATTTATATATAATTAAGTTATAATTATATTAAAAAATAAATACATATATATTTATTTATAACTTATCATCCATTAAAATTTAACATAAAAAATTATTTTTTTCATATTTAAAAATAATTCAAAAAAATTGTCATACTACGAAAAGGGATCTTATTCTAGCAAAAATATTGAAACTTGTGAGTGTCAAAACGAAAAAAAAGAAAACCATAATTTTGGAAGACGTAAAAAAAAAAAAGAAAAATATTCCACTTGCAAGCATGAGGCAGTGGGAGTACTATTTTTTATTTATTTATATTTTATTTTTTTTATAAAAGGCAAATGATATGGCTATGGCGAACACCAACGAGGACAGCGAGTTCAATTGAAGCTTGGAAACTGAAGAGCACTTTCTTTCTCATGCAAAAAATTAGAGGAAACTCTTGGTAGCGCAGCCAGCCACTACCTACGCTACTAATAAGCAGCCAAGCAGCGGCGTCGGAGTGGGTTTGGCCCATTATTTGAAATCCGCATAGCTCTGACTACAAAGCTTGAGCCTTGAGCTATTATTAGCATGTGCAACTGCGTCCTCTGGAGCCCTCTCCCCTTTTCCATCATCAAACTTGGAAACTCAACCCTCAATAGCTCACGAATTCCAGGTACCCATTTCCCATTTATAAAAAATAATGGCAGAATACAGCTTTTTGAATGCAGTATGAAGGCAACTCAATCTCCAAGGTCAGGCTCGGAGGGAGAGAGATATGGCCACCTGGAGTTTGAAGACAAAGGGAACAATGAATTGGAGCTCCAACGACGTCGCATCGATGCTAGCTTGGAGAAAATTAGTGACGAGGAATTGAAGGGCGAGAAGGGGAGTGGAAAAAGTGGAGATGAATTGGTTAAAATGGAAAGCAGGAGGAGGCAAGTGATGAAGAGGTCAAATATGGTGGCAAAGCAAGTGATAAGCATCCAATCTGCCCAAAGCTTAGGCTTTGTATCTCAATTATGGGTGGATACCGCTTCAGTAAGTGCTTTGCTCTTCATATTATTATTATATTATTATTATTATTATTCAACGCAAACCATGTTATTTTGTTATTGCCAATTTTCAGCTGAATTTGGAATTTTGGGATTAATTGTATATCCATGAAATATTTCATTTCTACGAGTATCTTTACTGCTGAGTTCGGTTGTCCCCTTTACTGTTCACATTTTGATTCCAGAAGTACAAAGCAAAAAGTTTTCTTGGATAAAAAAGCAAGTGGTAGTATTATGCCGAATAAAAAAATTAACGTTTTGGATACCAAAATGTATGAATTATGATTTTGTTTATATATGGAACAATTATGTTTGAACATGTTTTGCGATTTTTTGTTTATTTTTAAACAAATATAATTTTGCTTTTTTGACTTGCTGCAACTTTTGAGGCAGCAAAGTTAAGTAGCAAAAGTTACAACCAAAAGTGAACATGGGTGTTATTTGCGCAAGGTGTTAATACATATTGTATTGTTAATTTTTCAGTGGCTGGTGTTGGTTGTGGAGGTAAGGCCAAGCTTGCTTGCTGGGGAATCAGAAAGGTTTCTTCTACAAGATGTCAACAAGGTAATGGATCAATTTTTTTTTTGCATTTTCCATTAAGTACTGCTAATTGCATTCAAGTCAATGGTTCATGTCTGATGTCTCTATAATTTGCCTTTAACTATAGCTGAGTGCGTGTCTATAGGTCAAGGATTATGCTTGCTTCAGCCACTATTTTCAATTGCCTTCTTTGCCTGTAATTTTCGTCACCACAGTTTTCCTTTTCAGATAGTATTTAATTTTTTTTTTCTTTTTGCTTTCAAAGGTTGGTGATGTCGTGCTTGTTGAAGATGAGAGAGTGACGGAGAATGATTTTAAAATGATTAGACTTGAGACTCTGGTAGGTGTTGTTCCTTTCCTGTCTTGCTTCCACTGTTTGGATGTAAATCTTATCATTTGTGATTTATAGCTGCTTGACTATTCTTCCCATGTTATTAATTAAAGTTTTCTTGTATGGCATAGAGTGCTTTTATGCAAATTTTCTGCTATGTGTTTGATCCTATGAAATTAACTCATGTTTGGTATGATACAGAGATGACTACTAGTTGTTCATTTGAAGTGGAGTTGTATTCTTTCAGCTTGCAACTTTTAGGTGTTTTAGAACGTAGACTTGAATTGCAATGTAGAGCTCAGTTCTTATAGATTGCAATCTTTGACTGTTGAACAATGTCATGGTTCTGTCATCTATGGAAATTAAACAAAAAAACACTATTAATATTTACATGTCTTGGAGTCAACTGATTTTCATTTTCACTAAATTGGAAAGTTTGCACAAAATGATTTTTTAAGTGATGATTCTTATTTCTTTCATGGTTTATTGATTTATGATTGAAGGATGAAGCTGATATACTAAATTCCCATAAGATATCAAAATTTCCCCTTTGTTATGGTTATTAGTTATTTTCTTTTTCATCATTTATATCTTAGATTTTACTTTTGAGAGCTTAATTTTGTTATGTTTGTTAGGTAGGATACAGAGTTGTCACACCAAGACGTCGAAACATTGGGAAGGTGAGTACATACTTTATGCCCTAGAAATTCTCTGCTTGTTTCATTTGCTTTATAATTATCTTATAATCTATCTCTTATAATTCTAGGTGCGGGGCTATACTTTCAACATTAATTCAGGGGCTGTTGAATCTCTTGAGTTGGATTCTTTTGGGATATCCATCATTCCATCAAGTTTGGTAGTCTCTCTACTCTTTTTTAATCTTTTAATACAATTAAATATCGAGTGATAGAAGGATCAGTAGTTTTTACGGTCATAACTGGATTATGGCTCCAGGTGAGCACTTATGCTTTGCTTGTTGAGGATGTGCTGGAAGTCATAGCAGACACTGTAGTTGTTGATGAAGCTGCAGCCTCACGCATACAGAGGCTGACAAAGGTGTTTTGCTTGTCACTTAATGCTTCTATTTAAAAGTTCTTGCTTGCGGATTTCTTTTTGGGACCCATTGATGCTTGTTATTTTGTGTGTACTTCCACTCATTTAGATATACATGCCTATTGGTCCCCCAGTTTAACTCAGAAATACCACCTTTATGCAACAAGATTTCCATGTACATCCACTTAGAAAAAAGCTTAATCTAGCCCCTGCAGTCATAACTAAGAAGTCGTATTGTGGCAAACAGGAAAATTTTCCTGATTCTGGTTGACAAACATATAACTTTTCTACTGTTTGGACGATGTTTCTTCTGTAGTCTTTGGCTGACAAGATCTGGGCATCCATATATAGTAGCATATCAACATATTGTATGACTATTATATTTTTTACCAATATGTGGGCATTGTTATGATCCATGGATCTTCCTAATTATTTTGAGATTGTTAGTAATAACAGTTCTAGGCATCACTTGGAAATGCCTAATGCTACTATCTGGTTGTCAGTGACATTTGAGTCTGCTAACTTGGTTTAATACCCTAAGTTGGCTAATAAGTTTTATCATTTAGTTAGAGAAGCTGATATCTGCTTACAGAATTGAAAATGTTTGCCATGAGACATGCTTGCTAATATGTTCGTTTTTTTTAATCTATAATAAATTCTGCCATTAGTTAAATATCTGACCTGCTTATGCCAGGGTTTCTTGGATGCCCATAATGCTGGTATTTCCATAGAAGAGCACACGGAATATGCTGATGGTGAAGGGGCCATCAGATTTGGAGATGGTGGGAGAACTCGGAGAGGATTCTGTAGGCAGAAATCACATTCAAAAGTGAGGGAAGCAGAAGATGATTGGGAACATCCAATGGATTACTTGTGAAGTGGTTTAGGTCTCTATGCTTGATCTTTTTCTCCCTTTCCTTCTATGTAGATATATTAAATAAATTGGTAGTTATCCTTACAGCATTAATCCGCTCATACCTCCCTCCTCCCTCCCCCCACCCCTCCAACTTTATTTTTCTTTCTTCAAATTTTACATAATCAAAAGGTGTATATTATGTGAATGAAAGTAACTAAAATTTGAAGCCACTCGTTTTGTGGTAATTGTAATGCTCTGTATTCAACTTTCTTAAGGCTAACACAGACAAGGAAAGAGTGATATTGTATTCTTGGAGTGATTTTGCACTATTTGTCCCATTACTGGCTTGCAGTTGCAGAATGGAATGGAACACCCGAAAACCAGGGATAGTTATATGATATAACAAAATATGTTCCAATTTTATGAAATATTGTATTCTGGGAGTCGCTTAAGCAACTGAAACAACAATCATGGTTTTTATTGGACCTGAAAATGAAATGGCAACCGGCAAGGAAGCAATAAATACTGACCAGCATTTGTCATCTTTGCCATTGAAGATGTTGAAACAGAACCCACCCTCTTAAACGGACAGACTAATGGGTGTCATTAGCCGCGCCCTGTTTCTTATTCTGGCGTAGCCTATATATCTATGTTTCTTCTATATTAATTACATTCATTTTTTTCTTTAATAACTCCAAATCTCAACAACTTCTTCTCATTGCTCACTTCATTTTTAATTATTATTATTATTATTATTACTATTATTATGTAGATAAAAAAAGAAAGAAAAAAAGAAGTGACCCACCAAATAAAGAAAAAGAAATGTACTTCTACTTTGTATTTATAAAGTAGTAGCCGTTAGCGCCTGCTCTTATTCAAATTCAGACACATTCTTTTTTCTTTTTCTTCTCTTCCTTTCCTTTTCTCCTCGTCTTTCCCATTTTGTCTATATTTTCTTTGGTGAAAATCCCAAATCTCTAAGAATGGCGGCGGCTCAGTTTCATCTCAGCGGACGCAAAGCTCTCCAGCCAAAGAATAATACAGCCACCCCCATTGACAATGTAGTAGTGAAGCAGATAAAGTTAAAGTCCAAACAAGAATGGAGGGACGATTCCAACAAGGAGAACCTGAACCATCATCCCATCATTATGAACCCTAACGCTACTACACCCCCGAAGAAGAAGATGGAGGGAGCGTTGGATTTAGATTCGTCATTGGCGGAGGAACTCAGTGCCATCAGGAAGAAGCTGGAGCGGCTGAGGTTGAGTAAGGAGAAGACGGAAAAGATATTGAAAGACAGGGATGCAATGCTGCATTTGCAAATGAAGGAGATGGAGGAAAGGGGGCGGATTCAGAAGCAGCTTGAAATCGAGGTTGATAGGCTATTCAGATTAAAGGAGCTCAAATCTTATTGCCTCGTAAGTTATTAGTTAAGCAACCTCGGAGACTTTAATAATGTCTAGTATTTTATGATTTTTCTTCGTTACAAACCAACCTGGGAGTGTTTAATAATGTCTAGTATTTTATGATTTTGAATTCAGAGGATATCTCCAATAAAATCACTGAGGGAGAGACAACAGGGTAGGAAGCTTAATGAAGTGCAATCGCTGGTAAGTTAGTTGGTTTTGGGGAAATCCCCACGGTTACATTTCTTTCTGATTTCTGTTCTGATCCAAATGTTCAGGAAATAAAAGGTGCAGATTGGGAGGAGGAATCCATGGATGAAAACACATTGCAGAGTCCAACGCCATCAGATTCTTCTGAATTTGTTGGAGAGAACAATGATTAATCATGTCTGTCCAAGTCCAAGTCCAAACCCTAACCTTCCCCGCCGTA
Source organism: Durio zibethinus (assembly GCF_002303985.1). Next base: position 7,750,975 of record NW_019168026.1, read on the forward strand.
TATATATAATTATGGATGGAAGAGAGCAATGAACGGCGGATCTTCGGTCTTCTTTTGTCATTTTCAAAGGAAATGCTATAATATAATATATATCTGATTGTAGTAAGTAACTGATCATGTTGAAAATTCAAATTCAGACAGGCTCTCTTTCACTAAAATCATCTTCTTTTTAATCCTTGCTTTGGTAGGGCGCCACAGCCTTCCCTGATAGAACACTGTTATCATCATCGATATTCTCATGCATACTCTTCATTACCGCCTAGCCAAATATGAACATCTATCAAACAAATTGTCCGAAGCTCAAACATTTTTTTTCTTTATCCAAATCTCCTGTTCTAACTTTGAAATGGACGTACCAGGGTGACCACAAGATCCAATAAAAAATAATCATGAAAATCACATCAAATAATGTAAAAGAAAAAGAATCATGGAAATGCCACAAAAATAGCATCCATTGGAAAATTCAAACCATGCCTTTTATAGCATTGTTATTGGTACACTAAGAAATATAGACCAAATTCTAAAACTAGCTTTGGAAATGAATACCATCTGCAGGGGTTATGGTGAAAAAACAAGCATTAAACGTTTCATATGAAATGCCTTCTACAACCAGAAACTGGCATAAAGAAATAGCCAACATTAGCCTGTAGCCGCATCCAAGATCATCTTTGCCACAAAACGAGCCTCTGTTTTCTGTAAGAGTGGGACGTATGCAAGCACCTAAGATGCTGAACAGCAGAGTTATGATTTTGCACAATCATCCCTCGAAGACCTAATTATATCCCTAAAAGAAAGTCCCTATAGCAAGATAAATATGAATGAAAGATTACTTTCAAAGTCAATGACCACAAACTCAAGATAAACAGAATGACACTTCCGAGATGATCAACCCTACACCTTCACTGCATGAATGACAGATCTCCAGATTCCACTAACAGAATTTCCAATGATTGTTGCAGTTAACACATGTTACATAGGTTATCATAGGTTCGTCTGCACTCCTTGCCTGCACTTGATAGTAAGTGGTCTTGCGTTGACCACAACGACCACACTTAAATTGATCTGTTATAGCCTTTGGTGCACTACCACGCTCACAATTAAATAGAGCCCTTTCTTTTATTTCTTTATTTTCATGTCACCTCTGCTCACTGGCCATTTCCTCTGGGGTCATAGTGATAAGCATTTCTGGCTTTACTTCTCCCAGAAGAACCTTCCTCCTTAAATCTGGGCTGTTTGGATCCTTCATGTTGAAAATTATAGATCTGTACTTAAATTTTTGGGGCCCATTTGATTTACCCATGTTTTCAAACATCACGGATTCTACAGATATGGCAACCCGGATGGGATCACAAGCATTCACTTGATTCAACATTTCCTCATCAGTCTCAGCGGAAACTTTAGACAAGGCCTCTAAAAGAATCCCCCGGAATTTGTCATGCAAAGGATCATTACATTTGACCAATGATGTCAGCTTTGGAGGACCAGAAAGAGGCTGCGATGGTTTCTGTACATTCGACGCTTGTCTCTCATCCATGTAAATCTTTTCAACCCTACGAGTCTCTCCCCAATCTGTCATCTCAGCCATTGCAGTATCTCCATTTGCTTCCTTTTTCTCAACTTTGATGGGTTTTGTTGAATCACCTTTAGATAGTTTCTCAACCTTTAAAGTTTCTGTATTGGAGAGCTTTTCAGCCTTCACAGCACTTGGCTTTTGAAGTTTCTCAACCTTGACAGCACTAACAGTGTCATTTTTCTTGTTCTTGGTAGTCTCTTCCATAACAATTTTTTTTCCATAACTCAAGCAAGTCAGAAGCCACAGTTTGGATCTTCTCCCTAGGATGCTTTGTGAGAGGTCGAAGCCTTTTTCCAACATGTAATATGTATGGGAGTTAAATTTTCATGAAATGTACACATTCACCAACATCCATGTAACAAAGTAAATAACAAGATGAAGAAGAAACAGATGATAATGTCTTGGTCCACTAATAGGTTGAAATTGCCAACATTATTGTAAAGCTAACATCAGATCTGACAATAATTACATGGATCTCCTTCAATGTCATTGAGCAATGAAGAAGATATGATTCAACTATAACTACCTGCAAGTTGTAATAGCATTGAACATCATGGCTCAATCATATACCAAAATTGCCCTTTCTACGTTAGTATGACAGCACACATAATTCATTTTTTTCATGATAAATCTACACATGAAAAATTAAAGAACATGGCATGTTGCTTTTCGTCCACAAATAATTCAAAAATTACAAACGCGTTTAACATGAAACTGGGTGCTACAAAAGGTGGATGGAAAATGATGGAGAGAAAAACTTTGTTTCCTTGCTATGTAAAAAAGAAAGGTGAGAACAAACAAAATGCGATGGAAGGATATTCTCCCACCAACCCAACAAATACATTGAGGCAAGGGTAAATGAGGAAGCTATAAGATATATCTTATTACACCTAATTATACAAGAAAAAAGAGGAAAAGAGCACAACTTTGGAAAGTAATAAAGTAGTAAAATTTTTAGTCAGCACTCTATTTCTTCTAACTTCCTTTGTATTCATAAATTTCTCTATCATTCCTTCTAGTCAGTAGTCAAAGTCATTCTATAACAGGGGAGCCTTACTTTGGTAATAACATAATACATTTAAGTATTTCTATATTTAGTACTAGAAGCGGTGCAATTTAACTGTCCTAAAAATTTAAAAAGCAACAGTGTCAGACTCCAAATTGTGTATGTGTAGGTGTATGAAAAATCAAAAGATTCAGGCAATCCCGATTTGCCTAACATAGCTTATTTATACTTAAATGAACACAAGGCAATCAATTAAATCAGCTTCTCTGAAGTTTATAAACTGCTTCACTGCTTGCATATAGAATTAATAACCCTATCTATTCCTCTATTATACTAATATATATGTTTATATATTTATATAGAATTTGTTCTTTGCTTCCATTTGAAGAACCAAATAACGAAATATTTCGAAAAGGAAATTAATTGGCCTCCTAATCCACAGTCACAAAATTGAAATAAAGATAAACTCAGAGACAAGTTAAATCCATATATGAGATAATTGTTTCATCGGAATTAAATATATTAATTGGGGGGGGGGGGGGAGAAAAGTGAAAAAACCTGATTAGAAACAAGATTATCGTAAGTGACGGGGAGAGCCTTGAGATGCTTCAACGCGTCCACGCATCTGGAAACCTCGGGGACGATGGAGGAAACGGCATCGGACGCGGCCAAAACAGCCGCTTTCTTGGCAGCCTCAAACAAATCCACCAGCCCCCTCTCCATTCGCCAAAGCGGAATTACCTATCCTTCACTTTTTGTAAGGACGTTTTGAAGAGAGACGAAACCGGCAAGGAAAGAAAAGAGAGCTTGTGGTTGGGTTGTGTTTTGTTTTCTTTGATTTGGTTTGGTTTGGTGTTTTGGACGGGATTGAGTCAAGATCCATGAAGAAGGGAATGGACGGTCAATGGTCATGCTTCGTTTATTTTCCAGCATTCAAGCTTTGGCCTGAACCTGGACTCATTCTGCTGCTGGGTTTTTAAATCTGTTTCCTTCTGGCTTTTAGTAAAATAAAAGGGCGAAAGAGAAAAGGAAAAATCAAAAGAAACAGAAATTCATTCTTCTTAATAATGGTTACATATAGTAAATTAGAAAGTTACAGACTAATTTAGTAATTTTACATTATCTTGAAAATTACAAATGCGTATGGTTCGAGAAAATCCAAAATTTTTTTTAGAATCTTGTGAATATTTGATTTTTACATTTAGTTTAGAATTTTTAATTTCTGAAAAAATTATCATATTTTCAACAGTATTTAAAATTTCAAAATTAGAAATTCATCTCTCATTATGATATTTTAAAATTTCAATTAAAATGTTACTTCAGTTTCAAATTTGATCAATAAAAATTTTTTTTATCTATGTTACCCTTATAAAAGAAAAAGGCAAGTCTGAAATTAAATTTTATTTTAAATTCATTACAACATTTCTTACGTCCAAATGCTATAATTAATATATTTTTGTTGCATTTTCAATTTTATTTTATAACTACCTATTATGGCTTTTCTTAAATACACATTGTATTTGAGTTGAGAAGTGATATGAAATATGGCTATTATGGCGTTTTAATCAAGAAATGTCATAATTAAGTTAATCAATTATGGCGTTTCTTTGTTAAAACGCCTAATAACTACATTTCATTTTTTATTTTTTTCTATCGAAAATTGTATTTCTGACATTATGAATGTTATAATGTCTAATCAAATTCAAAAGAACATCTTTTTAAGATATTAATTATGACATTTCTACATATAAAACGCTGTAAATTGATGTCTTCATCATATTTCAATAACAAAAATCACTTTTTTATTTTTATTTTAACATAATAGAGCTTAAAGCAAATATTTTTCTATTTCAACCAACTTCAGTTTTAACATCTATCATTTAAACTTCGTCCTATTAAGTTTATTTGCATTTTTTTTCAATAAACGATGTGTCTACTATCTATTACCTAATTATCTGTTTTGCATTATTTGTTGCATTGAAATGTTTTCTTTTTTTTAGATCTCGTTTAGATCTTGATTAATAATATGTTGATATATCATATGTAAAGCTTCTTTTTGGTTTTAACTTTATCCATAAATGTTTTGTTATTGGTTTATATTTTGTTTTTGGATGTTTGATAGATTCCATATACCATATGCAAATATTTGCATTCCAATTATGTTTTCAACATTAACGAGAATCTGTTTTCTAAACAGTTATGACTTGTTTATCACTAAACAAAAGATGCAATTGGTTACAGTGCTTATGTTGCATTTGAATTAGATAAAGACTTTGTTGCATATGTTAGTTATTGTTTCTATGACTTTAACTGTAATGAACCATAGAAAATGACACAAAGTATCTTATAGTAAAGCATTTTATGTAGGCTACATATTAGAAAGTTAAACTTAAATGCAATGATTTTTAAGAACGATAAACAATGTGTAGATAATACCAAAATGGAAAAAGAGTTTTTGTAAAATTATATTATTTGCTTTAAACAGAATGAAGATTACAAGCATTTAGACATTTGTCAATAGAAAAATGGTTATTGGTTTCCTCCATATAAAAAATAAAGTTATGAAGCATTAAATAGCTAGATCTGGAGAGACAATTAGTAGGCAATTTCATTTTTTGTTGATTGAGACTACATACACTGTTGTTTAAAAAATTCAAACCGATACAAAAAAATTCAATAGATAATAAATAAAAATGGTAAGGATTATTTGGGTGCCATAGATGGGACACACATCAATGTCAATGTAGATGTAGTTGAAAAGCCTAGATACAAAACTAGGAAAAATAAAATTGCTACTAATGTCCTTGGTATTTGTACCCCAAATATGCAATTCATATATGTTTTAATAGGATGGAAAGGTTTTGTAGCAGATGGTAACGTGTTAAGGAATGCTATTACATACAAGAATAGGTTGAGGATCCCACAAAGTATTAGCTTTAATAAGTTAGTTTAGTTTATAATGGAACGCATTTTTTTTATGTATTAATATTGTTCCATTGTAATAGGTAATTATGATTTATGTGATGTCGGATACACAAATGGGAATGATTTTTTTGTACCTTATAAAAATCAAAGATACTATCTTAATGATTGAAGGGTAAGACTCCAATTGCCGACCTTGTAGAAATACTTCAATATAAAATATTCTTAGTAAGAAATTATATTGAGAGATGTTTTAGTATATTAAAAGTTAGATGGATAATTTTAAAGGAAAAGTCATTTTATTCAACAAAAAAAAAATGTAGAATCATTTCTGCTTGCTGCTTTCTTTATAGTTTTATTAGGTTTGGATAGTAATTGACCCTATTGAAAGTGATGTTGCTGAATGAAGTAATACCCAACAAGATAGATCTAAACATCAAGATTTAATAATACATACTAAGCCAACTGAATCTTAAACTCAGTTTAGAGACAATTTGGCACATGAGATGTTCACCAATTGGTTGCAATCTCAAGGATAATGACATTATAGATTTTTTTCTTATAATTTGCTCATTTTAATTGAATTATGTACCATATGGTTGAGTGCACAATTTGGTTTCTATCTCTGTTTAATAAATATTTATATGATCTTTCTTTTTTTGTTAGTGTCTAGTGTATATGACAAATGTTTACAGTAATATTTATTTTCTTTCTATGTCTATTAGTTTACATCATGCCCTAATATAGACATTTTATTTTTCTTTAGTTTTTTATTTACTATATTGATATTATTGCATGATGTCTAACCATGTAATTAAGAAATCTACATATCTTTTATTTCGTGTCAATCCTTCTCAATCTATATGAGGCCTATCTAAAAAAAGAATAGAGGGTAGGTAAACCATTCATGGATAAGGGAGAAAAATTCATATCTGGTTCAATGCCTACGTGCTTTGGCAAATGATCCTAGATGAAAAATAAATAATGAAACATTTTATGTTGGATATCTAGGGTATCTTGAACATATGCTAGAGCAACTCATTCTTACTTTCCAACTTAAAGCCACTTCTCACATCAGTTGATGCCATTAAATCAATGAATGCTACTAACAATGCTTATTTTTCTTTAGAATTTGACACTCGTCATGAAGGGAATATGAAGAGAGTAGAAGAAAAAGAAAAAGAAATTGGTTTAGCTGTTCCAAGCAACACAAGGATGTTGTCAAGCAAAAAGCATTCTATGAGCGAAGATGAACCAATTGCTGAATTGGTTAAGCACATAGGCAAACTTAGAGCTACATATGATAAGGCTATGAGTCAAATTGAGGGCATTTCAGCTTTCTTCAAGAAATAAGTTGAAAGTAGTGATAGAAAAATGTCACTTTTCAATAAAATAATGCAACTCGATAGTTTCTCGATTGATGAAATACTTGCTGCTGGTGAGTATATATTAAAGAAAATCACAAAGTAAAGTTTTTCTTTACACTGCCATATGTATTTAGAAAGGATTACAAATGAAAACAGTTAAACAAATGTAATGCTTATTGCCATGTAATGCTTATCGCCTATTCTTTGACTTTCTTATTCTTGGACACATGTAGAACGTAATATATATTGTCAGCATTCATTTATTATGTTGCAAATAGATTGGTAGGTTATAAGTTTGTTTTTTTAAATTGAATTTAATATTTAATCATGTATATATGACTTTTTTCATATTTGTATATTATAGAACAAAAATCATACTTGTATAAATCATACAATTTTTAATTAAATTATTATATATAAAAAAATGGTCGTGATATGTTCAATTGAAATAATTGAGATTTGTGATTTTATAAAATTTAACAACTATACATTATTGTGAAGTACAAAAAATTTAGAATTATTGTATAAATTTACACAATATAAGTTGTCCTCAATCCTCAATATGCAAATGTGGATACGTAGTCACATTATTCTTTTTGAACTTCATCAATTTTTTCTTGTGTGAAATTATCCTTATTCACCCACTATTTACAAAATGTAAGGACTCAATGTCAATTAATTTGCATTATATATATGTTTAATAGAAACATATTAGTTAATAGATGGTATTTTAAACTAACCTTATATTGTGTTCTCAGTAGATCATATATAACATCTCCTTCATGAAACAAATGACATAATATCCATATCCTACATGTCTTGGTTGATAGGAACTTGAAAATTAAATTGAGTCGGTAGTCAAACATCTTTTTAAATAAATTTAACATAAACGAATATATTATACACTTACTAATAATGTCACCCATTTGAATTTTTTATTTTTATGAATTGTACCAATTCCCTTGAATCAATACAAACGAACTTGTAAACATAAATACTAATAATTTTATATACATAATTTTATCCAAGATATTTTATCACTTTAACCCAGGTTCGAGTTTCGCAATTAGGCTTTAATCATAATTTTTTTGGCCCATTACAATGTCTAGTTTCAAATGCTCAAGGGTAAGGTCCAATGTAGGCTTATGGTGAAGCTTATTGTATCGGCTCGAATGAACACCTACTTGGCTCGATAAAGGCCCATTCTTAAAAGCCCATTAATGTCAATAATAATAATAATAATAATAATAATAATAATAATAATAAGTATATAAGCATATAAAATTAAAAATTAAAAATTAATTTTAACTTGGGCTCGATTTTGAAATTAGGTCGTAATCTTAGATTTTTGGGCCTATTACATGATCCATTTCTGAATATTTTAGGATGAAGCCCAATAAAAATCTCGTAGTGAAGTTCATTGCATAAACCCAAGTGAAATCCAAAAAAAAAAAAAACCAATTAAAGGACCCCCGTAAAAAGTTTCTTTTGTTTTTTAAAAGCCAATAAATGGACCCAAAATTAATTAAAGAGTCCAATCTTGACCACAAAGTTAGCGAAGTAAAAGCCCAAAAAGCATAAGTTGGTTTCAAAAAAATCCAAGATATCGCCCTAAATAAAAAACCCATTTGGCCCATTTTAAATGTGGCATGCATGGGAGTTATAAGGGGAAAAACTGCTGTAAAAACAAGTTGGCATGTATACCCGACAAGTCATGCATGGGAACTGAAAACCAGTTGAGAAAAGGAACCTTTAGCGTGAGAGAGGGACGTGCAAAAAATGGGGAAGAACTGAAGCGCAGTTTCAAGGGAAAGCAAACAAAAAAACAAAAGGAGGCAAGGGTTTTTTAGCAAAAAAGAACTGCCAGTAGAGGCCAGACAAGGAACTAAAAACTGGAAAGGAAAAAGCTTTCATGCGCTGAAGGAATGTAAAAGGCTTGAGAAGGAAAGAGTCGAACCTGGAAGTTGCAGCAAAAAAAAAAAAAAAAAAGAGAAACAAAACCTGGAGGCGGCAACCAAAAAAAGGCATGGGAGAAGGGCAGCAAAAAACAAAAAAAGGTTGTGGAGAACGTAAGTAAGAAATCTGAGCTCAAGGTGCAAACAGCAAAAGAAAAATAAGCAGAGCTGGGAGGCTAACAGGCGTCAAACAGTGGGGAGGAAAAACTGAAGACCACAACGCAAGAAGTGGTAAAGAACGCACCAGGGGAGCGTGAGGAAGGTGGCGAGCAAAAAAGCGGGAACACCCAAGGCAGTGGCTAAATAAAGAAATCGAAAACAGCGAAAAAATGTTAGAAGAAGAAGTGTAAAGTGGCAGCAGAATAAAAACGCTACAGCAGAAGCGAAAGGGAGCAAGAAAGCAAAACAAAAGAATAGCAAAAAAAGAAAGGAAGCAGGCGTATAAAAAAAAAGGACAGGAGAAGAAAGCCCCAAAAGAAGTTGAAGCTCGCAAGAAAGGTGGTGTTAATTTCTGATAAGTTGTATACATGAAATAATAGTAACATAGATGCATTATCATGTTATACCATGAACGAAGAGGTTAAAAACTTAACTGTTGTTTTTAAAAGCTATGGGATCTCTCGGTCGAAGGCCAGAAGATAAGAAGTGTGTCATGTTGAGTGTTGTTCTGACTTGGCGCAAGAGTTCCAGCTTCTTGCGTTGGTTATATCCAATGTTTATGGAATTGTCCATGCTTTTTTGGTGCACTGGTTTCCTTTTTTTTTTTTTTTTTGGGTCTCTTGTCTGGGTGTATTATGGAAGTTTAAAGCTTCACTCATTTACTGTTTGTTAAGCCTATATTGATGTGGGTTGTTGATGGCTCATGATGGTTCATGGGTTATTGATGGTGCATTTGTGTATGGTTTATTTGTGGGGTAACATGAATGTGCATGATTCATTCTTGCTTGTTAGATTCAAGTAAGCCTTCATTAACCAAATCAGAGGTTGTGTTAAATCATGAGAAGGAAGGGTTCAAAAAGGTTAAAAAAGAAAGCTAGTTTCGTTCATAGCTTGTTTGTTCTCCATAAAGTTTATATTTATGCAAATTTCATGCCATTCATATTTCTTTTATGTTGTTTGAGTTTAATTATGATTTAAATTCTATGCATTTTTATATATTTCCATGTTGATTAAATTTCTATGCTTTAATTTTTATGCAACTTAATGTTCTAAGCTTTGAATTACTTATGATGCAATTAGTTCTACATGCACTTTAAATTAGTTAATTCCATCATGTTTTTCTTTTAAAAAAAAACTAATAGTAAATGATAAATATAAAAATATATATAATAAAAATAATAAAATACTAATAATATTTTAAATTCCTGCTTAGATGTTAAAGGGAATTAGAAATCGTGTTTTAAGAATTTTAATTTTGCTTAGATGTTGGAGAATTATTAATTAATATAAATAAAATATTAAAAGATTAATAAATAATGATAACAAAATTTTATTAAAAAAATATAAATAAAAATATGAAAATTTATTTTTTTAAAAATTATAAAAAGTAACTTTTTTCGAAAATCTACTTAGATATTGGAGATTTTTAGAGAGGTTCGGAAATTCTTAAAACCCTAAAACCCTAATATGAAATCCTAAAGCAAAACCCTAATGCGAGACCCTAAAACCGAAACCCTAGGTGAAATCCAAAAGCCATAAAGTAAAATCCTAATGCGAGACCCCAAAATCAAAATCCTAGGTGAATTCCTAAACCCTAGGTGAATTACTAAACCCTAAGCAAAATCTTGAAACCTTAGTTCCAAGACCTAAACCTTAGTTCTTAAATGAAAACTTAAGCATTAAAGTCCCAAAACTCCAAAATCATCTTAAATTTTTAAAGATTGTTTGAAAACCTTTTGTGAAATAACTTATTTTCGAATATCACTTATATGATGGTGTATTTAGAAAATTTTATTTCATTAATAATTTTCATATAATTTCATATTTTAAAATAAAATAATTAAATAAAGAATAAAAATAGGATTTAAAATATAAAAAGTAGCATTCAAACTCTGTTTAAAAGTTGAAGAATCTAGGTGATATTTTAATATTTAAGGACTCGATCTTAAATTTGCATCTCCTCATCATTTAAGACACGTTTGCATATATTTATTTTCTTGCACTCATCATGCGTATACATGCATTTCAATTATTGTTATTTATGGATTACTATAGTCTTTTCCATTTTTATTACATAAATAAATAAATTAATTAAAATAATATTTTATGAAAATAATTTTTGATACTCTACCTAGATGTTGGAAAGTCATCACTAATTATCATTTTCAAATAATATTATTTTTATTTCTAAAAAACTGTTGTGGTAAATCTTAAATGAAAAGCAATATCTTTGAATTTTGCCTTTATGTCAGAGAGTTTTAAGATATTTCTTTAATTTATCGATTTTCATAGCATTTTAAATAAAAATTTTGAACAGTTTTATTTTTTAAAAATAAAGGGAATTATAATTAAATTTCATATAAAAATTATTTTTGTCCAAAATTATAAATAGTGCATGATTAATTGATACCAATTTTGTAGGTGTTGTGGGGTGTTAATTCTTTCGTAGCGTAATCGGCTCCTTAACCCATTATGGCTTTCGTAGACCAAAATTATTTTTTAAATAAACTTTAAACCTATTTTATTATTTTATTAAAAAGATAAAATTTTTAGGTAGCCAATCACACCCTCAAAAAGATTGATGGCAACTCCTCTTATTTTTATGATTTTTAATTTTTACATTTAGCAATTGAGTCTCAAAACCAATACGTTATGATAGTAATTACACAAAAACACATTTTAATACAATGATACTTTATATGTAAATGTAATACCTCTTACTTATATTAGAAAGTTCGGGTTTAGGCATTAAATTTTTTTCTCTGGAGTTAAATGAGTAAGGAGTAAATGTATTCATATCAATCATAACAAGCTGCCAATGACCTCTAATGCATGATAATGTTAAAATATATTACATGTAAAAACTGTAGAATCTTGATATCATACATAAATCAAATTGTTACTACGAAATGACCTTACCATGAATTATAAGGTGTAAGATAATATTCGAATTGTTTTTGCAGTGATTGACCCACATGACGAGCATGACTAATGAGAGTCTTAGAACCATGACTAATAAAATTTGGGTCGATGAATATATATATATATGTTAGTTTATTGTCTCTCCTTCGACCCTCTATACAAGAAGTTGCATGGTGAAAATGAACAGCATCATACCATTATACACAGTATAGGAAAAAATTGTTATAGAATATATTTAAATTAAATTATAAGCTAACCTCATATATGAAACAATTTTAGCAGTCGATATTTCTTTCATCCCACAAAATGTGTCAATCTTTAGCTACACTATGTATGTAATTGAGGGATAATCAAATAATCCATTCTTGACCTCCATGGTTTTATAATCTCCTTCTAATAAACATTTACGTGCATAAGTGAATAGCATATTCTTGGCAAACTACATAGGTGTGATGATCTGAGGCTGAACATCATATTACAAACAAATATAAAATATTATTCTTTTTAACAATTTCAAAAAATATATATCAAATTAAAAAAATTAGCCCAATTCAAAAAAAAAAAAAAACCAAGATGTTGATTACTGGAGAAAGGGTTTGCTATAAGACTTGATTCGTGAATTCATTTTTGAGTTGGATGTTGATAACAGACTGACCTCAAGCCTACTACCAATATTGCTTCTAATGCTACAAGTCATTGTTGTTGCTCATTAAGGTTTTGCTTATACTCATCAAGTCGTTACTGTTGTGACTCTATTATGGCTTCATATTTAGCATTTTTTGTTACGTGGAGTTTCAGTTGATTCTTGAAGAATTGTGTTGGAGAGATAAATCTCCCAACCCCTCGAACATGACCAAGTCTCTCTTTTAATCCTAAAGATAAAGACAAAAGATCTTTACCATAATCGGTTTGCAACTCGCCTGATTCTTATCTTGTAGCAAATTTATCCTAAAACACAACATCCAATTGAGTAACTAACTAAATAAAATATTTAAACATGCATAAAAGTCCATTTCGCATACATGATATAAAAACAAAATAAACTTGTAGATACCTTATTTCGTTCTAGGCGGGCATTCAAATTCTCTATTTTGATTTTGTCGAGATTGTTGGGCTTTGAGCCCAATGTATATTACTTTGATGTAGGCTTTACCCCTACAAATATTTTATTTTTATTTGTTTGTTTATTCTTTAATAAAAACTAAACAAATAAAAAAAAGAAAGAAAAGAAAATCAAACCAAAATTTCTAGAAATCCTATACAAAAATTGGGCAAAAAAGAATTTTTAAGATTTTTTCTTAACCTACATGAAATAAGAAATCAAATAAAAAAATATCATAGAGCATTAAAGCTAGGGTTTTTGTTAAATTGATTTTACCTAAATTAAAGGGATTTAAAAAATCTTTGACAATTAATGGAACCCTAAAATTTTTTTACTAGAAAATCTCTATAAATTGTTCTAAGGTAGAAAAAGAATAGGGGGTGGGGAAAAAGATTATATGAAAACTCTTGAAAATTTTCTAGAAATCCTATATAAAAATTGGGCAAAAAGGAATTTTTAAGATTTTTTCTTAACCTACATGAAATAGGAAATCAAATAAAAAAAGATCATAGAGCATTAAAGCTAGGGTTTCTGTTAAATTGATTTTACCTAAATTAAAAGGGTTTAAAAAATCTTTGACAATTAATGGAAACCTAAAATTTTTTTACTAAAAAATCTCTATAAATTGTGTTAGCTTTTTAGGTGAGATGGTGATCCGAGAGGAGGGGTGAATTGGATTTCTCCAGATTCTTTCCAAACAATGATTTAAATATAGTTGAATAGAAATTAAAACAATAAACACTTTTGATGAAAATATAATGCAAACAATAACAATTAATGAACCTAAAATCAAATATAAACAACAATAAATTGTAAGGAGATAGGGATAGAGAAATCAAACACAATGATTTATAAAGATTCGATCCTTTTCCACAAGGCACCTATGTCCTCTCTTCTTGGTTATCCATACCAAGGCTTCAATCCACTATTCTTGAATTGAAAATTACAACCTATTTTTTCTTTTTAAGGGTTCAAATAGAAACCTCTAGCCTTTATAGTATTTTATCCAATCTCACTACAAAGCTCTCAAGAGGATACCTCACCTCTTGTTCTCTTCCACCATTGTATATTAAAGGTAATTTTGTAAACAATAAAACAACATCTCTAAGGTTAAGTGTTTACTAAGTTTAGTATAAAAAAATGATGAATGAACAACAAAAATAATTTGGATACAATAAATACAACGATATAGGCTTTGAAGCTCTAAAAAATCTTGATTATTTGAGAGAATAAAAATATGGCTTGTTAGCTCTTACTCTTTTGATGTATCAATTTTTTTGGTGTGTTAAAGTGCCCAATTTATAGAGAAATTGAAGAAGTAGCCATTGGGAATGCTTGGGAAGTGAAAGTAGCAATTGAATGCTTGATAAAATAGTCGTTGGAGATGTCTTTTCCCAGACCCAATCGATCCCTTCCATGAGGAGATCGATTGGTTCATGTTTTGAACCAATTTACGCTTGAAAATAGCTTAACCGATCAATCCTTTTTTGTAGGGGATCGATTGTTTAAGAGGGTGATTGATCCCCTACATAGGGTGATCAATCCCTTCTTGCTATTTCAATTAACAATTCATTTCTGGGTAAAAAACCAATTGATCCCTTCCCTGAGGGGATCGATCATATCTAAGCTGGGTGGTTGTTTTTCATTTTGTACTCTACTCACTAATTTGATCATAACTTGGGTTATACAAATCCAAATCATAAACCGTTTGAAGATTTAGAAACTAGACTTAAAGGGTTTCTATCGATATAAGGCCTAATTTACTGTATACGAATTATAGTGAATTTTCAAAGTTATCCCTTGTGTAGTTTTTAGACAATTGTAGAGTGTCTAGTAAAAATTTAAAATCTTTTCTTAGAAAATTTAGATTTAGATTTTGTTTATCAATTAGAAAGTAGACTCAAATAGCTTTTCAACCATGTAAAATTCAAATATTAAAAATTTATGAATTAATACAGAAAAATAAAATAAGTCCAATGTTGAAAAACTTTATTCTAGTAAAACAATTTTCTTAAGTTAATCTATTTCTCAAAACCAATATTATCAAAATTGTATTAAGTCCAAAATGAATAAGTTTACTTTAAAAACAACAATTGGACTTTCATTTAAGCTCAAATAAATAATCTTTAAAGATAGATTTGGTTTGAGAAATATGAAAACAAAGAAAGGTTTGTTTACACTTTGAAAAACATATTATTTATTTAGTGCCAAAATATAAAACTTAAAACATGTAGTAAATAAATCTTTTCCAAAATCTTGATCAAGCTTATTTAGCTTAATGTTTTGTCATTTCAAAATAAGATCAATTCAAGGCTAACAAATTGTTCTAAGGTAGACAAATTGTTCTAAGGTAGACAAATAATAGGGGATGGAGAAAAAGATTATATGAAAACTCTTGAGAAATAAAGGAGAGGAAAATCATTTAGAAAAAATATACGACTTTTGGCACTAGGTTTTTTATTTTTTCTTTTTGGAATTCTTTGTAGAATTTGAAATTATAAGGATTTATTCTAATAAGCTACGTAGCCCAGCCATTTAGTCGAGCCGACTTCAAGTTTAATTAATTAATTAATTAATTTATTTATTTATTTGATTATCTATTATTCTTTAAATATATTTTTATAAAATATATTTAAATAAAATTCTTACCAATAAATTGGAAGGCAATCAATTTTTTTAAAAGTAAGATTTTACCAATATATTGAAAAACCTTATAACCTGTTTTTATTTTGAAAAAAAAAAAAAAAAAACCTTACCAATAGATTTGAGAGCTAATATTTTATTTTCAAAATAAGATTTTACCAATATATTAGAAAGTTTTATAATTTTCTAAAAAATATCAAGTTTTAAAAAATAAAATAATAAAATAATATTTTCTATCTTTTTGCATAAAATCCTACCAATAGATTGGAGTATAATTTTCAACAGAAAGAGTTACCAATAGATTGGAGAATATTTTTTACTATAAACCTAGTTTATAGGTATTTATTTTTGGAATCAAAATTAAGTGAATTTGATTATAGAGGTTTTTCAAAGCGTGACAAATAGTCTCATTGAATGCTCTTGATGTGAGAAAATATTATTAAATTATTACAAACATATTAAGTCATTTAAGAAAAATTTTCAATATTAAATTATTTGGTAAATTTTAAATATGTTTTAAAGACTTGCATAACTTGAAATCAGACTGGCATTTAAGAAAAATTTTTAATATTAAATTATTTGATAAATTTTAAATATGTTTTAAAGACTTGCATAACTTAAAATCAGGCTGGTACCATCTTTTGGATGGGTGCTATGAGGGTGCTACGAGGTGCTATAATATTTTTCACACATAACCATACTCCTAAACCTAAATTTTAATTTCGTGGACTAGAACCTATTATTTAAAGATACCTAGGTTAATTTTGCTCATCTTTAAATAGGACAGATTTTATCATGTGATCAATCATATCTTAACAAAAAAGATTGGTGGTGACTCATTTAGTTTTTGTTTAGCAGTAGGTCAACGAATCATACCTTATGATAGTTTGAAGACTCCACTAGAAAGATCAAGAGTCAGGCCAGTAAATAATTTCTTGTTATCCAAGCCTAACCTAATAAATTTTAGATTTTTTTCTCTTGCTTGTATTTATTTATTTATTCATTTTATATATCCATCATTCATTTGTATATGCATAACATGAGCTCTACACCCTAGTTCTATCCCTTATAAGGAAGTAAAGTATCTATGCTTTCATGAGATTTTATGTTTTTGCATGGGCTAGTGAAAAACCTTTACTCAAATTGAACCATTTTTGCTTGTAGCCTATAATGGGTAAGGGTTGGAGTGCTTTACTAGTCTATAGTAAACAATCATGCAAGGAACAATTTGAAAACCCTTAGATTGTCAAAACTATGAACATACATGTAAATAAATCCTAAGGGTCCAAACCTAGGTTAGAGCTTTGCTTTCCCTTATGTTAGAAATTCCTAAATAGGACATATGATGGGAAATTTATTCTACTTATAAATTTATGTATTTTTTAAAATTATTTGCATACTAACACTTTATGTTGTCCTTGGTATTTATACATTGTTTTTTATATATATTATATAACTATTAACTTTTTTTTTCAGTATGCATACATTCATATCATTAGGTTTAATATAAGAAGTAATTGTCACAAAATAATTTTAATAAAAAAATTTAGTTACATTTATGGAAAGCCTAGAAAGCCCTTTACTAGCCTGAAAAAAAGGAGTTTAAAAGAGTTGAAACTTGTAAACAAAATGTTAACAAGGGAAGTTCAAGCACTTGAATAATAAAAGGATGAATGAAAAAATTTATTCATTGACCTTATCATAACACAGTCATCAACCAATTGAGAACTGTCCAACTTTTGACAAAAAATGGACAGTTGCAAGCAAAGCTATAAGAAAAATAGGTAGTGCTGTATAAAGCACAAAGGCACATCCAAATGCTAAATAGAGTTATGTTGAAATTGGAACATAAATGAAAGCTGTGAATGAAGAGTACAAGCAATTAAATGAGGCATATGTGAGAAAACATAATCAGTACTGTGGCTATTTATAAAGCCAAGAACATGGTATAAAAGATTAAGAAATAGAAAACAAGGGTGCCACTAATGGGAACACATGGCTAAGTACTGTTAGATTTTTTAATGAAGTGCAAAGCTAGTATCGACAAATTAAAAAAATTTTCTCAGTAAATTTTAGACTTTTCACGAATGTAATATTGAATTTAGTTAAAAAAAATTTAATTTAGTAAAGATTTCTTTGATAAAAATTGTTATGTGTTAAATTTTCCTTTTTGCATTCATTCTCATGCATAATCTGATGGTTTCATAAACATCATTCTAAATTTACACTATAATTGTAGGAAATCAAGGTTCAAAGATAGCTCAACAGCAGTATTACACCTCAGCCCAAGCTAGAAAAATGGAATAAGATAATATAAGCCATGTTAAAAAATTAAAAAAAGCCTAAAAAGAGATTAAGGGAGAGCTAAACAAAATCTTTGAGGCATTGGGCAAATTGAATAAAGCAAATGCAATAGAAGAAAATGTTTCACATGACATTGTTGATCCTCTCTATCCTTCAGGTTATGGCCCATATCAAGCCTAATCCATTCCAAGCTTTCCATCACAATAGTTTGCATTTTCAACTAGCTATACTTACTTAAAAAATGTCACTTGCACCCAACAAAGAGAATGTGTAACACTATAACAACCTTGCCCTTGCTAACAAGGCAATTAAACCAATCTGAGCTTCTAATTTGGACGTCTCAAATGAGAAATTGAAAATGGTTGAGGCTTTGAAAGATTCAAAAACTGATTATAAGATGAACATGCTCGAAGAGAGGTTGTGAGCTACTAAAGGGATAGATTTTTATGGCTCTATGGATGCTATCGACCTTTATTTAATCCTAAATATTGTGATTCCTCTTAAATTTAAAGTTAAAAAGTTGAAAAGGTATAATGGTACTAACTGTTCAATAATTTATGTCACTATTTATTGTAAAAAAATGGCTGCCTACATCAGTGATGAAAAGCTATTAATGCATAAATTTCAAGATAGCCTTATTGGCTCAACTACAAAGTGGTATGTTCAGCTAGATTGAACTGGCATCCATTCTTGGAATGAGCTCACTCCGGCATTTATCAACCAATATCACCACATAATTAATTTTTACCTATTATCATTTTTTTTTACAAAATGTGGGGAAGAAGGCAATTAGAGTCCTTCAAAGAATATGTCTAACAGTGAAAAGACATGTCTGCTCAGGTCCAGTCACCATTGACCAAAAAAGAGACAATAGTTTTGTTTGTGAGTATTTTGAAGTCACCCTATTATAAAAAGATGATAGGGAACGTGATTTAAGACTTTGCTAACATGGTAATGTTAGGAGAAATTATTGAAAATACCATTTGTAGACATCTAATTTTGTGAGGAACAATCTAACATAGTTAAATTGGACCCATTTTATGAAACACTAAAATGGAGACTGGAATCAGTGGTTTAAAGTGATCGATTTCCTGGCCTAAAATAAAAAGACCCAAAACCAAAAAGTGAAGCTTGAAATCAATAAAATGGAAAAGGGCCCAATGACGAGTTTAATTCATAGCCTAATCATGATCAATGAGTAGCCCATTCTAAGGGGCCCATTTAGATGCTGTAGATAGGTCTAATTACAAAAAAAAGGATAAGTTCAAATTGGTCATTAAAATTGACTCAGAATCAAGCTCATTTGAAGCCCATAAGAAGGCTCACTTAAAAGCCTATGAAATATATCAATATTATGACCTATAATAAATAAAAAAAAAAGAAGGCTCATAGGGATGATATTAAAATCTTTTGCATGGGATTTTATAAGGGACATTTTCTTATTCATTTGAGATGGGAAACTTGTAGGTACAGAGGGAACATCTAACAGAAAACAAGCTAATAGGTTGAATTAAAGGGACAACGTCTGCAATAAACAAAATGAGACAGAGTGAGTGGAGTAAAAAAAAAAAAAACTTGGGTAACAAGAAGTAAGGGGCATAAAATGAGCTGACTAAGGACAGTTTAAGAGGGGGTCTTTTATTTGAAAAAAAAGAAAAAAAAGTAAAAACCTGAAGGGAGAAGATTCATGTAACTAAAAAAAAAGTGGAGCAAAAAGGAAGGAATCAAAGAAAAATCAACGGGGATAAAAAGAAAGACTGAGGAAAAACCATAAGTGAAAAAGGTAGTATCTTTGTTTACCTTGAATATTCTTGTATGTAAAACTTTAGGTTTCTTTGTATAAAGTTATATATTTCTTATGCAAATTTATTAGAAAAGATTTTAAGTTGCCATTTTCCTATCTGATCTTACCCTTATGACCATAATACAAATCTGTAAACTATGATAGTAAGCTCATTTCTTTTCTTCTTGCAGCCAAAACTTTTGCAAAAGCATTTTACTTTCTTTTAATGTTTCTCTTATAGAAAATGATAAATAAAAAAAATCTGTTTCGTTTTCTTCTTTCTATGTTCAATTTGTATTTGAGAATGCCAAAAGAAAATGGTTTTTGGACTCAAAATCTGTGTGCTGCCTTTCATGTGCGATTTGCATCTGTTAGTGCTAAAAGAAAATGGTTCTTAGAACTTTAAAATCTTATTTTCCTTCATTCCATGTAGTGCTAAAAACCCTACTTTTCTTAGGCCCCTTATTTGCTTTTTTTTACAAAACATGAAAAATCATGTATTTTAAATCTTCATACCTAGCCTTTTTAAAGAAAACTAAACCTCTCATATTTTTTTTATGAAATGTTGAAAGCCATGGGTCTTTTTGAAGGCATATTATAAAAAAAAGGGTTCGTTGGCATTGGGTTTTGAACTTTCAAGTTTTGTTCTAAAAATAACAAAAAATAAAAAAAAAGTTTGAGAAGCTCCAAAGCTCTAAAATCGACCTTGAATGCAAATCCAATTTTTATTTTCTTTCATTTTCCCATATGTGCTTTATTCACAGAGTTTGTTTATGAATGATGGGGAAGAAAGCTCAAAACTTTTCATGTTTATCTCTTCTACATGGTGGCTATTCATGAAAACTTTTTAAATCAGCCTATAATTCTAAGGTCCCACCATGAAAATCATGTAAAAGGTGTGAGCCATACTGCTGTAATAAGCGAAAAAGGAGTCTTCACAGTTGGCCTTATGAATCGAGAGGTATATGGCTTTTCTTTTCACTCCCTTTTGCTTACAAAAAGATACCACTATTCAGTCATCTTCATTGTTTAGGAAAATGGCTTGGGATTCAATCTTTTAGGTTTTCCATTCCTTTATAAAAATCACCTTTTTTCGTTTCATCCTTTATCAGTTGTTCCCATAGAACTTCTTTCTTTTTTTCGATGGATATTGCATTGGTTCAATTTTTTATATGAATGTTCATGATAGTATACTTCCTGCTGGTCATCTTCAAGGACCTATACTGTTGCTAAACAAGTAAAATAAAGGTAGGCTTTAGAAGATTCATAGTCAAAACCTAAAGAAAAAAGTAAGAAATACTTTTTTTTGTTTGCTTGGCTTCTATCCAACCTTTTTTTTAGGCATGTCTTAGCTTGTTTTCCTTGTCTTGGTCCAATTTTTGGACCCTTTTGTAGGAAACTTCTTTGTTTTGCTAGGCTTGTAAAAGTCTATGGGCAGCTTTATGATGTGAATATATATAAAAAATGGCATTTACATAATGAGAAAGTCAACAAAGTTGATGTGCTTGTCAGAAGATTGATGGGTGGTTTTGAAATTGTATATTTATTTCGTCATTTCAATCCTTGCTTACAAGATGAAGATTTTTTTATATGCATTTCTTCTTTTATTTGAACTTGGATTATCTTTGTTGTTATGGTTGGTTAGCATAATAATTTCCATTATAATTATATTATGGAATCACATGTTGTTCATTTCATTTTCATAACTGTTTTGTTGAACTTATATTTTTTTATAAAAATAAAAAAAGAATGTATAAATATAAATAAATATTTAATAATACTAAATTGAATGAAAATTTTCAATGATGAGATTTTAAAGAAATTTGAGTAATGATTCTTTAAAATCTCAAGGTGAAAATATTTTTTTGAAAAATGCTACTAAAGTATTGAGTATTTAGGAAAATATTTAATACTAAAGATTTTCATTCATTTAGTTTCTTAAAATTATGTTAGATGTTGATAAAACAATATAATTATTCATTTAGTAATGAAATTAACATAATAATACATAAATATTGTTAACCTTGAATTGATCCTTATTTTGAACTGACAAAATATTAAGCTAAATAAGCTTAATCAAGATTTTGAAAAAGATTTATTAAGTACATATTCTTAAGTTTTATATTTTGGTGTTAAATAAATAATATGACTTTCAAAGTTTAAACAAACTTTTTTTTATGTTTTTTTATTTCTCATATCAAAACTATCTTTAAACATTATTTATTTAAGCTTAAATGAAGATGCAATTGTTATTTTTAAAGTGAACTTATTCATTTTGAACTTAATACAATTTTGATACTATTAGTTTTGAGAAATATATTAACTTAAGAAAGTTGTTTTGCAAGAACAAAATTTTCCAACATTGAACTTGTTTTATTTTTCTATATTAATTAACAAAGCTTTAATATTTGAATTTTATATGGTTGGAAAACTCTTTGGGTTTACTGTCAAATGGATATAACAAAATCAAAATCTAAATTTTTTAAGAAAAGATTTTGAATTTTTACTAGATACTTTGCAGTTATTTAAAAACTACAAAAATGATAGATTTTAAAATTCAATATAATTCGTTCACAATGAATTAGGTGATAAATTTTGTATGGATAGAAAGCCCTTTTAAGTCTAGTTTCTAAATCTTCAAATAGTTTTAATTTAGATGTGTATCACTCAAGATATGATCAAATTAGTGAATAGAGTGTAAAATAGGAGACAACAATCTAGTTTTGATAGGATCGATTCCCTCAGAGAAAGGATCGATTGATTTTTCTCACAAAAGCAATCTTTGTGTTAAAAAGGCAAGATGGGATCAATCACCCTATGTAGGGGACTGATCACCCCCTGAACCAATCAATCCCTTCAAGGAATGGATCGATTGGGTCTTGTTTTCCAAAAGCTAAATGGCCAGCAAAATAGGAACCAATCGATCCCCTCATAGAAAGGATCATTCGAATATGCCCTAGAACAATTCCAATAACTAGTTTCTCAAGCTTTCAATAGCTATTTTCCTCTCCTAAGCATCCCTAATGGCTAGCTCTTCATTTTCTCTATATCTTAGCCATTCCAACATACTAAGAATGTTAATGAAGCATGAGAATAAAAGTCAACAAGTTATATTTTCATTTTCTCATAGAATCAAAGTTATTAGAGCTTAAAATCCATATCTTTTGTATTTGTTGTATCCAAGCAATATTGTGTTCTTCATTCATCATATTTCTTTATACTTCATTAGGCAAACATTTAGCTTTTGAGAGGTGTTTTATGTTTGCATTTTATTAAGTGACTTCGTAATAAAGAGGAGAGGCATCCTCTTGAATTTATAAGATTGAGAGGTTACTACTTAGCTTAAAAAGTAGAGAGTATAAGGTTTCTATCTTAAGCCTTAAAAAAATAGGGTTGTAATCTCAATTCAAGAATAGTAGATTGAAGCCTTAGTGTGGATAACCAAGAAGAGAGGACATAGGTGCCTTATGAAGAAGGACCAAACTTCTATAAATTCTTATGTTTGATTTCTCTATCTTTATCTCCTTACATTTATTGTTGTTTATATTTTATTCTAGGTTCATCAATTGTTATTGTTTGCATTACATTTTCATCAAAAGTGTTTATTGAATTAATTTCTTATTCAATTATTTTGAAATTATTGTTTGGAAATGATTTGGAGAGATCCAATTCAGCCCTTCTTGGATCACCATATCATCTAAAAAGCTATCAATTAGTATTAGAGCTTTGGTATCTTTTTGTAGGTTTAACCACCTCGAGTAAAGATTCTATGGTTTAATTTAGGTTTCAAGATGGTGAGGAAGTCCTTAAAGCTCCTATGTTTGATAAATTTGAATTTTGTGAATAGAGAAGGAAGATGATAATGTTCATAATGGCCCAAGATTTTAAAGATTGGAATGTGGTAGAGAAAAGGCTTGGAATTCCTTCAAATGATGTAAATTATAAAAGGCAAGTGATGAATAATGCTAGGGCAAAATGCTTACTTTATGGAGCTTTTGACTCCCATAACTTCAACTTGGTCTCAAATTTCTCCACTGGAAATGAAATATGAAGAATGGTGGATGAGCTACATGAAAGACAAATTTTCAACCAAAATGCATTATGTCTCATGGCTCTTGAAGAGCCTAAGATAACCTCTAACTTAATTGATTCAAATTCATATATCTTTGATGAATTGCAAGATGCCTTTGATAAGTTAGTTATAGAATTTAAGTCAATGAAAATGAAATACAAGAAAATTATTTCAAAATTGAATGTTGAAAATGATTTTTTTGATAATACAAAAAATATTTCGAAAAAAAAAATGAAAAATTGAAAATAGATTTTGAAATCTCTCAAAGTAGAAATGAATTTCTAGAAAAAGAAAATATTATTTTGAAAAATAATTTTGATAAATTGATGAATGAAAGACAAAAGCTTTTAAAGAGTTCATTAAGTACTCAAATGATTAAATGTAATTTTTATAATTTTCATTGTTATACTATACATACTTGTCTTATTAGAAGAAAAGTCCCATTTAAAATTAGACAAGTATGCATTCCTAAGGAGAGCACTCAAAGTTTAATGATTTTAAAATTTTATGTTTTGCTTTGAAAGTGAATTTTGCTAGAATCAAGCCTTAAAATATGAAATTTTGTTTTAGCAAAATTTTAATTGTAAAATGAATTTGAATATCTAGAATTCAATGATTTAAACTTGTTCAAACAGGATAACTTAATAATTTGCAATGGTTTAAAATTTTCATAAATGCCACATGCAAGTGTCAAAGGATTGTGGAGCTTAAAATATCAAATCTTGTTTTTGAATATGCATGGGCATAAAAACCATTTAGACAATTTCAAATTATGATATAAAACATTTTTAAATGGTTTGAAGAGCTTAAATGTGTGCTTAAATGTATTTGCCCATCTTAATAGCCTTTCTCAAGAAAATATGGGATTAAGAGTTGACTTTTTTATTTCCTTGTTTCTAATGCCAAATGACCATTTGAACAACTTTCTTTTGTCATTTGAAACTTGTTGAAATGGTTCAAGATATTTAAAAATGAGCTTGATTAGTTATGAGATTTTATTAAGGTCTTTTCCAAGTGAAAATGAGCTTCAAAATATCAAAAATAAAAATCTTGAAAATATTAAGCTTTGAATGATTTATCCTATGGTATTTTGCATAAATATATTTGTTTGAATGATTTTAGCATGATGGAAATAATTTTTGTGATTTTTATGTATATTGATTTGTGATTGTTGAACATGCCTATATGATCATAATGTTTAAAATTGCTTAACTTGTTAGTAATACTTGGATCTTGAGAAACACTTGATTATTTTATTCTCAATTGTTTTAACTCTTGATCTATAATTTTAAAAATTGATGATCATCTTGTGCCTAAATCATATATATTGATATTTAATTATTTATCTCTTGATTTCTTATGAAATAATCTTGAAATATACTTTATTAATTCAAGATTTATTTCTTCTTTTGTGTTGATGAATTGATGAACTTTATGTGCTTAAAAAATATATATTGATTCACTGTTCATCTATGTTTTTGGTCAAGATATGTGCTCACATGATCATTAATTCAACTTGAACTTAATGCTTATGATTTGAAAATACTTAAATTTTTTTCTCTTAATTTTTAAAATATTTTTAAATATACTTGCTCTTGTGCTAAATTGATTCATTAATTTTGTAAAATATTTTGAAACTTGTGTATAATTGACTTATCTTTTGGTTTGGGATTAAGTATTAATGAACTAATTGTGTTTAACGATATGTGTTGTTAGTTTATCTATTGTTCTTGTCAAGTGTGTGCATATATGATAAATATGATTTTTCTTGACTTGATATGGTTGTAATATGCCTTAAGTAAATGATTTTTTTTATGATGCTTATTTTAGCTTAAGTCATTGCTAATTATAGCCTATAATTTGTGTAGATATATTTATGCTTTTGTGTTAAAATTTTCTTGAATATGTTTTTGATAATAAATATGTCTTCCTTGAATTTTTAGTTTTCATATGGCCTAAAATTTATTTTGACATTTTCTTTGGTAATTTCTTGAATATTCATGAATATTGAATATGTTTAGTTTATGTTTATTAAAGATCTAAAAGGTTTGATTTTTGCACATTACATGAGAACTTTTGCTTTAGTGCCATTCTAGTGCTATTTGATGTTTAAATTGATATATGGCATCTAGCTTAAGTATATATCTCTTTTGCTATTAGCAACTTGTGCTTAATAAGCAATTTTTTTTTGCCTATAATGACTTAGAATATGGAATTCATTTTCTAACAATTAGTATAATTTTTAGTTTTGATGCTATTAATGAATATTTCTTTGTCAAGAATATTTTCTAAATCTATGCTAGGAGAACTTGAAGTGAGCATGAATGAGCTTACATTTTTGGAATTCAAGTGGAACATGCAAAGCAAGTCATCTTCATCAATCAAGCCTAAGTACATCAAAGACTAGCTCAAATGATGTGAAATAAAGATTCAAAGCCTCACTCAACTACAATGAGTACAACAACATAGCTTGATAATAATAGAGGTAATTGTATTGAATCTATGCTATGTGCCTATATTTATTACATACATATGAGCTTTTGGTTCTTGTTTGGATAGGATAGCTTATGAAAGATTACTATTATCATTTATGCATGTATTAAATGAATATTTCATATGCTTAAAGTATGTGTGCTCTATGAAAGTTGTTGAATAAAATTGCTAACAATTGGTATCAAAATTGCTAAAGATTTTTGAACTTTCATAGATGCTTATTTATGAGCCTATCCTTGATATAACTTATACCTTTCATGCAAAATTGCGTATGCCTTAAATTGATTAATCCTTATTTTGGAAAAGAGGAAAAATCTTAGAATACAATTTTGCTTGATTTATTTTATGATAACAATTGGTATGCTTTTTGATAACATATCTTTAACAATTGGTATCATTAAAAATTGGTATGAGAATTAACAATTGGTATGAGCTTATATACATGTGCTTGAATTTATACTTAATTGCTATTGATGTTTTAAATTCTAAGCACATTTTATGAAAACATGATGTATGAGTAGCATGCATAATATTCTTTTATCTATTTACTCATAACAATCATGATGTGAATGATTTTGTGCTAAAATGTTAAAATTTGATACATTTATACTATTATGCTTTTGTATTTGAATACATGTATGTGAACTTTATTATGCATATTATACTTGATTACATGTATTCAAAATACTCTCGATATTATTGGTATCAAGCACTTTGTTCTATGCCTTAAATTGATCTTTCTTTCTTTTGAAATGACAAAAAGGGAGAAAGAGTTTAGAGATATTTCTTTTTGTATGCTTATTGCAATTGATATAAAAGTTTAAACATTTGGTATAAAGAGCTTAAACAAAAAGGAAAAAAAATGTTTCATGAATATATTTATTAATGATGCCTTTTTATGTTTATTTGCTCATTAATATGCTCATGCCTTTTTGCTATGACAAAAAGGGAAAGAAATATCATATGGATAAATTTGCTTGTGCTTGATATGCATATACTTTATTGTTCTTATTTCATATATTTGACAATATATATTTGTTGAGTTGTGTTGGATTATGATGCATAAATTGAGAAAGAGTTTTGCCATGCATTGTTTAAGATAGAGGTTTTCAAAATCTTTTTTCAAAATCTTAAATGTCTTAAAGAAAGTTCTTTATCGAACAAATCTATCTTTAAGTTTTGTCATATCAAAAAGAGAGAGATTGTTAGCCTTGAATTGATCCTTATTTTGAAATGACAAAACATTAAGCTAAATAAGCTTGATCAAGATTTTAAAAAAGATTTATTTAGTACATGTTCTTAAGTTTTATATTTTGGTACTAAATAAATAATATGACTTTCGAAGTTTAAACAAATCTTTCTTTATGTTTTCTTATTTCTCAAATCAAAACTATCTTTAAAAGTTATTTATTTGAGCTTAAATAAAAGTCCCATTGTTATTTTTAAAGTGAACTTATTCATTTTGGCTTAAGACAATTTTGATAATGTTGGTTTTGAGATATAGATTAACTTAAGAAAGTTGTTTTACAAGAACAAAATTTTTCAACATTGAACTTGTTTTATTTTTTTTGTATTAATTCATAAAGCTTTAATATTTAAATTTTATATGGTTGAAAAGCTCTTTGAGTCTACTTTCAAATGCATGAAACAAAATCAAAATCCAAATTTTCTAAGAAAAGATTTTGAATTTTTACTACACTTTGTAGTTATTTAAAAATTGCATAATAGGTAGATTTAAAAATTCACTATAATTCGTGCACAATGAATTAAGTGATGAATTTTATATGAATAGAAAGTCCTTTAAGTTTAATTTCTAAATCTTCAAACAATTTTTTATTTGGATATATATAACTCAACATATAATCAAATTAGTTAGAAGAGTGAAAAATAGAAGGCAACCATCTAGTTTTGACAGGATCGATCCCCTTAGGGAAAGGATCGATTCATTTTCCTTATAGAAGCAATCTTTGTGTTAAAAAGGCAATAAGGGATCGATCACCCTATGTAGAGGATCGATCCCTTGAAGGAAGGGATCAATCAGGTTTTGTTTTCTAAGCGTGAAATGGGTAGCAACACATGAACCAATCGATCCCCTCATGGAAGGGATGATAAGGTATACCATGGAACAATTCCAATGGCTAGTTTCTCAAGCTTTCAATAGCTATTTTCTTCTCCCATGCATCCTCAATCGCTAGCTCTTCATTTTCTCTATATATTGGCCATTTTAGCACACCAAAAAATGTTGATGAAGCAAGAGAGCAAGAGTCAACAAGTTATATTTTCATTTTCTCATAAAATCAAGAGTTGTTAGAGCTTAAAATCCATATCTTTTGTATTTTTGTATCCAAGCAATATTGTGTTCTTCATTCATCATATTTTTTTGTACTTTATTAGGCAAACACATAGCCTTTAAGAGGTGCTTTATGTTTGCATTTTATTAAGTGACTTTGTAATTAAAAGGTAAGGCATCCCCTTGAATTTATGAGATTGGAATGTTATTACTTAGCCTAAAAAGTAGAAAGTGTAAGTTTTTTATCTTAAGCCTTAAAAGAGAAAAAGATAAGGTTGTAATCTCAATTCAAGAATAGTGGATTAAAGCCTTGGTGTGGACAACCAAGAAGAGAGGACATAAGTACCTTATGGAGGAAGATCGATCCTCTATAAATCCTTGTGTTTGATTTTTTTTCCTTATCTCCTTACGTTTACTATTGCTTATATTTGATTCTAGGTTCATCAATTGTTAGTGTTTGCATTACATTTAAATCAAAAGTGCTTATTGAATTAATTTTTCATTCAATTATTTTGAAATCATTAGTTGGGAAGAATTTGGAGAGATCTAATTCACTCCCCTTATAGATCACCATCTCACCTAAAAAGCTAAAAAATATTATGATTAATTAATTTTGCCTATCAAAAAAATTAATTCATTAAAAATAATAATAACAATTAAAAAATTATAATTTGAATGAAATTAAATGAGGAAGAAAAAAAGTAAATGAAATCCCTGATGATGGGATTCGACGAAAATCTAAATAGAAATTCCTAAGAGATCCCTAGGTGATAAAATTCTTTTAAAATATCATCAAAGTATTAGGGTATCCAGAAAATTTTTCAATAAAAGATTTTTCTTACTTTGTTTCTTTCAAAAATTCTTTGTGGTAATTGTGAAATAATTAAAGAAGATTAAAACACAATTAAAACAAACAACAAAAAGTATAATATAAAAAAACAACTTTCATATATTTTTCGTGTGTATGTTCTATGTTATTGCTTACATTACATAATCCTGAAAGTAATAAGAATTTTCAATGATGGAATTTGGGAAAATCTAAGTAGTGATTTTTGAGAATTTCGTAGGTGAAAAAAGTCTTATAAAAATTACCAAAGTATTAAAATATTTAGAAGTCTTTTTTTATATACGAAAAAACCTCAAGGTTATCATTATTTTCTTTAATTTTAGTAGTTTTTTTTAATATAAAAGATATGCATTTCTTTTTGCAATAAATTTATTTATAAATAATTATATTGTGGCTTTTAACTATTAATAATTATTATAAAAATAAACAAAAAATCTTCGAGGATGAGATCTAAAAGAAATCTGAGTAATAATTGTTTAGAAATCTCTAGGTAAGAAATTTTTTTTAAAATGTCGCCAATGTAGTGAAGTATTTAGACTAATTTTCAATAAAGGTTTCTTGTTTTTTTAAATAGCATAAAAATGAATTTTTAGAAAATATTATTTGATTTTAAACTATAAATATTGTACTTTTATGGCTTTTCAATACAAATATTAGAAATAAATATGAACTACCGAGGATATGATTTTTTAGAATTTCAAGTAGCGATTCTTAAAAATTCTTTTGGCAAGATGGTTCATTTTAGTGTTGCCAAAATATTGAAATATTTTTAAAAATTTTTCAATATGTAAAGTTCTTATTTATCTTTCACGCATACTAAAAAATAAAAATACGTTTTTAAGGAAAATTAAATTTTAAATATCAAAATTAAGACCATTTTAGTCAATATTAAAAAATATGGTAAAACCATTAAGTAAAGAATTTAACCTAAGTTGACATTAGCATGAAATGAGTTACTTAAACTAATAATTTAAAATATAATATGATAAAATGATAATAATAAGATAAAAAATACAAAGGTCATATAATTTAAAATTTTAATAATACCTATCTATGGGTTTAATAAAACCAAAAATATATATTTCATACTTTCGTGTCGACACGAATTGTGACATATAATTTTAATATAAAATATGATATAAATACATAAATTATAATATTTTACATGATATAAATATACAAATCAACAAATCTAGTGTTATCCATTTAT
This sequence comes from Durio zibethinus, assembly GCF_002303985.1. Next base: position 7,781,623 of record NW_019168026.1, read on the forward strand.
TTATATATAAATTGTTACCTATTTTGTTTTATAATCATGTAAAAGTTAGCATTATTAGTAAGTGTTTTTTTTTGGAACTATGGTTTGTTGATCTACTTAAACTGAGAAAAAATGTATTTAATGAAATTTAAAAACCTTTTATAGTTAAAGAAAAAGTTACTATGTCACTTATGATCTTTCATGTTTTATGCAACTCTTTGTAGAAATTAGAAGAGATAATAGGATGCATTGTTATATTCAAAATTAGAAAAATTATGATTTTTAATAATAATAATAATAATTACTTATTATGACCACAATGATGTTTTATTATAGTTTAATACTTGTGACTTTTTTAGCTATGTTATGGGTAATGATGTAAGTAACATTTTATTTTATAAAGTTATTAGTTTGTGAAATTTGATATGAGAAATTCTATTTACACCCCAAAAATTACCCTTTACACCTTATTATTAAATACACCTTACATTCAAAATTAAAATTTTTATTTGTTCTAAATATACCCCATCCAACAAATTCATATTTCCCTTCATACCTTTAAACTATTCTTTATTTTCTCACTCTCAATCCAAAATCAATCCAAAATTAACCTTAAATCCATCAAACCAACCTAAAAATCACAAGTTTTTTTAGTTTTCCAATGATTACAGGTAAGATTTGGAGATTTATTTACATCATGCAAAAATAGTTTAGGATTTATGAATTGGTTTCATCGATTTTGAGCTTATTGAAAATGAATTTTTGATAAGCCTTTAAGGCTCTTGAAAATCCATATTTGAAAAGCCTTTAAGATTTTCGAAAATGTATATCTGAGAAGCTTTTAAAGTTTTTGAGTTTAAGGTTTACTAAATATATTCCATAAGCTTAATGAATTATTGCTTTTTGTTATAGATATGGCTTGTACACGAGGTGCAGGTATTCTTAGCAAAAGTAGAGGTGTAGATAGAGCTACTAAAGTTAACCTCGATCTGAATCAGAGGCTTTTAACTACCTTTGAGAGGAGACACTAAGTGGGGGATGGTGAGTCAGAAGATCGTGCAATAAATGACATCCCTTAAGCTGAGCCTTTCATGTATTATAAAGAACCTATCGAACCTATCATCGGAAAAATTATGATAGGGATACAGATGATAGTTTAGAGCAAGTTGAGTCATCTCTTGGAGGTCCGATTAATACATATATTCTTTTGAGTTTTGGATATCATATTGCATTACAAATATGGAATGGTCAGGTAATCACTTGAATCATATAATATGATAGTGTTAGTTTATATTTTTTGAGTGAATTTGTTGGTTATTGATGTTGTTGATATTATTGTTAATGTTATTGATATTGTTGATGTTGTTGTTGATCTTATTTTTATTATTGTTGTTGTTATTACAGGAGCTAGATACATTGAAATCGATTAATCATGGGTGAAAGTTACAGCAATTGCATCTAGACAATGCATGCAATCGTATTTGAGCCAATATTGTTCGTTGAGGTTAGATTCACTCATTGATTGCATTTATTGTACGATCAATAAAACAATAGTTTCAGCTTTTGTTAAGAGTTGACAACCTAAGACAAACACCTTTCAAATGCCGTTCTAAGAGATAACCATCACGTTGGATGATGTGTTTGCCATTTTACACATACCGATTACTAGGGCTATGGTTTCAATGAATTATTTGTCTATTGATGAGGCAAACACACTACTGGTGAGGTCACTTTGAGTTTTTATGTCTGCAGCTATAGTAGAGACTACTACTAGGGCTTGGAGAACCGCTGTTCAACTGCAATGGCTATGAATACTTTTAGGGATGTAACAGATACATCAAATAATGAGGTAGTAGTTTATATATCTATGAATTTTTTACTTCATCTGCTAAGGTGTACATTATTTGTTAACAAGACCACGATGAGAAAATCGAGAGTGTACTTAACTTTATTGATCGACATCACTACCACGGGTATATACGTTTGAAAGATAGCTTGTCTCACATATTTGTATAGGTAGCTTGGCTTTGTAAGTGGGGCAAATGTGCATTAAATCATTAGTTATCTGACACTTCTCCAAGTATGTATTATAGTTAGTTAAAACATATTATAATTATTTGATTTATTATTATTATTCATATATGTGATTATGTGATTAAATATTACTAATATATTTCATGTAAGCATGGATTTACTAAAATTTTCCATCATTGAGTCCAATAACTATATTGACATACACAGATAATCTACTATATACTCGATAATGGAAAGCTTGTACTTATGCTGATATGTTATAAACCTTATAAGAGCACTTAAATGTGTTGACAATATCTAACATGTACTGCAAACCAAACATCAATGGACAAGAGGAACATGATATTGCATTTTTAATAGATGTATCAAGTGTGAGGTAATCTTTGAGTCATATCATCCGAAGATGGTTCTATGGTAGTTCGAATTTATATAGACTATTCTTTTGACCTCTTTGGCCTTATCTCATGTTGATCAAGGATCATGGTCTAACTTATACGATGTTGTGTATAACTTCTTGGACTAGTACTGGAATAGATGTTATATGCACATTATGCCAAATAAGCATAAAAGTAGAAGATGTCAGAGATCAAAAGAGTGTTCATTTTACTATGATGCTTGGTTTGTAGTAATTTCACACCGTTAAGTTCAAAATTCAAAATGTAAATATGGATTCTAGGCTCAATCGATACATACTACACTTATCAGTGATTTAGTAAGTTATAAATGTTATCATTTTTTGGTTTTTGATTCCTTTGTTAATTATAATGATATGCTATCAATACTGATAACCATATTAATATTTTGTAGTGGAGTTCAACCATTTTATCTATTATTAAGTATGTATTATCTTGTGGATTAGAGTAGAGTGTTAATGTATAAAAAGATGCAGTTATCAAAGCACATGTTTTCTTATTCAGGTCATTAACTATAACAAACAATAACAGTTAGTCTAGACTAGTAATATTACATTAGACATCGACTTCTACACCATCATTTCATGCATTCAGGTCACCTAGACCATCCAAGCCACCAATGCCTACTCCATTCCCAGTCCTATTGACATTAACACTTCCCTGCCCACTCGTACTTATTTCATCCCCAATCCTATCATCATTGACTTATCCCAACCTGCTCGTGCCCTCTCCGTCCTTACCACTAGTAGTAGTGACCACAACATCATCCTTGCTCGCAAGCTCTCCCCTTACAAAGATGATAGTATTAACCTTGCCAGAGAGTTTCACATAGACAGCAAAGTCCACTCGTCCATCGTATCTAGATCTTCGAATCAAAAGGTCGAGGGATAAGGATTGATGTATTGATACTATGTACTAATACTTTGTGTCATTATTTTTATTTAGTTTAGTTTGTTTATAAACATCCATTATAGTCGTTATATTTATAAAATATCCATTAGATTGCCTATTCAATATTGACACATCCCATTAGACAACATGTTCAATATAACGATCGTCCATTACATAATATGTTCAATATATAAACCTTAAACATTAATATAAACTATAAATGTATACATTAATCTGGTAAACAAGTATTATAAAAAATAATCAATCAATAGGTATTGTTTCTTGAATGGCGATATCATAATTTGAACTAACCAATAACTTGTTTTCAATGCAGGGTACATATGGAATATCTCACTTTTGAGCACAATTATATTGAATTCTATGCCAATTGTATGCAATAGAAGGTATTAGTGAGAATGGCTTCATTAACCCTATATAAAATAAGAATATTTTTTATATAATGTTATTAACTCTTGCGTAAAAGAGGAACGATAAATATAAATAGTAAATGGCAACACTAATTAATAGTAATTATTTTATACTTTAATGGTGCAGTTGGTATAAATCTAATAGGGAGATATGTTAGACACTATCTCAAACTGATGTTGACTAGCACAACATTATATCGTAAGGTAATCAAATGACTCATATCAAGTAAAATTGTCCACTTATCGTATTAGGTAGAAATGTTAAAATATGATAAAGTTTGCAACTATTTCTCAACACCTTCCGTGGATCTATACAAAGTCACATAAATAGCCTCGAAACCGATTAAGGTCCTTAAATTAAATCTTGTCACTCTTTCACCCAATCATCTAATCCTAATCCAAACAACCTAGTAATATAACGAAAACTACAATATCTATCTAGCTTAACATCAATGATACTTTGTATATACAGATGTAACTCTACTGCTAAACTATCTAAATATTGTATTTTCTATTTACCATGAAGATGGTGAACAAGAAGTTTAGCAATCTGCATCTTTAGTTTCATTGAATTGGCAATGGTTGGCGGTGATGTACTATGATATTTACTTTTATAGCTTTGCAACCTTTTGGCGTAACCATCTTTAATGGTGGAATCAAGGTAGTTATTGATGGATCACCAAGTTCTTATAGCAATTTATCAAACTCATCACATTCATTGAAACATTTTATGATTTGATCAACTTCAAACTCAATGGTCAACTCTTTAGATATTTTATTATCTTGCCTCTACATTAAATCCAACTTCCTCCAATGTGAATACACTTCAAATAAAGAAATCGGACTTCCTACCCTTTTATGCTTTGTAATTTTATGAGCACAAGGTAATCCATTCGTGCTTTTGATTACTCAACCATAAGTATTTGCATCAATCCCAACATGATTAGTTTACTTGACCTCTATCGATTTCATATTTAGTACGCTTCTAGATACAAATCTCATAACTCTTTAAACAATAAAGCTTGAAATTACACTTGAAAACCATAAGACTTTGCTTAAATAAAACCTTAATCTTTGTATGTTAGAGTTCAATAAGTGTGTTAATTATCTTCCATGATGATTCAAAATCCTTTTGAGATGATCTAAGGTGTTTCTTTAATTTCACATGTGCACTTTCGACCCTAAACGAATTAATAAAGTTATATTAATGATTTGTTATGAAACCTTAAAAATAATAAATAATCATAACAATGTAACATAAATCATACATATTTGTTGTAACATTGTCAAAATGCATACTTTATCCATCCAAGTAGCAGTAAATCTGTCCTTATACTTTGTCAACCACTGATCTTTCACATACTTGTTTGTATCTTGATAGGTTTGGTAATCAATTTCTAATGAGCTTAGATATCTACAAGGACACTCCAACCAGACATGAATGCATTTCATTTCTCTTTCTACTAAAAAACTTCTTATAATTTGTAAGTACATTTCTTGAGATATACAATTTACATAGAAGATTGATCGTGCTAGGAAACACTACCTCTATGGCATTCAACAGTGTCAATTCTTTGTCAGTAACAATAACAGTAAAAAATTTATCAATATGCATCAAATTTTTTAATTTATCCAGTGCTTAAATATAATTCTCAAAATGCTTGACTTCTATGTATACAAATGCAACAAAAAATGTCATCTATATGAAAATCACACCAATAATTTTAAGTGATGGCATACGGTATCTTTTTGTTTTATAAGTGCAATCCATAATCAGGACATTTGAGAAGACTTATAATAACTCTACCTTAGTAGAATGAACCAGAATAGGTTTTTTACATAGTAAAAAAAAAATTCTTAATACATATTTTATATATCTTTTTTATTTTAAACGAAACAAGATACATAGTGATCATTTTATTTTAAGAAATAATTTTATTTTGAGTTTGGGAAAAAAAATAGAGCAAGAATAAAAAGGAAGGCTATGTTACAACATCATAAAATAAAAATTACCAAGTATTTACAATCAGTCAACTTTTTTATGAGTTGTTGCATTTGTGATCTACTAGCTTTCTCAACATATTTGTATATTTGAAGTTTAGTGTATATTATCTTTATAATGCTAATATTCTTCTTATCATGTTATTTTATGGTCAACAGTATGTTTCTAGGTTTGACTATATTATTTGACATATTAGCAACTATTTTTTTTCTTTTTTAATTAATCGACCTGCAAATGAATCTCTCTCCAATTGTTTTGTTGATAGATGATTGTGAAATCCATAAACTGCTTTCACTTTTCACTCATCATTCATTGTCAACTTATTCTCATGTAACTCAAACAAGCAACCACACCTTTTTATTCTTGTTTTTTTATGTTGTATTTCTTTTACATTGCCCTTATTCTTTTGTTGTCTGTATTTCCCACTTTGTTTACATGCCACTTTTATTTTATGTTTCCTTGAGCCTTCCACCTCAAAGTTTTTTTATCACAATCACAAAACCTTAAGCTTTTACAACCTACCTAGTCCATGAAACCAAAGCTTCTCTACTACAAACAAATGCACAACATATTTGACTTATTACGTCTATACAAAGTAACATTTTATGCCTTCCGTAACTCTAAATCACAAAAACATAATCTAACCTCTTTCGTAGTAAATGAATCCGTACAAGCATATCTAGTATCTAAATTTTCTAGTGACTTATCCCATTTTATCAGTGTAATTTTCAAATTAATCTACACATCACAATATGTTAAAAAATTATAATTAGAATAAGTATACAGTTTACAAAAAATTATGATTTATTTTTGAAAATGAATTTTAAAGAATGCAATGATTTTTGAAAATTATATTGTATTCTTTAAAATGGATTTTCTAAAATACTGCATAATTTTTGAAAATCCATTTTTTCAAACACAACATAATTTTTGAAAATTCATTTTTGAAATGGATTTATGTAAGGCTTACTTAAGAGCCTATGAAATACATTAATATTATAATAAATGAAGAAGAAAAAAGCTTATAGTGATGATATTAAAATCTTTTGCATGGGATTTTATAAGGGAACTTTCTCATTCATGTGAAATGGGAAACCCGTAGGTATAAAGGGAACATTCAGCAGGGAACAAGTTGATGGGTTGAATTGGAGGGACAACATTTGCAACAAACAAAATGAGATAGGGTGAGTGGAGTAGAAAAAAGAAGAAAAAAAGGAAAATCTTAAGTAACAAAAAGTAAAGAGCATAAAAAGAGCTGACTAGAGAGAGTTTGAGAAGGGGTATTCTGTTTTAAAAAAAAAAAAAAAGAAGAAACATGAAGAGAGAAGATTCGTGTAACCAAAAAAAAAAGAGGAGTAAAGAGAAGGGAAACGAGGAATTGTCAATGGAAACAAAAAGAAAGACTGAAGAATAACCATAAGTGAAAATGATAATATTTTTGTTTACCTTGAATATTCTTGTATGCCAAACTTTGGGTTCCTTTGTATAAAGTTATATATTTGTCATGCAAATTTGTTGAAAAAATTTTAAGTTACCATTTTCCTAGCTGGTCTTATCCCTGTGTGACGACAATAATAGCTTGTAAACATTAACAGTAAGCTCCTTTCTTTTCTTCTCAAAGCCCAAACTTCCACAAAAGCATCTTACTTTTTTTTTTTAATGTTTTTGTTACAAAAAATGATAAATAAATAAAAAAAAACTTGTTTCATTTTCTTTCTTTTATGTTTAGTTTACATTTGAGAATGCTAAAAGAAAATGGTTTCAGGACTCAAAATCTAGTGTGCTGCCATCCATGTGTGGTTTGCATCGTTAGTGCTGAAAGAAAATGGTTCCTAGACTTTAAAATCTTGTTTTTCTTCCTTCCATGAAGTGTTAAAAACCCTATTCATCTTTGGCACCTTTTTTGCTTCTTTTTACAAAATGTGAGAAACCATGGATTTGAATCTCCATACTCCACATTTCTAAAGAAAACTAGACCTCCTTTGCTTTCTTTTTATGAAATGTAAAAAGCCATGGGTCTTTTTAGAGGCATATTATCAAAACAAAAGAGGGGTTTATTGGCACTAGGTTTTGAACTTTCAAGTTTTGTTCTTAAAAAAAATAAAAAAAATAAAAAAAAGATGTTTGGGGAGCTTTAAAGCTCTAAAACTGACCTTGAATACAAGTCTAATTTTTATTTTATTTCATTTTCCTACATGTGTTTCATTCACAGAGTTTGGTTATGGGGTATGGGGAGGAAAGCTCAAAACTTTTCATGCTTATCTTTTCTACATGGTGGCTATTCATGAAAACTTTTTAAATCAACCTATAATTCCAAGGCCTCATCATGAAAATCATGTGAAAGTTGGAAGTTGTATTGCTGCAAGCGAAAAAAAGAGCTTTTACAGTTGGCCCTATAAACCGAGGGGTATATGGCTTTTCTTTTCACTTCCTTTTGCTTGCAAAAAGATACAGCCATTTAGACCTTTTCATTGTTTAGGGAAATGGCTTGGGATTCAATCTTCCAGGTTTTCCATTCCTTTATAAAAATCACCCTTGCCATTTTATCCTTTATTAGTTGTTCGCATAGAACTTATTTCTCATTTCTGATAGACATTACATTTGTTTAGTTTTTTATGTAACTGTTCATGATAGTATACTTCCTACTGGTCATTCCCAAGGACCTGTATAGTTGCTAAACAGGTAAAATAAAGGTAGCCTTTAAAGGATTCATGGTCAAAACCTAAATAAAAAAAATAAAAAATACTTTTTTTTTTACTTGCTCGGCATCTATCCAACCTTTTGTTTAGGCATGTCTTAGCTTGTTTTCCTTGTCTTGGTCCAATTTTTGCACCCTTCTGTATGAATCTTCTTTGTTTTGCTAGGCTTATAAAAGTCTATGGATAGCTTTATGACTTGAATATATATCAAAAATGGTATTTACATAATAAGAAAGTCAACAAAGTTGATGTGCTTATTGGAAGATTGATGATGGGGTTTTGAAATTGTATATTTATTTTGTCATTTTAATCCTTGTTTACAAGATGAAGATTTTTTTTTCTACGTTTCTTCTTTTATTTGAATGTGGATTATCTTTGTTGTTATGGTTGGTTAGCATAATAATCTACATTTATATTATGGAATCGACATGTTGTTCATATCATTTTTTAACTGTTTTGTTGAACTTATATTTTTATATAAAAATAAAAAAGAAATGTATAAATATAAATAAATATTTAATAATACTAAATCGAATGAAAATTTTTAATGATGAAATTTTTTAAAAATTTGAGTAATGATTCTTTAAAATCTCTAGGTAAAAATATTTTTCTAAAAATACTATTAAAGTAATGAAGTATTTAGAAAAATATTTAATACAAAAAAATTTCATTCATTTAGTTTCCTAAAATTGTGTTACATGTTGATAAAATAATATAATTATTCTTTCAATAATGAAATTAACATAATAATACATGAATATTGTGATTAATTAATTTTGCCTTTAAAAAAATTTAGTTCATTAAAAAAATAATAATAATAATAAATTAGAATTAGAATGAAATTAAACAAGGAAGAAAAAAAAATAAATGAAATCTTCGATGATGGGATTTTAAGGAAGTTCGAATAAAGATTCCTAAGAGATCCTTAGGTAAAAAAATTCTCTTAAAATATCACCAAAGTATCAGGATATTTAGAAAATTTTTCAATAAAAGATTTTTTACTTTTCCTTTAAAAGTTTCTTAGTGGTAATTGTGAAATAATTAAAAAATATTAAAACACAATTAAAACAAGTAATGAAAAGTATAATATAAATAAAATAAGTTTTACATATTTTTTGTGTGCATTTCTATTTTATTGTTTGCATTACATAATCTTAAAAGTAATGAGAATTTCTGATGATGGGATTCGGAGAAATCCGAGTAGTGATTTTCAAGAATTCTCCCAATGAGAAAACTCTTCTAAAAATTATCAAAGTATTGGAATGTTTAGAAGTTTCTTTTCGATATGAAAAAACCTCTATGTTATTATTATTTTTTTTAATTTGAGTAGTTTTTTTAATATAAAAAAATATGCATTTCTTTTGGCAATAAATTTAGTTATAAATAATTATATTATGGCTTTTAAGTATTAATAATTATTATAAAAAAAAAAACAAAAAATCTCCAAGGATGAGATCTAAAAGAAATTCAAGTAGTGATTTTTTAAGAATCTCTAAGTAAGAAAAATTTTCTAAAATGCCACCAATGTATTGGAGTATTTAGATTAATTTTCAATAAAGATTTCTCGGTTTTTTAAATAGCATAAAAATGATTTTTTTTAGAAAATATTATTTGATTTTAAACCATAAATATTATACTTTACAACTTGTTAATACAAATATTGGAAATAAATATGAATTACCGAGGATAGGAATTTTTAGAATTCCAAGTAGTGATTCTTAAAAATTCTTTGGGTGAGATGGTTCCTTTTAATGTTGCTAGAGTATTGAAATATTTTTAAAATTTTTTTCAATATGTAAGGTTCTTATTTATCTTTCAAGCATACTAAAAAAAATACATTTTTAAAGAAAATTAAGAAAATTAAATTTTAAATACCAAAATTATGACTTTTTTAGTTAAATTAAAATATAACACATAATTAATTGGTTTCATTTTAAATGGGCATTGTAGGGGTGCTAATCCTTCTCCATGCATAACCGACTCTCGAATCTAAATTATTTTCACAAACCCAAAAATTATCTTTTTAATAAATTTTAGTTAGTTTTAAAATTATATTAAGAAAGTAAGTTTTAATAGATGGTCAATCACACATAGCCAAAAAAGATTGGTGTAACTCCATCTTTTGATTTCAAATTCATCTAATGATCTTCAAAACCATTACGACACCATCAAGAGTGGCAAACTTGAAGAAGGAGAAGCCAGCAATACTAAGAAAAGGGGGATGCCTATTAAAAAGGAAGTTGAGACCCAAACTATGAGTTTTGATAGGCAACAGTTTAAAGGTTATGTTCCATATCCATGATATGTTCATCTTGCTTACTATCCTGTAGTCAATAATATTACACAACTCCCTTACTAGCCTCATTACCTAACCATTAATAAAATCTTTTCCAAGCCTTTACCAATTAGCTTTTCAAGCACCTACATATAGGCTTAGTTTTGTAAGTACACTAGTTTTAAGATCTAATAATCAAATGAGTAGTTTAAGAAGATCCAGGGGCAACCAAGATAGAGCTAACATTGATCTTATCCTTATAACATACACTAAGTTATTTTCAGATGGTTTTGTATCTCTAGTTCTTTTGGAACAATTAAAGCCACCTTATCCTAAATGGTACAATGTTAACACCACATGTGATTACCATAATAGGAATATAAGTCACTCTATAAAAACCTACCCTACTTTCAAATATAAGGTGCAAAGTTTGATTCAAGTATGCTTAGTAAGCTTCAATGAATCAAGGAAGTTAAATATCAACAAAAACCCTTTGCGTGATCACCGGGGTATAATTGTGGGAATGCTTATTTGAACTGCTTGTCATTTTAGGATTTTCTTTGAAATAATGGACTTCTTTTATATACTTGAATTTCATTTTATTTTTCATCATTTTAATAAAAGTGGCAGTTATAATGCATTTTCATGACATTTTTTCTTCTGTGTGAATCACCATCATATACTTTTACTTTTTTACATCTTTTCCATATATATTCTCAAATTCTAAATAATGAATGTTCAGACAATCATGATAATAATTCAAGATTCAATTTTGAGAACATCACTCATGTTAATAAATTGATATTGTTGATTCATTAGGATTACTGAATAAAAAAAGATAAATTTAGAAAAGAATTTTGCTCAATAAAAAATGAAGTTGATGCAAAACACAATCTTTGTTTTTGGTCAATAAATGTTATTCATTGAGAGTATTCATATTTAAGATAATAAATAACCATCTTTCTTTTATCTTTCACAAAAAGAGTAAAATTATCTCTTGCTACACCATTTGAGTTTGTTAAAAATTTTTTTTAGGGAACCTTAACCAAGGATTACCCCACACTAAGGGCACAATTTGATAAGCTTGAAAAGTTAAAATCCTTAGTGATTCCAAGGTCAAACCCTTTTATGCTTAAATCTTTTTTGAAAAATGATGAAAAATGAAAAAAAAAGAAAAAAAAAGAAATTAATGGGGTAAAATATCAAAGTGCTCTACCTAGAAAGAAACGATCTTTGATTTGATTACCCTTCAAATACATTTTAGGCCTATTTTATCTATTTATTTCATAACCCCTTACCCTAGCCTACATTATGTCATCTAAAAGTCTAGTTTGATCAAATATGAATACTTAAATTGGAGAATCATAATTGAATCAAGGCAGGTTTACAGTTGGATTATTTAGGATTTTGATTCAAGTGTCACTAATGGATAAAGGAGAAAAAGAATTGAAAAAAAAAAGATGAGAAAAAGATGTGAAAAAAAAAGCAAAAAGAAAAAAAAAGGGAAGGCTTAAACTGAAAATCTGAAATAGCGGTTTAAATAAAAATAAAGCTTGGAAAAAATAGTTTTATTTAAAAATCTCAAGAATATGGATGATGATTGGCTCAAAGATTAAGAATATTGATGGAATGTGTTTTTGAGAAAGAATTCTAAGTTAAAGTTTAAAAATTTTTAAACAATCATTATTTTGAATGACAATTTCACACCGTTAAGTTCAAAATCCAAAACATAGATGTGGATTCTAGGCTCAATCGATACATACTAAACTTATTAGTGATTTAGTAAGTTATAAATGTTATCATTTTTTGGTTTTTGATTACTTTGTTAATTATAATTATATGCTATCAATACTGATAACCATATTAATATTTTGTAGTGGAGTTCAACCGTTTTATCTATTATTGAGTATGCATCATCTGGTGGATTAAAGTAGAGTGTTAATATATAAAGAGATGTAGTTATCAGAGCACATGTTTTATTATTTGGGTCATCAACTACAGCAAATAGTAACAGTTAGTCTAGACTAGTAGTATTGCATTAGACATCGACTTTTATACCATCATTTCATGCATTCAGACCACTTAGACCATCCAGGCCATTAATGCCTACTCCATTCCCAATCCTATCAACATTGACACTTTTATGTCTACTCGTACTTACTCTATCCCTAGTCCCATCGACATTGACTCATCCCAACCTGCTCGTGCCCTCACCGTCCCCACTAGAGGTGTAAATGATACATTAGTACTCGTAAGCTACTCGGGTTCGATTCAAAAAAAACTCAAATTCGATTCGATTATTGTCAAGTCGAGCTAGAGCTCAGTAGCTCAACTTATCGATCGAGTCGAATTTGAGTATTCTTATATCTGACTCGAGTAGCTCGCGAGCCTAATCAAGCTTTTATATTTAAATATATTTTTATTATTTTAATTAATAAAATATTTCAAGTCCGAGTTCGAGTTCGAGTTCGAGCATGAATAATCGAACTCTTGTCGAGTATACGAATCGAGCTTATTTTTACATATTAATCGAGTTTAATCGAGCGAGCTCGAGTAGCTCGAATTCGATCACGAATCGAGCTCGAGCTTGAAAAATAAAACTCGATCGAGCTCGAGCCGAGTATCGAGCCTCGAGTTGTGAGTTGAGCTCGAGCTTCTCACTATTCGGCTCGGCTCGTTTACAGCCCTAGTCCCCACCACTAGTAGTAGTAACCATAGCATCTTGTTTGTAAGCTCTCCCCTTATAAAGATAATAGTTTTAACCTTGCCAGAGAGTTTCACACAGACAGCAAAGTCCACTCGTCCATCGCGTTTAGGTCTTCGAATCAAGAGGTCGAGGGATAAGGATTGATGTATTGATATTATGTAATAATACTTTTTTTGTCATAATATTTTTATTTAGTTTAGTTTGTTTATAAACATCCATTATAGTCATTATATTTATAAAATATCCATTAGATTGCCTATTCAATATGACAATCCCATTAGATAACATGTTCAATATAACAATTGTCCATTACATAATATGTTCAATATATAAACCTTAAACATTAATATAAACTGTAAATATATACATTAATCTGATAAACAAGTATTACAAAAAAAATCAATCAATAGGTATTGTTTCTTGAATGGCGATATCATAATTTGAACTAAATAATAACTTGTCTTCAATGCAGGGTACATATTGAATATCCCACTCTTGAACACAATTATATTGAATTCTATGCCAGTTGCATGCAATAGAAGGTATTAGTGAGAATGGTTTCATTAGCACCTATATAAAATAGGAATATTATTTATATAATGTTATTAACACTTGCATAAAATAGGAACGATAAATATAAATAGTAAATGACAACACTAATTAACAGTATTTGCATAAAATAACAATCATTAACCAATCTAATCGTAATTATTTCATACTCTAATGGTGCAGGTGGTACATATCTAATAGAAAGATATGTCAGACATTATCTCAAACTAATGTTAACTAGAACAACATTATATCGTAAGGTAATCAAATGACTCATATCAAGTAAGATTGTCTACTTATCGTATGAGGCAGAAGTGTCAAAATACGATAAAGTTTGTAACAATTTCTTAATACTCTCTATGGATCTATACAAAGTCACATAAATAGCCTCGAAACTGATTAAGGTTTTTAATTAAATCTTGTCACTCATTCACCCAGTCATCTAATCACAACCCAAGCAACCTAGCAATATAACAAAAATTACAATATCCATTCAACTTAACATCAATGATACTCTGTACATACGGATGTAACTTCACTGCTAAACTATCTAAATATCATGTTTTCTATTTACCATAAGGATGATGAATAGAAAGTTTAGCTATCTACGTCTTTAGTTTTATTGAATTGACAATGGTTGGTGGTGATGTACTATCCTAAACTGATAACACAATTTTTTAGTGTGATAGGTCGCGTCATGTAGAAATAGTTGCTTTTATAACTTTACGACCTTTTGGCTTAACCATCTTTAATGGTGGAATCAAGGTAGTTGTTGATGGATCATCAAGTTCTTGCAACATTTTTTCATGGCCAATTTATCAAACTCATCACATTCATTGAAACATTTTATGATTTGATCAACTTCAAACTAAATGGTCAACTCTTTAGATATTTTATTATCTTGGCTCTTTATTAAATCCAACTTCTTCCAATGTGAAAACACTTCACATAAAGAAATTGAACTTTCTAGCCTTATATGCTTTGTAATTTCATGAACACAAGGTAACCCATATATGCTATTGATCACTCAACTACAAGTATTTGCATTAATCCTAATATGATTAACTTGCTTGATCTCTATCAATATCATATTTAGTATGCTTCTAGATACAAATCTCGTAACTCTTTAAATAATAAAGCTTGAAATCACGCTCGAAAACCATAAGACTTTGCTCAAATGAAACCTTAATCTCTGTATGTCAAAGCTCAATAAGTGCGTTAATTATCTTTCATGATGATTCAAAATCTCCTTGAGATGATCTAAAGTATTTCTTTAATTTCGCATGTGCACTCTCGACCCTAAACGAGTTAATAAAGGTATATTAATAATTTGTTATAAAACCTTAAAAATAATAAATAATCATAACAATGTAATATAAATCATACCTATTTATTGTAACATTGTCAAAGTGCATACTTTATCCGTCCAAACAACAATAAATTTGTCTTTATACTTTATCAGCCACTGATTTTTCACATACTTTTTTGCATCTCGATAAGTTTGTAATCAATTTCTAATAAGTTTAGATGTCTATAAGTACACTCCAACTAGACATGAATCCTTTCCATTCTCTTTCTGCTAAAACAAATTCTTATAATTTGCTAGCATATTTTTTTAGGTATACAATCTACACAGAAGATTGATCGTGCTAGGAAATACTACCTTTATAGCATTCAGCAGTGTCAATTCTCTATCAATAACAATAATAGTAAAAAATTTACCAGTAGGCATCAAATTTTTTAATTTATTCAGTGTCTAAATGTAATTCTCAAAAGGCTCGGCTTCCATGCATACAAAGGCAACAAAAAATATCATCTCTATGGAAATCACACCAATAATTTCAAGTAATGGCATAAGGTATCTGTTTGTTTTTTAAATGCAATTTATAATCAGGATATTTGGGAAGGCTTGCAATAACTCTGTCATAGTGGAATGAGCCTAGGATAAGTCTTTTACATAGTTAAAAAAAAAAATTCTTAATACATATTTTATATATCTTTTTTATTTTAAATAAAACAAGAAACATGGTGATCA
Source organism: Durio zibethinus (assembly GCF_002303985.1). The sequence goes on from NW_019168026.1 coordinate 7,797,635, forward strand.
CTTTTATTCTAAGAAATAATTTTATTTTGAGTTTGGGAAAAAAAACAGAGCAAGAATAAGAAGAAAGGCTATGTTACAACATCATAAAACAAAAATTACTAGGTATTTACAATCAATCAACTTTTTTATGAGTTGTTGCATTTGTGATCTACTAGCTTTCTCAACATATTTGTATCTTTGATGTTCATTGTATATTATCTTTATAGTGCTGACATTCTTTTTATCATGTTATTTTATGGTCAACAGTATGTTTTTAGGTCTGACTATACTGTTTGACATATTAACAACTATTTCTTTTCTTTTTTAATTAATCGGCTTGCAAATGAATATCCCTCTAATTGTTTTATTGGTAGATGATTGTGAAATCCATATACTACTTTCACTTTTCACTCATCATTCATTGCCAACTTAATCTCATATAACTTAAACAAGCAACCACACTTTTTTATTCTTGTTCTTTTACATTGTATTTCTTTTACATTGCCCTTATTCTTTTGTTGTCTGTATTTGTCACTTTGTTTACATGCCAATTTTATTTTAGGTTTCCTCGAGCCTCCCATCTCAAAGTTTTTTTTTATCACAATCACAAAACCTTGAGCTTTTCTAACCTGCTAGCCCATGAAACCAAAACTTCTCTACTATAAAACAAATGTACAATATATTTAACTTATTACGTCTATACAAACTAACATTTTATGCCTTCCATAATCCTAAACCTCAAAAACATAATCTAACATCTTCCGTAGTAAATGAATATGTATAATCATATCTAATATCTAAATTTTCTAATGACTTATCCCACTCTATCAGTGCAATTTTCAAATTAATCTACACATTACAATAAGTTAAAAAAATTATAATTAGAAGAAATATATAGTTTACAAAAAATTATGATTTATTTTCGAAAATGAATTTCAAAGAATATAGGGATTTTCTAAAATACAGCATAATTTTTGAAAATCTATTTTTGAAAACACAACACAATTTTTAAAAATTTATTTTTCAAATGGATTTATGTAAACATAAAAATTAGAAGTTCAACTGGGTTAAGATATCATTATCTTGTCGAGCTCATTTCCACCATTATTATTTTTCATTTCTTTATCAATTTTTAAACTATTTACAAGATTTAACAAAGATTTCAAAAATTTGATATTAGTTTTAAAAATTTAGGGTCTAAGATCTAAGAAAGAAAGAAGAAAAAAAAAAAAAGAAGAAAAAATAGAAAGAAGAAGAGAAAGGTACATAAATAAGGTGTAAGGAGGGTAAAATTATAATTTTAAAAAAACAAAATTGATATTTTATATATGATTATTTTTTTAAAGAAAAAGATTGAGATGTAAAGTGGAGATTTAGCAATGTGTTTAGAACTCTCGATTTAGTAAATGAGTATAGTTCCTAAAGGCAAATAAATAAATAATAATAATAATAGAAAAAAAAATAATAAAAAGAAACGAGGATCTTGTTATACAATGTGATTGGTGGTAGAAGAACGAGAGGAGGCAGCATCCATGATCTGCATCTGCCATTTGCATTTGGGCAAAAACTAAAAAGAAAAAAAAAAAAAAAAAAAAAGACTCCCAAAGCCAATATTGGTGCTATATAAATAAATAAATAAATAATAATAAAAGAAAAAAAAATGAAACGATGATCTTGTTATTATAGTTACAATGCGATTGGTGGTAGAACGAGAGAGGCAGCATCCATGATTTTCATCTGCCATTTGCATTTGGGCAAGAACTAAAAAGAAAAAGAGACTCCCAAAGCCAATATTGGTGCTATATCATCCGTCTCCCTTCCGATTTCCTCGCATTTCCTGCCCTTCCTAACAAAACAAAACTTCTCCGCATCTCTCTCAAACGATCCTACTCTTCTTCTCTCAGGTTTTTACATCTCTTTTCTTTTTTCTTCATTTTTTTTCTTTGCCGGCCATTTCGCTATGATTTCGTTTCCAGTGCATTGATTCGTGCCTTGCTCATTTCCCGAGATGATAACCCTCTATCTTCCATTTTTTAATTTTTTCTTTAAATTGAGAACTAGGGTTTTCAGGGCTGTGTTAGTGATAAATGCTACAAGTAGTATCATTTTTTTGTTATTTTTGTTTTGTCAGTGTGTGTTTTTGGCATTATATTGAATAGAGGGGATGCGTGGGAGCTGAGTTGAGTTGTTTCTATCTGAGATCTATCAACGTTCCATTCAATTTCGTCGACAGAGCTATTCCTTTTCCTTTTCTCATTGATTTAGTGACATTATAGATTTTCTGGGGCCTGTTTTGAATGTGCTGCCTCTAATTGAATCGACGATTGCCGTCTTTGTCTTCTCTTCATTTGTTTTTTAAGCAGCATTGTGTTTATGTCTGAATCGAAGAGTAATTAGCAAAGTGGAAACATGAGAATTTTGGTACAAATTCACCTTGCTTGTTGTTTGATTTCGCCGGGGACGGGAACATAGATAAAACAAGGCAGAGTTAGTTGCCTTATACTAGTACTAGTATATTATAATACTAATACGGTGACATTGGAGAATTTATGATTTCAGGGCACCCTCTACTGCCTTCATCTGAGTCTTCCTCTGTGGTGGTGCATCGCCGTGGTACTCCTAGTCGCAACGTGCCCTCCTCTCGCTACCTCTGCCACAATGTGCCTTTCTGTTCTTCCACGTACGAGGAGACTCAGACCAACTTTTTTGAGTTAAAAGACCAACAACAAGAGGAACAGGAAGAAACTGCTGTCTCTGCTGGAGCTAACCGTTCTCCTTTGAAACCTCTTACCTCTCTTGCACGTTCCCTTTCTGTTGTCACCTCAAAACATTTGTATTCTGCTGACTCTCGTTCCTCTCAGCAGCACTCATTGGAATGCCCCACGAAGGATCGGGGAAGCCGGGTATTGTGGGGTTCCATGGAGCTGCGTAGCGATAGTAACACTTGTACAAGCTTTGATATTTCTAGGGGTTCATCTGTGGTGCAAGATAAGTTGAGTAAGCTCTGGAGAGTTCACAACAAGAGCGTGGATTTTGATGATAATCTGTTATATACAGAAAATTCAAGGTTGATCTACATTAATAATCAAAGGAAAACGAATGACAAGTACGAGTTCACTGGGAATGAGATTCGGACAAGCAAGTACACACTCATCACTTTCTTGCCTAAGAATCTTTTCATTCAGTTTCACCGAGTGGCCTATTTGTATTTCCTGGCTATTGCAGCACTTAATCAACTTCCACCTCTAGCAGTCTTTGGGAGAACCGTGTCTCTTTTCCCACTCTTGTTTGTGCTTTGTGTCACAGCAATTAAAAATGGTTATGAGGATTGGCGAAGACACAGGTCAGACCGGAATGAGAACAACCGAGAGGCACTAGTTCTCCATTTGGGGGAGTTCCAAATGAAGAAATGGAAAAAGATAAGAGCCGGGGAAGTTGTCAAGATCCATGCTGACTAGACAATTCCTTGTGACCTGGTTTTGTTAGGGACAAGTGACCCTCGTGGACTTGCCTACATCCAGACCATGAATTTGGATGGTGAATCCAACCTGAAGACAAGATATGCTAGGCAGGAAACAACAGCTTCAGTATTGGAAGGTTTTAATGTATCGGGACTGATCAGATGTGAGCAGCCTAACAGGAATGTTTATGACTTCACAGCCAACATGGAGTTCAATGGACAAAAATTTCCCCTCAGCCAATCAAACATTGTTTTGCGCGGTTGTCAGCTGAAGAACACTGATTGGATAATAGGCGTGGTGGTTTATGCCGGGCAGGAAACAAAAGCAATGCTAAACAGTGCAGTATCCCCTTCAAAGCGAAGCAGATTGGAAAGCTACATGAACAGGGAAACATTATGGTTGTCTATTTTCCTTTTTATCATGTGTTCTGTTGTTGCCCTTGGGATGGGTCTGTGGCTTCATCGTCATGAGGAAGAGCTTGATACCTTGCCTTATTACAGAAAAAGATACCTATCAAAAGGAAAGGAGGATTTAAAAACATACAGATATTATGGGATCCCTATGGAAACTTTTATCTCTTTTTTAAGTTCTATTATTGTCTTTCAGATAATGATACCAATCTCTCTTTATATTACAATGGAGTTGGTTCGCTTGGGACAGTCTTATTTTATGATCGAAGATAAGCACATGTATGACAGCAGCTCTGGCTCAAGGTTTCAGTGCAGATCATTGAACATAAATGACGACTTGGGTCAAGTACAATATATCTTTTCAGACAAAACAGGGACACTTACTGAAAACAAAATGGAATTCCGAAAAGCAAGTGTCTATGGTAAAAATTATGAGAGCTCTGATCTTACATACGACTCAATACAGGATCATAACACCAGAGGTATAAAATGTTAATCCCTCTGCCATTTGATAATTTCTTTTGCTACATACTATAATTTTGTAATTTAGAGTGTTGGTCAGTACTTGTTAGCTCTCCTTTATGCTTTCCTTTTTATTTTTTGTTTTTATTATTGATAATTTCAGGTTCTTTATTATCCATGGATGTCCAGTATTGAATCAGCTCTTTTTTGGATAAACTTTTAAAATTCTCTTTGGCTATTCGTTCTTGCTTTGATTGTTGAATTGATAACTTGAGTGGAGTTATCAACAAAATCTTTCTCACGTTTTTCTGTTGAATTCTTGATTTGATAGACTACTTAAATTTCTTTTTGGTCTCTCTCTCTCTCTTTTTCTTTTTTCTTTTTTTTTTTAATTTTCCTGAATCCTTCAGGTAGGGAGACATTCTCAAATGTTATGCAATGATTGATTAGTTTGTTAGAGAGGTATGACTTTGTCCTTGATCAGGTTGACTGGTATGTCTATGCTGTTGCACCAGCCTCATATTCATAGATAATGGAGCTCAGTGTCTATGAACAATTCCCTTTTTATGCATTATCCTGTAATGCTATTACGTTGCTAAGAAGCTAGTTGATCCCACATATATTGTTTGATGATCTTGCTTACAAGGATGATCTTTGCAATTGGAGGAAATTGATCTGTAACTTATTTCTGCAGTATTAATTCTTTCTCTTTCTGCAGCTGTTATTAGAAGCAGATGGAAGCTTAAGTCTGAAATTTTTGTTGATTCTAAGCTTATGGACTTGTTGCATAATGACTTGGCTGGAGATGAAAAATTGCTGCACATGAGTTTTTCCTTACCCTGGCTGCATGTAATACTGTGATTGTGGAAACTGAATGTATATTGAAAAACTGCTTATCTACAATTATACAAGAATCTTAGGTTTATATACAACTAACTAGGGGTTAAACTAGGAAACTAAATCTTCCTTAATTCTAGGGATACAAATACTTAATTCTAGAGATACAAATATAAATATACAGATTACAAGATTACAACCAGCTGTAAATAAGTGTTTTCCCACACTCCCCCTCAAGCTGGTGAATAGGTGTTTTTCATTCCCAGCTTGGAAATAATTTCTTGAAATGTTGCACTGCTGAGACCTTTAGTCAACACATCTGCAAGTTGACCCTTGGTTGATACATAAGGTGTACAAATCAACCCACTGTCTAGTTTCTCCTTTATGAAATGCCGGTCTACTTCAATGTGTTTTGTTCTGTCATGTTGCACAGGATTGTGTGCAATGCTTATTGCAGACTTGTTATCACAGTAGAGTCTCATTGGTCCATCCCATTTGATCTTCAAGTCTTCTAGGATAATCTTTAACCATAGTAGTTCACAAATTCCTTGAGCCCTTGCTCTGAACTCTGCTTCAGCACTTGATCTTGCCACCACATTCTATTTTTTACTCTTCCAAGTCACAAGACTACCACCTAAGAAAGTGCAGTAGCCTGAGGTAGATCTTCTATCAGTTACTGAACCTGCATTATCAGCATCTGTATATGCTTCTAGAACTAACCCCGAATCTCTTTTGAATAAGATACCTCTCCCAGGATTGGCCTTCAAATAGTGCAATATACGGTAGACAGCCTGTAGGTGCACTTCTTTAGGACTATGCATAAATTGACTTACCACACTCACAGCATATGCTATATCAGGTCTAGTATGTGAGAGATAAATGAGTCTTCCAACTAATCTTTGGTACATCTCTCTATTTACAGCAGCATCTTCATTAGCTTCTCCAATTTTATGATTAGGATCTATAGGGGTATTTGCAGGTTTACATGCAAGCTTCCCAGTTTCTTTCAGAAAATCCATCACATATTTCTGTTGTGAGATAAAAATACCATGCCGTGAGTGAGCTACTTCAATTCCTAGGAAGTACTTCAATCTCCCTAGCTCTTTTATCTCAAATTCTCTAGCCAAACACTGTTTTAGAGATTCTCTCTCTTTTTCATCATCTCCAGTTACAATTATATCATCAACATACACTAATAGAACTGTGACTCTCCCTGAATCAGAGTGCTTGATAAACAATGTGTGATCTCCTTGACTCTGTTTATATCCCATTGCTAGCATCACTTTAGCAAATCTCCCGAACCAAGCTCTAGGAGACTGTTTAAGGCCATATAAAGCCTTTTTTAACCTGTATACTTTGTTTGCTTCTAGATGACCTTCAAATCCCGGTGGAACCTTCATATATATTTCTTCTTCCAAATTACCATGTAAAAAAGCATTCTTTACATCAAATTGTTGAAGCTGCCAATTGTAATTTGCAGCTAATGATAACAAAATCCTAACTGTATTAATCTTGGCAACTGGAGCAAAGGTTTCCTGGTAATCCACTCCATAGGTCTGAGTGTAGCCCTTAGCCACTAACCTGGCTTTATACCTTTCAACAGTACCATCTGCCTTGTATTTTACAGTGAAAATTCATTTACACCCCACTGGATTTTTTCCTTTAGGCAACTCTACCAGTTCCCATGTCTGATTTTTCTCTAAGGCCTCCATTTCTATTTTCATGGCTTGCCTCCATTTCTCACTGGATAATGCCTCGGATAATGTAGTTGGAACAGAAATAGTGTTTAGGCTCACAAGAAAATTTTTGTGGGATGGTGAGAATTTTTCAAATGACACAAAATTAGATATTGGGTGTAGTGGATGCTTGGTACATTCTCTGGTTCCTTTCCTAATGGCAATAGGCAAATCATAATCACTAGTTATAGTTTTAGGAGATTCATGCTCATTTTGAGAAACAGAGTTAAAAACTGTAGTTACCTCATTTTCAGAGTTAGGATCAGGTTCTTGGACTGGCACTGGTTCAGGATCTGGAACTTTCCTTCTTGAGTACACTTGTAATTCCTTCATAGAATCAAGAACAATATTATCCTTTGTCACATCTTTCGTATTTGGAATGGGTTCAGATTCAAATTCAATGTTTGACTTGGGCTCAGCAGAAACATGTTTCGACTCATAAGAATTAATGGGTGTAAATGTTGAAGAAGGGGGCAAATCAAGCAAAAAGAAGTCTTTATCATTATCTTCCATGAATGAAGTCTCCCCCTGAAGATAAGGTTGAGTAAAAAATGGTTTATTTTCTTCAAAAGTGACATCTGTAGACACATAAAATTTTTTGGTAGGAGGATGATAGCACTTATATCCTTTTTGAGTTGAAGAATACCCCACAAAAATACATTTAATCGCTCTTGGATCCAACTTTTCCCTGTTATGACTGTGAACATGAACAAATGATGTACAACCAAATATCCTAGGTGTGAGATTGTTTGTGGTATTGAGGTTGGGATAAAATTGTGAGAGTAGTTCCATAGGAGTTTTAAATCCCAAAACTCTTGAAGGTAACCTATTTATAATGTGTGTGGCAGTGAGAACAGCTTCCCCCCAATAAGATTTAGGTACATTTGCTTGAAAAAGAAAGGCTCTGGTTGTGGCTAATAAATGACTGTTTTTCTTTCTGCCACTCCATTCTGCTGTGGAGTATTAACACAAGATGACTCATGGATAATCCCCTCTTTTTGGAAATAGGTGGATAGACTCTGGTTGAAGTAGTCTTTTGCATTATCAGACCTAAATCTCTTGATTCTTACTCCAAATTGATTTTGGAAGCTTAAAAACACACTATTCACATCTGATTTGGATTTAAGTAAAAAAACCCAACAGACCCTAGTACAATCATCTATGAATGAAACAAACCATCTCGCACCAGAAATATTAAAAATTGTAGAGGGACCCCAAATGTCACTATGAATCAAGTAAAAAGGAGTAGAACTTCTTTTGTTACTGATTGGAAAAGACACACGTCTATGTTTTGCAAATTCGCAAATATCACAATGAAAATCTTCAACATTTAATTCTTTGAACAAAGAAGGAAACATGTTTCTCAAGGTTCCAAAAGAAGGATGTCCAAGACGAAAATGATAAAGCCAGATTTTGTCTTTATTGGAAGATTTTTCAGAAAGAAATGACAAAGGTGAACTATTTTTGATACTACTTGTGTTATTTGATGTCTCAAGATAGTATAGTCCATCATTCTCCTTAGCAAGTCCAATCATCTTCCCCGAACTCTGATCCTGAAATTCACAATAAGAGGGATAAAAAGTTACTTTGCAATTCATATCTCTGGTAAGTTTTTGTATAGATATCAGATTAGTAGACAATTTAGGAACATAAATAACATTTTTTAGAACAAACGAGGGATTAACTTGAACATCTCCTAATCCTGCCACTGTGGTAAGTGAACCATCAGCAACAACAATTTTCTTATTATTAGGACACAGGTTATATGTACTAAACTTTTGTGGGGAATGTGTCATGTGGTCTGTGGCTTCTGAGTCAATGACCCAAGAACTCGTAATAAGCTTAGCTGAGACATTTAATCCATGAGAACCGGAAGCTTTACCTGAACTAGAAGCTTTACCTAAAGAACATACCATAGTAGGCTTTTCAAGGATTTTCAATAAGTTTCTCAGCTTTTCAATCTCTTCCCTGTTGAACTCTCCTTGTTTCTGAGACATCTGTAGTACACCAGTGATTTTCCCAGTTAACATTCCCTCAAATTGGGTGATAGTGATATCTTTCTTTGAAAGGGTTCGGCAATGAAGGCCTAAATAGGATTCGGCAATGAAGGCCTAAAAAAGTCGGCAATGAAGGCCTAAAAAAGTCAGCAATGAAGGCTGAAAATTTTTCTTCCCAAGAAGAGCCTAAAGCTCTGATACCATGTGGAAACTGAATGTATATTGAAAAACTGCTTATCTACAATTATACAAGAATCTTAGGTTTATATACAACTAACTAGGGGTTAAACTAGGAAACTAAATCTTCCTTAATTCTAGGGATACAAATACTTAATTCTAGAGATACAAATATAAATATACATATTACAAGATTACAACCAGCTGTAAATAAGTGTTTTCCCACAGTGATCCCAATTGTTTCCCAAGATACTTGTTCTTGCCGTGGAAGAAGTGAATCATTGGAAGATGTGGAAGCTATTGATTATCAGGGTGAATCTCCTGATGAGCAAGCACTAGTTTCTGCAGCCTCTGCTTATGGATACACACTCTTTGAGCGAACATCAGGTCATATTGTGATTGATATCAATGGCAATAAACTGAGGTATGTACTTCTTTTGGTTAGTTCTTGTCTTCATGCAGTCTATTAGATCTTCTATTGTTTCCATGTTGCAGGTTGGATGTTTTGGGGTTGCATGAGTTTGACAGTGTACGCAAGAGAATGTCTGTTATAAGATTTCCAAACAACATTGTCAAGGTGTTGGTAAAAGGTGCCGATACCACAATGTTTAGCATTTTAGCTGGAGATACTGAGAGGGATGATCAGATAAGACAAGCAACTCAGAGTCATTTGACTGAATACTCATCAGAAGGTCTCCGCACTCTTGTGGTTGCTGCAAGGGATCTTACAGATGCCGAACTTGAGCAGTGGCAATGTAGATATGAAGATGCAAGCACTTCTTTAATTGACAGAGCTGCAAAACTACGTCAAACAGCAGCTCTAGTAGAAAGCAACTTAAATTTGCTTGGTGCAACTGCAATTGAGGATAAGCTACAAGATGGTGTACCAGAAGCCATTGAGGCTCTTCAGCAAGCAGGAATTAAAGTCTGGGTTCTGACTGGAGATAAACAGGAAAGAGCAATTTCTATTGGTCTATCTTGTAAACTTCTAACTGCAGATATGCAGCAAATAATTATAAATGGCAATTCAGAGGAGGAATGTAGAAATCTTTTGTCTGATGCAAAGATTAGACATGGTGTCCAATCAGCAAACAGGAAAAAGGAAAATGTGAAAAAGAAAAAGAACTCAGAAAATGGATATTTTGAGATACCTGATGGTGCAAAATCTTCCAATGTGCTACAGTGGTGTGTTGGAAAGGAAGAACCAGCTGTACGTGCACCCCTGGCACTTATAATTGATGGGAACAGTTTGGTCTATATTTTGGAGAAGGATTTAGAATCAGAGGTAAGATTAATTTTTATTCTTAAGTAAGATTAACTACTCATAGTATGTATATGTAGTTTATTTTTTGTAGATGGTTCAATCTTTAAATTGATTTTTGGACTTGCTTTTGTATATGAATTTACTCATTGTTTCTTTATTCCTAAATATTTATATTTCCTCTTTTAACACCTTTCAACAGCTTTTCGACATTGCAACTTCCTGTAGGGTAGTTCTATGTTGTCGTGTTGCACCCTTGCAGAAAGCTGGAATTGTCGATCTTATCAAGAGCTGCACTGATGACATGACACTAGCTGTTGGTGATGGTAAGTTTTCTTTTTGGTCATTCCCTTTTCAGTTGCAAGTGAAAGATGTCTTTAGATTGCATTTCCTTTGCTCTAGAGAGGCTTCATTAGTTTCTATGGTTCACATGTTTTAAGCTATTAGTAATTTCTGAATGCTGATTTCAAAGAGCTCTATGAAGAATTGTGTTTGGATGTGCCCACAAAACTTCTCTTGCTTGGGCAACTGCTTGTTGTTTTTCACTACATTCTTTTATCTGATAATGACATTTTGACAGGGGCTAATGATGTTTCTATGATCCAAATGGCGGATGTCGGTGTTGGAATATGTGGTCAGGAAGGACGGCAGGCAGTGATGGCATCAGATTTTGCTATGGGCCAGTTTCAGTTTCTCAAAAGATTACTTTTGGTGCATGGTCATTGGAATTATCAGCGTGTTGGTTACTTAGTTCTGTACAACTTCTACCGCAATGCTGTTTTTGTGTTGATGCTATTCTGGTATGTACCTTTTTTTTTTTTTTTTTTGTGAATTTGAGCTTTCTGAGTTTTCTGGGTGCATTGCTTTAAAAAATAAAAAACAAAAATCCTAGGTAATTTCCCTGTAGGTCACTGAATAATTGATACCAAATTCTCATGTAGGTTTGCAATTTTCAAATTGTACTATCATGTTAGCAAACAAAAAGTTTATTCAAATTTGGTCATTTTGTCAATGATCATTGCAAGGGACTGAATGCTAATTTGCAATGACATCAGCATCCACACTGGATGATTTTTATACTTTTCTTTTTTATTTATTTATTTATTTACTTTTTTGTGTTCCAGATTTTTAAGTTCTTTCCCTCTTTCTACTCTCTGCCACCTTTTTTCTTCTCACACCTATTGGCAGTGCTGGCAAATACTCTGCCACCTAGCTACCAATTTTACTTCCTCTATTTTGTTGTTTCTTTATCTTTTCCCTTTTCCAGGGTCATTCCTCTCTCTCATTAATTCTCACCAGCCTCTTTCCCTTTGTTCTCCCCTAAGTGCATTGTCACTTTTCATTTCCTTGATATTCATTCAAAAACACAATCGAGATTCAAGAAAAGAAAAAAGGAGGCTAAAATCCCTCTTTATTTTTCTGTAGTTATCACCTCTGACTGCCATTAAACCCAAAACCTGCAAAACCTGCAAATTGACCCAAAATTAAGGGAGGTAAATTGGTCGGCAGCAATTGGCAGTGGGTGTGTGGAAAAGTAAAGAAGGCAGAAAGAGTTAAGAGAGGAAGCATGTGTAATGCCAAAAAAATAATAATAATAATAAAGAAAAAGAAGGAAAAGGAAAAAAGAAAAATTGAAGAAAAATGTGGGTTAATGTGCCCCACTACAAGCAGACATGGATGCCTATCTGACTCTGTATCAGCATTTTTTTCATCACTCAATTGTACATGTCAACTGATGGAATGGAAAAATTAATATAATTTGTAGTTTGCTGATGTTATTTTCACAAATTGAAGTTCAATGACTTTTAAGTGGAAATTTGGCATAAGTTTATGTGAATATCCTTTTCTACACTTTAGGCTCTTCTGCCATTCTTTGGTGTGAGAGCATTTGATACTGGAATTTCTTTATGTTTGTCATTCTTTATCAAGCTTTGATGGGAGAAACATTTGATTTTTGCAATTTCTCATCATAATCAGTTAAGAAATAGTCATGTGCTTCTATGTGTTTATTATAACTCTTGTTGGATGTTTAAGGAACTTTTAGCTAGGTTGTTTCCGTTTTATCCAAAATGATATTTGTTTAATATAAGATTAGCTTCCTAATGACAAACACTCTTCTTTACTGCCTCAAAATTTAAACCTGGGTAATGGACAATTTCAAGCTGTGGCTCTTTACATGGGCAAACACATTGCAATGCAGTATCTTCAGTATCAAGAAATATTAAGCTCTGTTTCTTCTGCAACTTACGTACTTAATGGATGTGGGTTTCACATTACATCCTTTTCTATGTTGTAGGTACATATTATTCACAGCCTTTGCAACGACTTCTGCATTAACAGATTGGAGTAGTGTATTTTATTCTGTTATTTATACATCTGTCCCTACTATTGTTGTTGGCATTCTCGACAAGGACTTAAGTCATAGGACACTCCTACAGTATCCAAAACTTTATGGTGCGGGGCATGGACATGAGGCCTATAATCTGCAACTCTTCTGGATCACAATGATTGACACGCTATGGCAGAGCCTTGTTCTGTTCTATATACCTCTCTTTACATATAAGGAGAGCTCAATTGATATATGGAGCATGGGCAGTTTATGGACAACAGTAGTTGTTGTTCTCATTAATATAAACTTGGCGATGGACATTCAGCGTTGGGTATTCATTACTCATGCTGCAGTTTGGGGATCAATAATTATTACATATTCCTGTATGGTGGTATTGGACTGTATACCTATCTTCCCAAATTACTGGTTAGTTTCACCTCAGAAAATATGATTTCTTGGTCTCGAATTCTAAACTTTTATTGGATTGAGTTTATATTATTCTTACATTTGGCAGGACAATCTACCATCTGGCAAAGTCACCCACCTATTGGCTCACCATTTTGCTTATAACAATTGTTGCTTTACTTCCCCGCTTTATTTTCAAAGTTGTACATCAGATGCTTTGGCCTTCAGATATTCAAATAGCCAGAGAAGCAGAGATACTAAGAAAAGTGCCTTCTACTTTGAGGTCAAAGCCAGATGAAGGTTCCAGTTAACATGTACATTACACCCTATTTTGAGATGGTTTCTGAAGTCTATTCATCATATTGCTGTCCTATGGCATGCAATTGTAAGTTATGCTAAGTGCATGTTGCTATCTTTTTGTGTTACTCAAGTTTCATACACCTCTTAGGCTGTTAGTAATGAAATTAGTAATCATTTATAACAGAAGCATCCTCTATGAATATTTCCCCACAATTACTAACTTTTTTAACATTGAAAATTAGAAATGGACAAAATATGGTGATAGCCTTTGCTAACATCATAAAGAATCTTTCTTGGTTGTGATATTCGCGTGATTTTTAGATCTTTAAGAATTTTACTTAAAATAGGTTCAAGGGAATATTTATTACTAGTTTAGATGTTATAGATACCTATGTACATGGTCAAAGTATTATTGGTATAGTTTGGGAAGCTTAAATTATAGATATAAGCATGTTAATACTGTTCCTTGCAAAATTTATGGCAAGTGATGATGTTTTACTCTTTCTGTGGCTTACATTGTTTACGAAATACAAGCTGGAAATTGTACTTATGCAGCCTCTAAAATATTTTACCTCATTTTGCTTTCCTTGCCATCTGGGACTTTGTTTGCATTAAGTATAACTTAACATGCTGTAGTCATTGTGAGCTACTATGCTTTCCTTACCATTTTGGGACTTTCTTTGCGTTAAGTATAACTTAGCAAGTTGTAGTCATTGTGGTACTTATATTTTTTGGGCAAACAAAAAACACTTATTGCTTGGTGGAGTAACCATACTTGAGAGTGAAGGGTGTCAACTCTTGGACAGAGTGGGCTACCATTTGCCAAGCCTGTAATGGAGTTATTTCTAATATTATTAACATAGTACTTCAGACTACTTTTGAAATTAATGTCCTGTGGTTCCTTCCACCCTGATTTTCATAATGCTCATTTAGGGAGATACATATGGGATAAGTCATCCAACTATTTATTCTTTCTTAATTTGCTTGAGCTTTGAAGTCAGAATTTCTGATGAAATGCATTAATACAGCGTACCAAATTTAGTCTTCTTGATGTTATGTGATTCTCATTCCTCAGATGAGCTGCAAAAAGCTGATTTGGCGCCAGCTTGTGAAGCATGATGACAGCACAGCAGAATAATAATCAGAACGGGAAAGAGAGTTGGTCAAAGCCAAGGAGAGTGGCCTGGTGTATACAGCATGTCATTTGGATGATTTTGGTCAGGAAGAAAAAAAGAAATGGTGGAAAGTTGCCCAAAAGAGGGATCTCGAAAATTTGAGATTTGGTGAGTAACAAAACTCCAACCAGAGTGTGTTAGGGCGTTTGACTATCAGCATTCAGCAAAGAATGAGTCTATTAAAAGAAAAATAATAGAAAAAATAGTGGAAAACTGTACAGTATATATAAAATAGCTGTGTAAAATCAGGTCAACTCTTTTTTATCTTTTTGCCTTTTTTATTTTTGCAAATAGAATGAGGTGTTGAGAACAAATACATGGTGTTGATATCATCTTTTACAACTCCCATTAAGCCTCAGCCAAGGTCAAGGGCTTCAACCTGATGATGCGCCTGGCTGCATTTTAGTACAGTATGTATGAAGCAGAAGCTCGTGAATGACCTATCTGTTAATAATAGTAAGTATATACTTAGAAGTAGAGTAATCAAGATCATTTCTCTTTGATCATTTTTTCTTCTTCATTAATCATATGAAGTTTCTGCTCCTTAATCACGCAGGACAAGAAGTTGGATTTGTCGTAATGTCCGTTACAAACAAAAACAAAATCGAGTTGCTCAATTGTGATGCTTACTAATTGGTATCCCTACTTTAATCTGTCTCCGACTTCCTAATGTACGAGAAATATGAACATGGCAAAGGTTTGCGTTCATTCTTTTCATAGTATTTTGACACATAAAAAGGTTGTCAATGGCTAACCATGGGTTAACCCATTATTTATATAGCTAACATTCAAGTACTTTGGCTGCCCGCAATTAGTTTGGAAATAATATATAAAAATTTATCAAATGCTTATATTTTATGAGTAAATCCGTTGCAGGAGTTGGATTTAAAACCGCGACTTATCATATTTTCAACCGTTTTAAGAAAAAAAAATGAATGATTTCAAGTTTACCATATTTGTCTAAATGATATACTTGCTCTCGACCAAATGTTCAACTTCTGTATCAAGAAAAAAAAAAAAAAAAAAGCCAAAAAGGCACCAAATCTGGACAGTTTTGATTCATCTAACTTGAATATCAATCGGGCTATGGAAGGATAACCCTTGCATAAGAGAGATATTGTCCATTATGCTTATCAAACATGCCTCAATATTCTAGCTAGCAAAGTTGATTTGAATTCAACTTTTTTTTTTTTTTCTGATTTGCCTATATTTAATCATATGTTAATAAAAAAATCAACAATTTGAATTGATTTAACTCAAATAAAAAACCAATTAAATCTTAACAATTTAAAACACTAATTTAATATAATTTTATTTTATAAAAATTTAAAATTGAAATTTGAAATATTTTAAGTTTATAATCTAAATTCAAATAATTTACATTTAAATTACTCAAAATGATTTAAAAAATAATTAAAATTTTTTTCTTAAATAACGGGACCAAAACCGGCATGTTACAGGGACGCTTACGTTACCGGATATATTTAAAATTGAGTCCCCCTTTAGGATGAGGATGACGAAGAGGATGACGAAGAGTCCTTTTGGAACGATGATGAGGCCTCACCGCACAGTACCAATCCCAAGTACATGCTTATCCACACTGACTGAGCTGACTACATTTCTTAAATTATCAACCATTTAAACAACCCAGCTGTTGTCGTCTCTTTAGCACCAAAATAGCCCCTAACACTGCTATTATTTTCCTCCTCCACCACAAAGATCCATCTCCAATACTACTCTCAGAAGACTATTATTGTCTTCTCAATAAAGCTCAGTCAGTTAAATTAATAAGTAAAATATATCCTAATCAACTTGTAATTCTTAAATGCAGAAAACTAGGTGGCACTGATGCTGACGATTAAGTATGACATATACTTTCTGACATCATTAAACAATCGTAAAAGCCTCCAACCTCTTTTCAACGCGCTTTCCCGTTTTAAATTTTGATCTTTATCAATAGTAAATTGAAATAAGTTTGTTTTGTTTTGTTAATAATTATTAATTTTAAAAATTTTAATATAGATTAATGATAATAATTTATAAAATATAAATAATATTTTATAATAAAATATAATTAAATTTAGTGAATATATGTATTGATAAATAAATTAATTTTATATAAAATTATTTTAAAAAATTGAATTAGGAAAAAAATTAATATATTAAAATCATAACAAAATAAAAACAAAAAATATATTAAATATAATATTAAAAATTAAACAAAAATATAAATTATTTTTAAATTAGTCTCAATACATAGTAATTTAAAAATATAAAAAATTATAATATAAAATATATAATTTTAAGAGAAATTAAAATTTTAATTAATATATTAAATAAAAAATATTAAATTTTATTAATTTAATATATTAATAAAATTTAGTTCTATTACATCACTTTTAAATAAGGAATCATTACATATAAAATTAGCATAATTTTCTTTGGTCGAGAGCATAATTTTTAAGGTGATCGAATAAATTGCGCGTGGCGATGAAAATAATCAGGAGTCCTCGATGCGTGGAATTTTCCTGGTTTCGCTCCTTTTCTCTTCCTCGCATTTGCGATGTAGCTGTGGTTTTTTCTGTTCGGATATAAAGGTTTCCGCTTAATATTATCCAACTAAAACTGACTAGGCAAAAAAAAAAAAGGAAAATGCAGTCGGCTTGGTCAGAGAACATGTCTTTGGAAAGAAAGAAAGCAATCGAAGAACTTGGGCGAGGCAGGGAACTGGCAAATCAGCTGCGAGATCTGCTTAGTAAATCTTTAGGAGACGAGGGTGAAGATCTAGTAATGAAAATCTTCAACTCCTTTGGAAATACCCTTTCGATGTTAAGAAACAGTGGCGACTACGATGATGAGGTTTCCCAGAATCAAAGGAACAGCATCAACATGAGTTGGGATGGTCGGAAATCCGAGGATTCTGAAGACAGCATTAAGAGTACTTCAACTCAAAAGGATCGAAGAGGATGTTACAAAAGAAGGTACCTAATCATTATTATCGTATTTTCTACATCCTTTCCTATATATTTATATTTATATGTTTACTATATATCCATTCTCAGCTAGGGTAAAATTTCTTTTTGGATTTTATTTTCTTAAAGGAAGTACAGATATCATCTTTACCTTGCCTTGCCTTAGATGTTAAGGTGATTGCATCTATAATGGTGTTTAATTAATTTGAGTCTTTTGCATTTTAGGGTTGTTCGATTTGAATTTTTTTTTTAATAGTTAAGGTTGTAGGATTTGAGTCCTGATCCTTAGAATGGACCATGGGAATGTTAGGTCAATTTGGATCTTTTGTGTAAAATATGGGTGATTATATGTAGTGTATATAATTTTTTAAATATATATGTTTGTGTTTATCTGTGTGCAATTAGATCATTTTCTGTATTTATCTAAATTATCATTATTAATTCAAAAAATTAGTTAATAATTAAAATTGTTTTTCATCACTTTAAGGGTGTGGATTAATTACTTCAAAGTTTCTTAACGCAATATTTGGAGCTTGCTAACAGTCAATTATTGGAATTTATTTATGATAGGAAGTGTGCAGAGTCATGGACAAAAGACACCCCTGCTCTAATTGATGATGGTCATGCATGGAGAAAATATGGACAGAAAGTAATCGTCAATGCCAATCACCCAAGGTGGCTGCTTTTCCCCAACAATGAATCCAGATTGTTCATCATCATCATCATCATCATCATCATCATCATCTAATTTAGTTTTTTTTCAAACCTTTTCCGAAAATAATACTATAAGAAGACGCTTGAACTTAAGAAATGGTAGTCTTTTCTTTTTTCTCATATGGTAGATAGAGTAGACAAGATCGATTTTTTCTCTTATCAGTTGGATTTTTCCTTTTTTTTCTTCTGTTAATTAGAGACAAAGTTGCTTTGGACATTTGTACCATAGATATTCATAGTAAAAAAAAAAAAATCATAGCAAATAGAGCCACTTTCGATCACTTCAGAAAATTGATTAAATTACTATATTTCCTTTTCTAAATATGGGTTGCAACAAGAACTCCTTTCGTGACTTATCAAAAACAGTTTTTATAATGTTTTTAGGGTAGGTAAAACTAAATTTTTATTGTCCAAAACTAGTACTTGTGATGTGACATGAATACTTATCCTCGCTTTTGAGCCGATTCAATTCATCGTTCATGAAGTTAGCAAGTGAGAAAATCTAAACTAGTTCTACTTGAGAGAGAAATTTTTTCTTGCAGAAACTATTACAGATGCACCCACAAGGTTGATCAAGGTTGCCAAGCAACCAAGCAAGTCCAGAAGATTGAAGACCATCCCCCAAAGTATCGACCAACTTATTACGGCCATCACACTTGCAAAAACCTGCCCGTGGCTTCTCATCTCATCCTGGATTCCACCTCCAATGACTCTTCCATTCTTCTCAGCTTTGCGAACAACCTCACAAGCAAACATGATAACCCCTTTTTCTTATCTTTCCCATCAGTAAAGCAGGAAAGCAAAGAAGATCATACGACGAGCGACATCACCTACAACCGATCCTTATCATCCGAGTATCTTATGTCACCTGAACTGACATTGTTTGAGTCATCGGTTCAAATGGAAGTGTTGTCATCTGATCACGATGTGATCTCCGGGGTGGTGAATTCTGTTGATTTAGATGACTTGCTTGAGTTTTGTGAGGTAGGTAGGTAGGTAGCTAGCTAGCTAGAGAGTCGTGACTAAGTGATGAACTGATGGTATAATTTAGTTTCTTAATAATCTTAATGTAGACGTACAGCGTTTTCACTTCTTAATTCGAATAGAGCTGCCAAGTGCAAACAGCTGCTTCAATGGCAAGTCCGCTGTATAATTAATTGCTTCTATGGTCTATCGATCTGTTTAGCTCAATTAGTATTTATCTTGCCCAGAAAAAAAAAAAAAAGAAAAAAAAAACATGTTTAATATAATTTTATGAGTTTGGGTTTTTTATTTGATCGTTTTTTTAGGAACATTTTTCATGGAATTTGATTTTAGGAAACTTATACTTGAATCATTTCCGTATGTAAAATTTTTTATCCTTCAAGAAGAGTGAATGAGAAATATCTACTAGTGTGATAGAAGATGGAAAGACTCAAAATTGAGCGGGGAAAAAGTATAGTTGATCCATGGTCTTCAAACAGCATCATTAGAATATTTACTGTTTCATTATAGAGAAAAACAAAATCCTTGACGATGAGAAAGCGACATGGTTTAGGAGTTGAAATGACCTGTTGGGTAATGGTCTGAATGATAAGGAAAAGAAAAGAGCATTGGAGCTAAAGACAGACGGAAACACATGTAGGTTTCACAATAAATTCAGAAAATAAACAAAATATCTTTGTTTATCCGATAGTATCCATCTTCTCAAAGAAACCTGAAACCAAAATTTTGAGTTATATTTTATAAATATATATATTTCTCCATCAATTTACATAGCATGATAGAAAATTAGCAATAAATTGCTCAAAAAATTTTCTATTCGTTTGTTTTAATTTTGTAATATTTTTGTATTCATTTGTTTCTTAATACACATGATGGATCAAACTATAAATATATATATGTACAATAATTTTATGTTTTTATAGTAAGAATATAAGTATGCAGAGCCTTCCCCCGCCCAAATTTTGTAATTAATACTTTATTAATAATTAATAAAAGTTTTGTTATTCTTAAACATTTAATGTTGTAGTAATGTTTTTCTTTTATAATTATATAAGTTCGTTATTTTTTATTGTTGTATTTTTTACATCTATTATAATATAAGTATGATAAAATACATCATACAAAAAATAAATTAGAGTAATATTAATTGATTTTTTTCAAAATTATAATTCAAATGATATTGTTTATAATTGTTTCCATTTTCAAGCCATTACTCAACATGTGCCATCAATTAAAAACAATAAGTTGGAGCCCATTACAAGAGAAAAAGAAAAGGTAATGTTCATTTAGACAAGCAAGTGGTGATCACAGACAGGGACAATTAAAGAAGTGCATCATCCAGCACTAATGACATCAATCTCCAAATTACAAATTCATTCCCACCAAGGCACAAAGCTGTATTTGTAGGTGACATGCATCCTTAATTATCTATCTATCTGTCAATATAAAACTTCCCTTATGATTGTTGCAGTGGGCTATAGGGTTCAATTATGTAATAACTTTTGAGAAATTACTTTTTTATCAAATTAAAATTTCATTTTAAATGAGCGATAAAATTAATTTTGATGAGATTAAAAGTAGTAGTAAAGATAAAATTAATTATTATAATGATAAAATATATATTTAGATGTGAAAGTAAAAGTGATGGTGAGATTAATTGTAATAAAAAATAATCATTAAAGATATTAAATTAAAATTTGGATATAACAATTTTTTTTAAAGTTTAAATATAATAATTTTCATATATAATGTCTTTAATGATTATTAGATTAAATTTATTTATACTCATATTAAATTAAAAATTAAAAATATTTATTTTTTATTTACGTAATTATTTATTTTAATTAATTATTCAATTGTAAAATTGTTTATTTATTTATTATACTGAATTGACAAAAATATTTATAATTTTTGAATAAAAAAATGAAAGATAAAATGACAAAAATATTTTGGTCCTTATATTATATCTTCAAAGGTAAAAAAGGAAAAACATGGATAATATTAAAAGACATAGCTGGTAGAGGAAATAATCTTTTACCTGTCCTAAAAGGGTCAGTGGCGAATTAGAAGAATGGGGCGATAGATTCCTCTAATCATAATTTCATTTGGATTACAAAACTGGCTTTTTAGTTTTTAAGTATTACTCATCCGTGCGTACAATTGAATTCAAATGAAAATAAAAGAGTGTGAAATTTTTTTTTTAAACTAATAGTAAACTCTCATAGATTCGACGTTTTAATAATTGACTTTGAATTCATCGAACATTTTCCTTCATTATCACCTTTAACTATTTTTATTTTGAATTGATTGAATAAATTTATTGATAAGATAATAATTTTTGTTTTTTTTTATAGCAAAAGCTCTCGAAATGATGCCAACAAGAATTTTCTTTCAATGGCAAAGTTAGGGATTTTGAAATTTTTACACAAGAAAGATCCAAAGAGATACACATCAGAATCAGATGGTGGAAGGAAGTGACAAAAGCAGTTTCATGGACACAAGGCATTCAAAGTGAAAGAAAAAAAGACAACAAGATTTCATAAATCAAAGCTCGGCATGCTTTGGAAAAAATTTTCATAGTGTGAATGACTGAAAGCCATGTGATCTGATGATCTTTCTTTCACATACATATCTGAATGAATCTAAAAATGCCGTTGAATTCCACCCCATGTGGGTTTGTTTACAGTGTAATATGCTTAATTTTACATATTTGGTTTTGGTGAATGCAGTTTAAGGATCCAAAGTCACAACATTTTTTTTGTACGTGCTTAAATGATCAAAGTGACACTTCTCTCCAAGTTAAAGGGATAACATTAGGGTAAATTATATGTTTAATCATTCAACTTATTATATTAACGTTCCTAAAGGTGTTTCTTTTTTTATTCTACCAATAAAATTAAAATTATTGTTTAACAATAAACTTATATATATATATAAGTTTTTACTTACATTAATGTAAATTTTATAGTTTTTATTATTAAATCAAAATTAAATTTATTATCAATTTAAATCAAAATAATTTTTTTTTAATTTTATTCATTTTGATTCAAAAATAATATATATAACTTATATTAACGCACGCGAAAAGAGATATTAATACATTTATATATACAAATAAATATTTATTGGTTTGAATGGTAAAAAAATTAATTTTTTAAAATAAAGTTTTGATTTTAAATTTTATAAATGAAAAAAAAAATTTAAAAATTTATTCTTTAATCTAACATAATTTTAAATTAATTGAGGTATAGAGTGACTACTGGTAATCGGTGAATCCCTTTTACATATACAGAATTGACGGCTTGGATTTTACTTGTTTTGGCCCTTTTGTGCAAAGAGCTTTCGTAAGGAAGTCAAGTGCCAAAATCTGACTGCAATAGTGCAACTAATAAAAAATTGCTATATATAATATTATATGATATGGTACACGTATAATACCACTTAAATCCCTATCATCCATCCAAAGAACGTGTGATAAATGGGTTCACTTTTGGAAAATAAAAGTTAATATTATAGCAATTTTATAACTTTTTTTTTTTCATCGTAGACAAAGATATGATCCTCATATGTGATCATCAATGATTAATTAATTAATATCGATGATGGTATGATATTGATTAGAGCTTAAAAATATTATGCAAGTTGCCATAATTGGTGAACTTTGTTAAAAGTTTTGATGGATTCAAGGTTCTGGGATCTTAATTTTAAGTTTTGTGAGTTTTTACATGTATTTTAGACTTAATCTAATGTTGAATTTAATAATTTGTTGATCAACCAAATTATTATTTTTTATATAATTATTTTGAATCAACATTTTGTTGTTTTAATTAAACCATCTGTCTCAAGAGAGAGATATGACGAGGGTTGATAAGTACTGCTTTCAATGTACTAATGCCCCAAAACGACATAGTTTCGTTTGAAGGCGATCCCTAGCCTAACCGAGAAAGGACAAAGATGTTAATTTGCTTTGGATTGGACTCATCAGTGTAACGAGAATTTCTAAGTGTATTACGATTTTTGCTCTTTACATTTTTTTTAGAATTTTTTTAAAAATAAAATTATTTAAATATCTTTTTATTAAGTTTTCGAATATTCACATATGATATATTTTATAATTTTCGAAAAATTATATAACTTATAATCTTTTAAATATTTATTTTCATAAATAGTATGAAATTTTAAAATAATTACAAAAAATCCAATTTTATTAAAGATTTTTATGAATTAATATAATAAAAAAAGTTATTATTAAAAAAATTATAAATTTTAAAATTATAAAAAATTGATTTTATTATTTTAATCTTAAAAATAAAATTTTATTCGATTTTAATTAAATTTTTATTTTTTGATGTTATGAAGCGTGATAACAAAATTAATAGATCTTATTAATGTATAAAAATTAAAATTCATTAAAATTATACAAATAGTATTATTTAATATTATATAATTTTTATTAAAATTTAATATATTAATTTAGAAAATTTATCGTAATAATTAAATAGAGAAACTTTTTAAAAAGGTTTAATTTAATTAGAATTATTATAAAATTTTAATAATTGATAAAGATATTTATTAATAAATGATAAATTTTAAATTTATAAAAAATTATATTTATTATTTTATCTTTAATTTAATTAAAATCTCATAAGATTTTATTCTTTCTTTAAGATTAAAATAATAAAATTAAATTTTTTATTAATTTTAAAATTTAATTTTTTCTAATAAAATTTTTTTTATTATATTAATTCACAAAAAATTTTTAAAAAATTATTTTTTATAAATTTTCTTAAAATTTAAAGAAATAAATCTTCAAAATTTTTTATAACTTTTAAAAAATTATTTAAAAAAATTATATAATATTTTTAAAATAAAATTTTAATTTATTTTATATAATATTTTAAAAATAAAATTTAAAAAATTATAAAATTTATCGAATATAAATATTTAAAAATTTATTAAAAAAACCAAATAATTTCATTTATAAAATTAAAAAAAAATAGAGGTGTGAAAACCAAAAGTGCAGTGCATTTAGAACCGTAATTTGCTGTTGGCTGTTTCTCTCTCTTTCTTTACCAATTTCAGAAACACAAGATCAAAAGCTAACAGCGCTGGTAAAAAGAAGAGGAGCCTTGAAGAAAACTGCTGTAAATATGAAGCAGATAGACTTTCATAGGGGAAGGATTAAGATTGCCATGTTCTTTGTGTTAGTGGGTTTGTTTCTTTGGTTCTCAAATGTTGACGCTTCCATTCATGAGTACAGAATGGAAGCTTTTACCCCCAAATCAGATGCATTCTTTTTCCACGGAGGCAGTGAAGGCCTCTATGCTTCTAAGCTCCATGAAACCTCCACTGCTTCTTCTTCTGAAACCAAACCATCTTTCAAGGGAAAGTCCATCATCCGGTACTTTATAATTTTCTTAACTCTATTCTTCTTTCCTTTTGCCTTTTGCTTCATTGGAATAAGCATCTTTTTTTTTTTTTTTTATCATAGTTTGCATGCTGTTGGTTTTTGTTGCTTGGACTTTGATTCCGCATGATGAATTCATGGAACAATATTTTGCACCTTCCATTTGGAAACCCTAACTACTGTTTAATTAACAATTTGATTGATCATGTTCAATTTTTTAACTGAATGAGAAAAAAGTGTGCAATACTATAGCTACTTCACTTGAATTGTCGTGGTTATTAATGTGAGACTCCCACTTGGAAATTTTCAGTTTTGACTCGGTCACCTTTGTGAGGCCGAAAGAGTCTGCTAATAGGCAGAATGAAATGCAGTCGTACACAGGGTTAGTTGAAGCAATCATACTTGAGGTTAAAGATAGAGAAAGGATTGGAGGGTCTTCTTTAAGGCCTGATGTCATTTGCTGCAACAAACAACTTTCGGACCAGGGGTCCTGCAAACTCGGTGAGGTTATCATCCATAATAACCATAACAACCCTGGGTGGCCTAAACGCATTAAGACATTTTTTCAAGGGAATAATGAAGAAGTTAAAATGGACTTTGAAACTGTTGAAATAAACAGCACTGGGATGTACTACCTCTATTTTATGTTCTGTGATCGGCAACTTGAGGGTACTCTTATTAAAGGAAGGACTGTTTGGAAGAACCCCAATGGTTATTTACCTGGGAAGATGGCTCCTTTGATGACATTTTTTGGTCTCATGTCTTTGGCTTACCTTGTGCTAGGCCTTGGCTGGTTTCTAAGGTTTGTTCAGTTCTGGAAGGACATCATTCATTTGCACTACCATATCACCCTTGTTATTGCTCTTGGAATGTGTGAAATGGCTGTCTGGTACTTTGAATATTCTAATTTCAATTCAACTGGGAGCAGACCAATGGTTATTACATTGTGGGCAGTGACCTTTGGCTCTGTTAAGAAGACCCTATCTCGCCTTCTTCTTTTGGTGGTTTCCATGGGCTTCGGTGTGGTGAGGCCAACCCTTGGTGGCTTAACATCAAAAGTACTTCTGCTTGGTTTGATATATTTTATTGCGACAGAGGCACTTGAGCTAGTAGAAAATTTGGGGAACATTAATGACTTTTCTGGGAAAACAAAGTTATTTTTGGTGCTACCGGTTGCTTTTTTGGATGCTTGTTTTATTCTGTGGATTTTCTCATCACTCTCAAAAACTTTAGAGAAACTTCAGGTAAGAATCTCCCCATTTAAAACTATTATTAGAGATGCATAGAGGATAGATGAAAGAGAAATGGATAGACATCAATAGACAATGCTTGTATATGCTAATATGGCATGAAGCTATTAGCTCAATTAGAAGGCAAATTCCCTAACCCTTCTTCTGTATTTGTAGGGGGTTTAGTTACACGAATCCTTGTTCTCTATTCTATTCAGTTTTGGGCAATCTGTTTAAATGATAGTCTTTCATTTCTAATTTTTCCTTCTGACTTTTAGTTTATATCTACTCATATATGTTCCTTTTAGCTATGCCTATACTATCCAATTCACCTTCTCTATATTATCATTTTATTCTCAATTGAGCCACCTCATCTCTTATACAGATGATTTTATTTCTTATTCTACTATTCTTGTATTTTCTCTCATCTATTTAACATTCTTACATTTTACTATACTCTTCTAGGCATGAAGTGTAGACCAACAAACCATAGAATATAACTGGTTTTGTGGTCATCCTGTCTCAGCCACACTTCATCATTTCATCTAATCGTTCTAGAGCTTAAAACCCCATTAATATTTTATTTTAAATACAAGAAACAATTGTGCAAAGGAATTTCTTAACCATTTTTTTTTTCATCTTTGTTCCTAATCTTACAAAAATTATACTCCATGTGTATTGTCCCAGTTTTGCTTAAGTTAAAACCTTTTGGTTCTAATCTATATGTCCATAATCTTAACAAGCCACCAATTTTCAACCTTTCTTTTATTTTCTAAGTTGGCATCATCTGTTAATATATTGCAACACTGACCTGGGTACTTCTTGTAAGCATCTATAACTTGCCAAAAATAGGTAGGGAGTCAGTGCAGATCCATAGTGTAAACCTATAATGATTGGAAATCCTATAAGATAAGCCTTTTTGCTCTAATTCCACCAAAATAATTTATTGGGACCAAGATCTTATCTATCATCTCCATACTTTTCCATTAACCTTGAAAGCAGAAAACTAAGTCTAGTTTAGTTTTAGAAAGTGTTTCCGTCTTCCATTTCCATTTACACTCTCAATAATATGTTTAAGATAAGGTAAATAACTAACTTTGAGAATTTTGCAAACAAGGGTTTCCGGATGTAGTTAAAAAGTTGGAAAACCATCTTATAATGATTTTCCAGTTTTATAGAAATTTGAGAAACAAAGGTGTTCAAATTTAGTTATATCATTTTGTGGAAAAACTAAGAAATAAATCAGTGTGGAAACTGAATGTATATTGAAAAACTGCTCATTTAGAATTATACAAGAACCTTAGGTTTATATACAACTAACTAGGGGTTAAACTAGGAAACTAAATCTTCCTAAAAAAACTAATCCTATAATTGAGAGATTGTCTATCCTAATTTTTTGTCCTTAATTCTAGGGATACAAATACTTAATTCTAGGGATACAAATATAAATATACAAATTACAAGATTACAACTAGCTGTAAATAAGTGTTTTCCCTCACTCCCCCTCAAGCTGGTGAATAGGTGTTTTTCATTCCCAGCTTGGAAATAATTTCTTGAAATGTTGCACTGCTAAGACCTTTAGTCAACACATCTGCAAGTTGACCCTTGGTTGATACATAAGGTGTACAAATCAACCCACTATCTAGTTTCTCCTTTATGAAATGCCGATCTACTTCAATGTGTTTTGTTCTGTCATGTTGCACAGGATTGTGTGCAATGTTTATTACAGACTTGTTATCACAGTAGAGTCTCATTGGTCTATCCCACTTGATCTTCAAGTCTTCTAGGATAATCTTTAACCATAGTAGTTCTCAAATTCCTTGAGCCATTGCTCTGAACTTTGCTTCAGCACTTGATCTTGCCATCACATTTTGTTTTTTACTCCTCCAAGTCACAAGATTACCACCTAAGAAAGTGTAGTAGCCTGAGGTGGATCAGTTACTGAACCTGCATAATCAGCATCTGTATATGCTTCTAGAACTAACCCCGAATTTTTTTTGAATAAGATACATCTCCTAGGATTGGCCTTCAAATAGTGCAATATATGGTAGACAGCTTGTAGGTGCACTTCTTTAGGACTATGCATAAATTGACTTACCACACTCACAGCATATGCTATATCAGGTCTAGTATGTGAGAGATAAATGAGTCTTCCAACTAATCTTTGGTACATCTTTCTATTTATAGCAGCATCTTCATTAGCTTTTCCAATTTTATGATTAAGATCTATAGGAGTATTTGCAGGTTTACATGCGAGTTTCTCAGTTTCCTTCAGAAGATCCATCACATATTTCTGTTGTGAGATGAAGATACCATGCCGTGAGTGAGCTACTTCAATTCCTAGGAAGTACTTCAATCTCCCTAGCTCTTTTATCTCAAATTCTCTAGCCAAACACTGTTTTAGAGATTTTTTCTTTTTTTCATAATCTCCAGCTACAATTATATCATCAACATACACTATTAGAACTGTGACTCTCCCTGAATCAAAGTGCTTGATAAACAATGTGTGATCTCCTTGACTCTGTTTATATCCCATTGCTAGCATCACTTTGGCAAATCTCCCGAACCAAGCCCTAGGAGACTGTTTAAGGCTATATAAAGCATTTTTTAGCCTGCATACTTTGTTTGCTTCTAGATGACCTCCAAATCTCGGTGGAACCTTCATATATATTTCTTCTTCCAAATCACCATGTAGAAAAGCATTCTTTACATCAAATTGTTGAAGCTGCCAATTGTAATTTGCAGCCAATGATAACAAAATCCTAACTGTATTCATCTTGGCAATTGGAGCGAAGGTTTCCTGATAATCGACTCCATAGGTTTGAGTGTAGCCCTTAGCCACTAACCTAGCTTTATACCTTTCAACAGTACCATCTGCTTTGTATTTTACAATGAAAACTCATTTATACCCCACTGGATTTTTTCCTTTAGGCAACTCTACCAGTTCCCATGTCTGATTTTTCTCTAAGGCCTCCATTTCTATTTTCATGGCTTGCCTCCATTTCTCACTGGATAATGTCTCGGATAATGTCTCGGATAATGTAGTTGAAACAGAAATAGTGTTTAGGCTCACAAGAAAATTTTTGTGGGATGGTGAGAATTTTTCAAATGACACAAAATTAGAGATTGGGTATAGTGGATGCTTAGTACATTCTCTGGTTCCTTTCCTAATGACAATAGGTAGATCATAATCACTAGTTATAGTTTTAGGAGATTCATGCTTATTTTGAGAAACAGAGTCAAAAATTGTAGTTACCTCATTTCCAGAGTTAGGATCAGGTTCCTGGATTGGCACAGGTTCAGGATCTGGAACTTTCCTTCTTGAGTACACCTATAATTTCTTCATAGAATCAAAAACAATATTATCCTTTGTCACATCTTTTGTATTTGGAATGGGTTCAGACTCAAATTCAGTGTTTGACTTGGGTTCAGCAGAAACAGGTTTCGAGTCAGAAAAATTAATGGGTGTAAATGTTGAAGAAAGGGACAAATCAAGCAAAAAGAAATCTTTATCCTTATCTTCCATGAATGAAGTCTCCCCCTGAAGATAAGGTTGAGTAAAAAATGGTTTACTTTCTTCAAAAGTAACATCTGCAGACACATAGAATTTTTTGGTAAGAGGATGATAGCACTTATATCCTTTTTGAGTTGAAGAATACCCCACAAAAATACACTTAATCTCTCTTAGATCCAACTTTCCCCTATTATGACTGTGAACATGAACAAATGATGTACAACCAAATATCTTAGGTGTGAGATTGTTTGTGGTATTGAGGTTGGGATAAATTTATGAGAGTAGTTTCATAGGAGTTTTAAATCCCAAAACCATTGAAGATAACCTATTTATAATATGTGTGGCAGTGAGAACAGCTTCACCTTAGTAAAATTTAGGTACATTTGCTTGAAAAAGAAAAGCTCGGGTTGTGGCTAGTAAATGACTGTTTTTCTTCTCTGTCACTCCATTCTGCTGTGGAGTATTAACACAAGATGACTCATGGATAATCCCTTCTTTTTGGAAATAGGTAGATAGACTCTGGTTGAAGTAGTCTCTTGCATTATCAGACCTAAATCTCTTGATTATCACTCCAAATTGATTTTGGATCATGTTTTGGAAGCTTAAAAACACACTATTCACATCTGATTTGGATTTAAGTATAAAAACCCAAGAGATCCTAGTACAATCATCTATGAATGAAACAAACCATCTCGCACTAGAAATATTAGGAATTGTAGAGGGACCCCAAATGTCACTATGAATCAAGTAAAAGGGAGTAGAACTTCTTTTGTTACTGATTGGAAAAGACACACGTCTATGCTTTGCAAGTTCACACACATCACAATGAAAGTCTTCGACATTTAATCTTTTAAACAAAGAAGGAAACATGTTTCTCAAGGTTCCAAAAGCAGGATGTCCAAGACGAAAATGATAAAGCCAGATTTTGTCTTTATTGGAAGATTTTTCAGAAAGAAATGACAAAGGTAAACTATTGTTGATATTACTTGTATGATTTGATGTCTCAAGATAGTATAGTCCATCCTTCTCCTTAGCAAGTCCAATCATTTTCCCCGAACTCTGGTTTTGAAATTCACAATAAGAGAGATAAAAAGTTACTTTGCAATTCATATCTCTGGTAAGTTTTTGTATAGATATCAAATTAGTAGACAATCTAGGAACATGAAGAACATTTTTTAGAACAAAAGAGGGATTAACTTGAACATCTCCTAATCTTGCCACTGTGGTAACCCTCTGCAACAACAATTTTCTTATTACTAGGACACAGGTTATATGTACTAAACTTTTGTGAGGGATGTGTCATGTGGTCTGTGACTCCTGAGTCAATGACCTAAGAACTCGTAATAGGCTTAGCCCAGACATTTAATCCATGAGAACCAGAAGCTTTACCTGAACTAGAAACCTTACCCAAAGAACATACCACAGTAGGCTTTTCAAGGATTTTCAATAAGTTTCTCAGCTTTTCAATCTCTTCCCTGTCGAACTCTCTTTGTTTCTGAGACGTCTGTAGTACTCCAGTGATTTTCACATTTAACATTTCCTCAAATTGGGTGGTAGTGATATCTTTCTTTGAAAGGGTTCGACAATGAAGGCCTAAAAAAGTCAGCAATGATGGCTGAAAATTTTGCTTCCCAAGAAACGCCTAAAGCTCTGATACCATGTGAAAAAACTAAGAAATAAATTAGTGTGAAAACTGAATGTATATTGAAAAACTGCTAATTTAGAATTATACAAGAACCTTAGGTTTATATACAACTAACTAGGGGTTAAACTAGGAAACTAAATCTTCCTAAAAAAACTAATCCTATAATTGAGAGATTGTCTATCCTAATTTTTTGTCCTTAATTCTAGGGATACAAATATAAATATACAGATTGCAAGATTACAACTAGCTGTAAATAAGTGTTTTCCCACACATTTATATGATGTAAAAGTGGAGAGTGTAAATGAAAAACAAATACAAAACTAAACAGGCTGTTGGCTTTCATTCTTGACCTTTGTGGCATGAAAACCAAAAGTTCCTGGCTTCAGTAACTGTATATATAAGATATGATTTTCTTGTGAAATTTGAAGTCATTCATAGCAATATCCTTATCTTATTAGCAACAAATTTTAAAATAATTCATTTGTTTACATTATTTTCCCTGTTGTTTCTTGTGTGTAGATGAGAAGAAACTTGGCAAAATTGGAGTTGTACCGCAAGTTTACTAATGCACTTGCAGTGTCTGTGTTGCTTTCTATTGCTTGGATCGGCTTTGAGGTAATACCAGTTGTTCTATTCATTAAAGAGTTGTTTAGGTGGCTTGGTATGTGGGATCTTGGAGAGACAATTGGCATTGCCTTCCTAAGTATATTAGGAGATGCTTAAAAACAATGTACACCCATGATTCGTATAGCATAAGCATTCTTTGTAATGTTTGGTAACATGAACGTGGTTAGTGATTTGGTACCTTGCCTAATATTTCCAACATGCCCTTAATATCATACATGTCCTTAATTTGAGCTTTGAGTTTTTTAATTGAGCTCAAGCTTGAGCCTTGCACTTGATCAGTTCTCGGCTTAGCTTGATCACGCCCTATGCATCACAGGGGAAAGTAAGATGACAATCTCTCTGTAGGAATGACTTTTGTGCAAGATATGTGCCAATAAAAAAAAAATGGGTATAGAGTGCATGGGAGTGAAAAGAGAGGTCTTGTGTGCCAATTGTGGTACTTAGAGATTTCTGCCCCACAATTCCCAGGCATCCCATGGATTCATGATTCTCTTACTGAAACCAGCTAAGTTGAGTTTGGCATTTTGTAATTTTCTCTTTCCATCATATTTGTGCATGCTTTTATCACACTCCCCCCCCCCCCCCCCCCCAATCCACACGGTAGGCACCCAAAAGAGCTGAAAAGCAACCAAAAATATAATTGAAGCTCTTCTGATTTCTCTTGGCTCAGCTATACTTCAATGCGACTGATCCACTGAGTGAGTTGTGGCAAATTGCATGGATCATCCCAGCTTTCTGGAATATGCTTGCATATTCTCTCTTGGTGGTCATATGTGTTCTCTGGGCTCCTTCACGCAACCCAACCAGGTACTAGAATTGATATTTGCTACATTTCGGTAAATGTCTTTTCTGGAACAAAACCAAGCCTTACATGAAGATGAATGCTTTTACTAGTTCAATTCTATGGCATGGGTTTTTCTGAGAGGCAGCTCTCATATTTTCCTGTATCAAATAACTATGCGTATTTAGCCCCCAGTCGATACTCTGTATAAAAAAAGTTATGTCAATTTTTCATTTGAGTATTTGACGCTGAAAACACACTTGATTCTTTTGGTTTTGTTAAGGTTAATTACCAATGTATACGACCTTTCATGGTTCTAAAGTAGGAAACTAGATGCGCAGAAAACCAGTATGGTGTGAAGGATGTCTCCATTTCTGTTTATGTTGGTTGACCTGCAATGAGATGTTTGGTTATGACTTTTATTTTGGAGTAGAATAATAATAATAATTGGCCATTAATGTGGATGTGGTGTGGACTTTGTAGATATGCTTATATGGAGGAAATGGGTGAGGACTCTGATGAGGAGGGTATTGCGTTGACGGGGAATGGTGGGGACATGGCAATGAAGCTGGAAAGGCAGGCGATTGGAGATGATCTTGAAGAGGATAAGCGTGAATAGATAGTATCAGCGTACCCAGAAGGAAGGAAGGATATCTGTAAATCTTGCTATACAATCTGTGTTGTTTCGTATGTATATATAGAGAAGGAGGGAGATTGCTGTATTGGTGAAAATTTACAGCTGAATATAATGGTCTGACCCAAACCATCTTTTTAACTCATCTTCAGGTTGTTACTAGATATCTTTGTTGAAGCCTCCTTAATTTAAATTCTATGTTTCTCTCTCTTCCTTTTGCTGTTTTCTGCAATCTGCATTTTACTTCTTTTGCTACTGTTTCATCATTTGCTGTAAAACTCAACTGCTAATGAAATTTTACTAAACACTAAAAGGCTTCTTTTTCTTTTTCCAAATTTCAATACATAAAGAACACTGTTGCTATAAAAAAAGTTAAAATTCTAACATAAAATATGATGAAGCCATTCTCTTAATTTTGTAAAAATCAAAAGAAACAGACAGCATGTGGGTAACGAAGTATTGTTGAAATATTCATGCGCTGTGATTATACTTTAAAAAAAAAAAAGGCCTATGATTAATTGCATGTCATAAATAAATATAATGAATAAGAGAAATAACACATTTTCTATATGATAATAAATAAAAAATAGTTTTTTTTAAATAAATCTTTAATTAAAACCCGAAAGTATGATGATGTTATTGAGTAGATTAGATAGGAATAGCAAAACAGGCCCATATTATTTTCGGGTTTGATTTCAGGCTCATTGCTTTAGGTGAACATAGTAACTCTTTGCCAGCTTTTCCTTTCCTGTCCTTGTGGGAACTGTTTTTATAAAATATCTCCACCAATCTGATTTCCTTCCACAATTTATTTCCCAATATATATATATATATATATATATATATATATATATGTAAAGCTAGATTATTTTTTCTGTTTTGGTTTTTATGCACACATCTTTGTTGGCGCGGCAGAGGCTGAAGAAAAGAATATGAGTCATCACCATCGTCACCACCACCATGGAGACAGTTCTTGCGATGATCCATTCTTGAGGTGCTGTTGTTGCCCATGTTTTCTAATGTCTTCCATTTTCAGGGGCTTTGGCAGATGCGTATTCGTGGCTTGTTATCTCCTTCTCCACTGCTTTGGATTCCATGATTGGGATCACCACCACCATCACAGGTATTAATTTCTATTGAATTCTTGTTTCTCTTTTCTTTTCTTTTTTTTTCAGTTATTCTTCAACCTGTTGAATGTTTCCTGCTTCATTGGTAATTCAAATATCTTGGGTTGTTTTTGTTTCATACCAGCATGTTCATGTTATTTCTACTGACAATTACAAATTTCTTGAGGGATTTGGCAATAGGTATTTAATTAGCCAAATGGTATTGATAAGTCATACAAATAACAAAGTTAGTCAATTTATCATCTTTCAAATTTGGGTTTTTTTAACTTGATTTCTCTTCCAACCATTTGGACATCATTCACATTAGAACATTAGCGGGGTGGCCATCAAAAGCTATGGTGAATAACAGCTAAAGATATGTTGTTACAACAGTTGTATCATAAATTTTTATCAGTGTATTCAGCGTCTAAATAAGACGTGAGATGCATGGATCACTAAATCCTCCATGAAAGATTGCTGAAAAGATAAAGGCAAGCAAGAACCTATTTAACTTTCAACTTTCCCTATGACCTCCTAAATATGACATCCTATTTAACTTCATAGGATGTGAAGAATCCTATGAAGGTATGAAATGATTTTCATTTTTATTGGAACAAGTGACATGACTCAATTGTCTATGATTATGGCCCTTTTTATAATTATTGATTGAGACAAACTGAGAAAATCCTTTTCACAGTTGTCGTAGATAATGTGTTTGATGAAGATATGTACACAATAGGGGTCGTTAATTTCTTAGTACTTTCTTTGTCTTTTTGTAGTGTAGTATAAATTGATAACATATATGGCCAAAGCCCAATCATTTTCTCAAACATTGGATTATCAAATCAAAATCCTTTTGCAC
Organism: Durio zibethinus; assembly: GCF_002303985.1. Next base: position 7,832,639 of record NW_019168026.1, read on the forward strand.
AGTTGTTGCAGATAAGATGTTTGATAAAGATATATACACAATAAGGGTTGTTAATTTCTTAGTACTTTCTTTGTCCTTTTGTAGCATAGGATAAATCGAAACATATATGGCCAAAGCCCAATCGTTTTCTGAAACATTGGATTTCTCAAATCAAAACCTTGAAACAGCTTAAAACTTCTTCCAACTCTTGTTCTCTTTCTCCTCTGGATTTTCTCTCTATAAAACACAAAGACGAAAAGGAAATATCACCTCAAGACCTAGGAAACGTAACCAGCAAAAGAAGGTGGCTTTTATGCTAAGTTATTGATTGAAAGATTCCCTATCTTGGGTTATTATCAGAAAAATTTCTGTTATGCGTCGAGAAAGATGAGAGAAACGTTTGGGTTTTTAGTTTGCGTATGGATTTTGTTATTGGGGAATTGTTCAGGGAGGTTTGTAGTGAAGAAGAACAGCTTGGAAGTGACATCACCAGATTCAATCATAGGAGTTTATGACTGTGCGATTGGGAATTTTGGGGTTCCTCTGTATTCTGGAACCTTGTTTGGTACGGTTGTTTATCCCAAAGCAAATCAAAGAGGATGCATGATCTTTGATGATTTTGACATATCCTTTATATCAAAGCCTGGTGGACTTCCCACTCTTCTCCTTGTTGATCGTGGAGGTCTGCCTTTTTTCCTTTCTTTTTTTGATTGTTATCAAGTGATTATACAATTTTGGAAGTAAATGATTTCAATTACGATGGGTTTTCTTTACTTTCTATTTTTGTAAATATGACACCTATGGTAATTCAATGAAGTATTCTGTTGTGCTTTATGAGTTTTAAATATGTTGGCAGTTGGTACTTGTTAAATTTAGCATTGCCTACTGTGTTGATTTAAACTTGTTGGTCCTAGGAATTTGAGTTATTGTTTCCTTGGTTTCAGTTTTGCTCTTCTCAATACTCCTGCTTATGATCTTTAATTTGCTATTCTGCCAGACTGTTTCTTCACCTTGAAGGCATGGAATGCTCAGAAAGCTGGAGCTGCTGCTATTCTTATTGCGGACAGCATGCATGGGCCCTTGATTACCATGGATACCCCTGAAGAAGAGAATGATTGGTCCGAGTACCTGCAGAACATCACCATTCCATCAGCCTTCATTAGTAGAGCACTGGGGTACAGTATCAAGAGGGCCTTAACTTTTGGGGAAATGGTTAATATAAACCTGGACTGGATGGAGTCTCTTCCAGACCGGATGGAATCTCTTCAACATCCTGATGAGCGAGTTGAGTATGAGTTTTGGACAAGTAGCAATGATGGTTGTGGGCCAAAGTGTGAACGCCAGATAGAATTTGTCAAGAACTTCAAAGCAGCTGCTCGAATACTTGAGCAGAAAGGGTACACACAATTCTCCCCACACTATATAACTTGGTATTGCCCTGAACCTTTTATTTTGAGTGAACAGTGCAAGTCACAGTGTATCAATCATGGGAGGTACTGCACCCCAGATCCTGAGCAAGACTTCAGTAAAGGATATGATGGTAAAGATGTTGTGGTTCAAAATCTTCGCCAAGCTTGCTTTTTCAAAGTTGCTAATGAAAGTGGAAAGCCATGGCTCTGGTGGGATTATGTTACAGACTTTGCTATCCGATGCCCAATGAAAGAGAAGAAGTATACCAAAGACTGCGCAGATAAAGTTATCCTGTCTCTTGGTAGGTTAATGCTTTATACAAAATATTTTTTATTACATATGATTCTTAAAATGGTCTACACAATATTCTCTGCTTTACTGCTAAGAAGGTTTTAGTATTGTGTTTTGATCGATTTTATTTCTTTAAAAAAGGAGCATAAGACCACTGAATTGGTCCCTTTTTTTCAGATAAACAGTAAGTAATTTATTCTTCCTGTTTACACATAGTATGTATAATATAATGTTTCCTTAACTTTTTCTCCTGGATGTTTGCCAAAGTTAATGAAATTAGATAATTTGTTTTAGCACTAATGAATATATATAAAATTTACATGTGCATCTACATTATGCGTATTTATTATGTGTAATTCTGATTCTATTGGGATATAGAAAAGCAAAAGAATTCTTATTTGCTGCTGGAAATGTTGATTACTTAAGTGATCTGTTAAGTATGGATAAAAAGCAAGCTTATATCTTTATATCTGACAATTGTACACAAGTTTAGTATATTTGTCTTCCATTCTCCACTTTATAGGTGTTGATCTCACTAAAATAGACAAATGTATTGGAGACACTGAAGCTGATGTGGATAACCCACTTCTTAAAGCTGAACAAGATGCACAGGTCAGGCTATTGTAAAACTTTATAAGTTAAAAAAAAAAAATCTGGGCCCATCTTTTTCATATCTTGTCATTGATGTTTTCATTTTATTGCTGTAATTCTGGTTTCAGATTGGCAAAGGCTCCCATGGAGATGTAACCATACTGCCAACTCTTGTGATAAATAACAGACAGTATAGAGGTTTGAATCAGACTTTACTGTCATGGCCAGCAATCTGATTGCATGAATTATCTTTTGTAACACAAACCTTTTTTTGATGGATTTAGGGAAGTTGGACAAACGAGCTGTTCTCAAGGCAATTTGTGCAGGTTTCGAAGAGACCACAGAACCAGCAATATGTTTAAGTGAAGGTTATCATCTATTGTACTCAATTTATGAACATTTTCTTCTTGTAGTCTCCTCTGAAACATATAAATTTTCTGGTATTCACCATTTTGTTGCATAGTCATCCCATGCTATGCCCTCCTTTATTTATCAATGAACCAAATGAAAGAGTTATGTCAGTGTTGAGTGGTAAAATCATTCCAGAAACTTTCCTTTATTAGCTGCAGATCTTTTCTCACATATCTATTTTAATGTATCTGATGAGCTTCAGTAAAGTAATTGTTATCTCTTTACAAAGTTGTTCCAATGCTATTATAGTTAAACAATGACAAACTTGTATTTCTGGGTAGAGACTACCATAGAGATGATATTCATATTTTTTTTTATTATGAATTATCCTGAGCAGATATAGAAACTAATGAGTGCTTAGAAAACAATGGTGGGTGCTGGCAGGACAAGGCAGCTAACATTTCTGCATGCAGGGTATGTCACTTTCAGTAAATTTTTGTAGATCAACTATATGTTCTAACATTACTGCATGCAGGGTATGTCACTTTCAGAAAATTTTTGAATATCAAGTATATGTTCATTTTAACATTTTTCTTATGTCCTTATTTGCTTGTAGAATACCTTTTCGGGAAGAGTGTGTGAGTGCCCGATAGTTAATGGTGTGAAGTTTTATGGAGATGGTTACATGCATTGTGAAGGTAAATATTTTTTTTCCTTAGCAAGGAAGACACTTAGTGTTGTGAAAATGTTGATGGAAATGATTGGTGGTTACACTTTAAGAGTTATAATAATCAATAATTAAACATAAATTCACATTTTACAACTCATTTATGCTTAGTTCATATGCTATAATACCTGCTTTTCTGATTTAACAGCTTCTGGTGCTTTACATTGTGAAATCAACAATGGAGGATGTTGGAGAAAAACACTGGAAGGAAGGACATATTCTGCTCGTATTGTTAGTGCCTCTCTGTGTCTGTCTCTCTCTCTTTCTCTCATTTTACTGTTTCTTAGTTTTTTGGCTCTGTAATGGATTGTTCAGGATGATCATTCCCATGGTTGCAAGTGCCCGCCTGGATTCAAGGGTGATGGAGTCAACAGCTGCAAAGGTAATAGGATTTCTCTACCTGGTTCCCTCATTTACCATCATCAAGAGTTATGTTTAACACTGGAAATAGACAACTCATTGAGTTTTTTGTTTTCTGCTTTTAGTTGATGAGTTCATCAAATATTATGCATTATGTTTTCCGGTAAATATGTGGAACACTTGTGAATTGTTAGATGCTTAACTGGTATTTCTACTGTCAGATTTGTGTCTACTAACACACGTGGTCTTTTAGCTTGTGATGAATGATTTCTTCGGTGGAAGATGTTTCTAGTAGCAGATATTTTGGGTCAATAGCCTTTGAAGGCCCTATTTGATGCTGTATTTAGTTTCAAATTGTGTTCTAGGTATCAAACTGCTTTGATAGGAGTCTGGTTAAATCTGAAATCACTTCTAGAGGTTTCTGACTTGGGGAACTTCTGGTAGAAGCTGAAGTCTTGGTGCTTTATATAAAGAAAAGGATGAATGCCAGGTGTTTATAAGTGAATAAAATATGGATGCTCTATAAACCATCTTATGATATTTTCTTTTTTGCAAAGCTTATAACTAAAAAGTGTTCCGTAATTACAGCTACATCAAATAAGTTTTAAGCTTTATAATCATTTATATCTTGGTTGGTGAACCATTTATCACATTTTACTCTCTTCTAGATGTTGATGAGTGCAAGGAAAAGCTGGCCTGCCAATGTCCTGAGTGCAAATGCAAAAATACCTGGGGCAGTTATGATTGCAGCTGTAGTGGTGGTTCATTGTACATACGAGAGTATGACACATGCATCAGTAAGTATTGTTGGGGCCTTCTGTGATAATTCACTAGACAGCGGTTTATGCCTTCAGACTCTTTGTAGGATGGTCTCCATCGGTTATAAATCTTTTCTTTAGTGTATTCCTGCATCTTGAACTGTAGTAGGAAACACTGGTACTGGATATAAGATTAAGCTAATTGTCCATTTTATTGCTCAATTTGGAGATTGAAATATCATGTTCGTTGGCATTTAGGATTTCAAGACTCCTCTAATGCTGTTTTTGTTCGCTACTGCTGATATGTTCTAATGCAAAAAATGCAGGTAAGGATTTTAAAACAGAGGTAAGCTGGGGCTCTGTTTGGGAAATAATTCTTGGTATTGTTACAAAAAAAGAATCCAGGTAAGATTGTCGTTGCATTAATATATCAGATATTCCTATGTATTCTCTATAGATTAGATCTCATTTTAGAACAAATTGATGTGTTCTTCATAAGAGGCAGTGTTGGATGCCTGGGTTGATGATTACATGAGCAGACCTTCATAGCCTTATAGGTGTGCATTGAAGGGTGTTTTTGAACCAAACTGGAAATTCTGGTTTCAAATTATTCAAACCATACCTAACTGTGTGTGGAAATCAAAAGGAGTTAAACTTAATTAATCTGGTTTGACTTGGTTTCTTGTTCAGTTTGGCCGTAAGTTTGGAAACGAAACTATAATTTCTGAAATTTAAATTACATCAAACCAACTCAAATTTGATTGGTTTTGATTTCTGTTCAGATTGATCCAAACAATGCACAGTTGTAGTTTTTTTTTTTTTTTTTTGCCACTAATGCACACCTGTAGTTGGGACCCACCTAAAATGCCAAAGAAAGAGAAGATATAGTTTTGAGATTGACTAGTGAATTAAGTAGGATAGATATTTTTAAGATAGATCCAAGTTGGGGGAAATTGATTGCCGGTTTCCTGTTGAATTGCTTTCAAAGATTTTGATCTGCATCTACTATTTTATACCTTTTTTTTTCTTTTTAGTAATGATCTGATTTTGAGTAGTCATTTAAGGATAATAGACCAAATTTGGAGATTTGTGTTAGAAATTTATATGGCAGTTTTAGGAATTAGATTTCTTTATTTAAACTGAAATAATAGGTGGACTAGATACAATAGAGGACTGTGATTAATCACAATTACCTTGTCACTTTACCACTGTTTCTAGCAAGAAGAGTCCTAGGTAATCCGGCAAAATTGATTTTCATTTGTTCCTGAACTTCATGCAGAGACACATGGATTCGGAGACTTGGGCTGTAATGGCACGATGCATTCTAATGGATAATAAACCCAATAACGTTCACCATCCAGATATCTAAAAGCAGCCTGGTCTCCCTACTTATCCAGTTGGAAGTTGGTTCCTTTTTTGACGATGTAAATCTAAATTATAAAGCGATGGACATAATTCCTGTGTATCACAGGAAATGTTTGGTGTTTTATCTTTTATATAAATTCCTATATGATTTGCATTTATGCTCCATTTCTTAAGTTGCACTGTTATTTGGCTTGTCTTTACTTTAGGAACATGACATCAGTAACAGCGTATATTTTTATATTTACTACTGCTTATCAGATCAATTGCTTGGAATCAATAAAATTCACATTGGAATGATTTTGTTGAACCATGCTCTATTAACAAATGAAACAGATTAAATTTATTGAAATTATATATATATATATATATTTAATTAGTTGATGCTCTTATGATTCAAATGCAGAGAAAATGCTCCGGAATTAACAGTGGATTTTGAAATTGGTTAATTATCTTCATGTCTGTCGAATGATACCTCCCTCTATCTTCACAAAAGAAACCGTATGCATGGGGCCTCACACCACGTAGCAAAAGAATAAAAACTGAAGATAAAAATAGATGTATGTTATATATATGTATATATATGGTGGATCATAGGCACTTTTTGCAGTTCTTGATTAGTAGTAGAACGCGCGTTATCAAGAAGACTCGTTTGCCAAGCAACTTCACATTCAAAGAAGCTGAAAAATCTCGTATGAAAATTAATCCGTCTTACAGGAATTAACTGGAAAGAAATGGGCATACTATTGAAAGCTTCTAAGAGACATTGGGGAAAAACAAGATAATTTTAACATCATCCTCGAGCACTCACCTCCATTCTTTTAACTACCTCTCACATCATCATCCTAACTGATTCAGATTATTACAAAACAACTAAGTCTTACAAAGACCTCAAATTCTGTATGCCGACATTCTTCAACAGCATCAAGAGTTTGTACTTTGTTATTGTGGCATCAATTCTGCTTTATTCAGGGCCAAAATGATGCAGTGTGTATATATATATATATAATATGAAGTTAAGAATATATGGGTTTCCCACAATGAACTGGACAGTGTCCATAGATGGTGATTGGAACCTATTGTAGATGTATACCATTTGAAAAACAAAAAGAAAAAGAAGAGAGAGAAAAACAGAGAAAGAACTGAACATACATATAAATAAAACTAACCTCAAAAGAACGCATCAATGTGCTGTCCCAGGTTCCAAGTCCAGCTTATCATTGGGTCGAAGCTTATAGATATAGAATGCCACCACCGCACCACTGCACTGGAAAGCAAGTTGTCAGACAATCAGAACTTTTTTTTTACCGCAATAAAAATGCCTTTACAACCTGAAGCTCTAGTCAAACTGAAGCTCTAGTCGTGAATCCAAATATAAAAGGCACAGCATTATATATCATCCCAGAGTGTGTGCTAATGCACATTAACAAACAGAACAAAGCTAATATTGTCAATTGTTCATGCAACTGAGAAAGAGCAAGAGATAACAAACTTTTCCAGAGGAGGACTTCAAGAAGCAAGATAAAAGATCAGACTGCAAGCTAATATGGTAATGCTTAGTAACTGGTTGCTAAATTGAAACAAGTTATACATATCCATTCCTTCTTTTATGACACAGCATTAGCAGAACTTTTCTCACCGTATAATCACGTTTTAGAATACCCAAGTTTGTAAGTTGATAATCATCAATATCACATCCTTCTTAGCCGCACAGAAGTTAGAAGCACCCTCTAACTTCCATGTATATATATCAGAAAGTTTAAAAAGTAAAAAGAACCTTATGAACCTGACTAAGGTTGTGAGAAAGGTGCCCATAGTTAATCTCTGCAAAAAGATTAAAAACAACAGAAAATAATATATAAAAAAATCAGTAGCTAGTAAACAATTGGAGGGAATTTAAAAAACAATATGTAAAACAAAGGTTATATACAGAGATAGATGGCCAGCAAGCTTAACTCCCTCAAAAATATTATAGATGCAATGACCAAAGATTTAAACAGTGGGCACAGTTACGTTTTTGGTCACATCCCGTTTATCACGTTTTTGTATATAATGGAGATCATTGCGGTTACTGCAGTCATTATGGTAGTGAATTTTTTTTTTTGCATAATTTATTATAAAATGTAATAATTATAATTATAATTATAAAAACTCTTATGCAATAATTTTAAAAATAATTTATGACACTATTTTTTTTATTTTTTAAAAAAATTATTCACAATTTTATTTAGATTATAATAAAACATTTATATTTGGTTTATCCATAAAATTTTTCTTGGCCAAGTTCATATTCAACATTAATTCTAGACAAATCAAATATTAACAAAACATAATATGTTAAATACTAGGCATCTATATTAAATAAAATTACAAACTTAAAAATATAATAATTTCAAATTCTATCAACTACAATTATTGATATATATTTCAAATTTTATCACATGGTAGAATGACGAGGAGGATCGAATTCTCTATCTTCACTTTGAAAGCCAAGTTGACTCCATCTACATCCCTGTGGCCTTTGTTCTTGATACATTTGAGGTGGAGGATACATTTGAGGTGAATAATAATCATATGAAGGTTGCTCCGATGGATAGTAACATCCTTCAGTACTAACAGATGATTCACTATACTCAAAGTTACTAGAATTTGATCTCCCACCTGAAGATGAAGAACCTCTAGAAATATCATAATGGTGCTTATTGGCTTTTCTTTTTGATCAAGCTATACGTGCACTTTAACCCTTACTAGATTCAGCAAATGGATTTACTCCGTATTCTACTATATTAATGAAAAGTCCACCAATAGTAACAAGCCTAAATTTTTCTCCAAGTGGGCTGTAAGGTTGATTTGTATCCATATTATCATCAAAATTTGCACCTTCATCATCACTATCATCATCATCATCATCATCATCATCTGAACTTAAACCCCCACCATCATCACTCTGACTTGGTGTTGGACTTGAACTTGAAGGAGACACATTCCTTTCTTGAGATTGGCGTGATTACTTAACATTCATTTCATTATCAGAATTATTTGCTGGCAACCAATAAGAGTTTTGACTATCTAATAGAGAATTTTCTTTCTCTTGCAACCATTCTGTTAGTGGATCATCATCTTAAAAAATATGGTCAAGGCTAATAGGATTGAAATTATTATTTATCTTATCAATGTTCATTCTTTTATGATGTCTCATCCTCAGCCTCATGTTGTAATAGGTATATACAAGTTTCTGAATTTTTTCAAACTTCAATTTGTTTCTTGCTTTGGTGTGAATATAGCTAAATGTGCTCTAATTACGTTCACAATTTGATACAAATGTTGTTTGACTAAGCACTTCGATTGCTAGTTTTTGTAATTCAGGAACACAAGTGCCATCATCCACCACTCAGCTGTATAAAATTATTTAAATTAAATTTGACTGTGCTATACAATTAAATAATATAAATAAATTATAATTATTTAATTTACTATTTACCTAGATTCATTTACTTCCAAGCTTTTTGTGCCTATGGAGTACCAAATGTTTTAGCTTGTCTCGAAATAATAACAACTACATCGATTGAAAATACAATAATAAATAAATAAATAAATAATAATTCAATTTTTAATACATAAAATAAATGTTAAAGTTATAAAATAGTATTAAATACTAATCTGATTAATCATTCTGATTTGAGTATCTATCAAAGGTTCTAATCTTGCAATAACTGCTTTTATACCTTTTAATGTTTCTTTAAATACATTTGCAAAATGTTCCATTCCAAATTGAAATTGTGGATTTAGATAGTAACATAAACATAATTCATAACAATATTATATTAAAGTAATAAAAAATAACTATATAAGCAATTTAAGTATAAAAAATAAACATATTTTTAAATACTATCTATATTCTTGGTTTACTTACCAGCTAAATGCAAGCCAGAGTGTATAAAACTCCATCTATTATCAATAATCTTTTCATATTCAGCAGAATAACGATAATTTTGCTGAATTGCTTATTTAACTCTATCCACGGACTCATAAATAAAGCCCATTATTGGTTTTTCATCACCATCCACAAGGTACAACACTTTTACCAAAGGCTTTATAAACTTTTATTCTATCGCTTACTTTTTTAAAAAAATCTTTTTTCAAAATGATTTTTTTGGCTTCATAAGCAGATCCTGATTTTTGTTGTCCCCATTTTGATTCTTTAAATTCTTATATATTCATCAATAAATTTTTAGAGTAATATATTTTAAATTAATATTTTAAATAATGATATCATAAAAAAATGCTAGATTTAAATAGTTGTATTAATTACTAAGTACTAACATTTGAATTGAATATCTCTCTCAAACCTTGCTTTTGCCTCGTTATTTCTTCTAACTGTATGAACTGAGTGACAAATCGGGTAAGAGCAAGATGAAGTATTTGCTTCCTTTGTGTATATTTTTTCATCAAATTAACAGTCAAAATGTGATTGTATATAAAACAAGTCACTTTTTTTGCATTATCCAAAACCTTTGCCACATTTTTTTTTCTTGCCAATATCTTCAAGGCACAAGTCTAAACAATGTGCTGAACGTGCCATCCAATACAAATGTTTTCTCTTCTCCATTAATCTTTTTCCTGCGGCCTTAAATGATGCCTCATTATCAGTAACTACTTGAACAATGTATTTTTTTCAAGTTTTTTTCACAACTTCATTTAATAATCTGTAATAAAAGTTTGCATATGTACTATGAACACCTGAGACATCTACAGATTTCTAAAAAATGGTCTTTTTACTACAGTAAACAATAAAATTAATGATATGCATTTGATTCAAATATTGGTCTAACCATCACACATCAAAGTGACACCTAATTCATTCTAATGAGCTTTTAATCTATTAACCAATTCATGAACTTATTGATATCTGAGACCTCATAAGGTGTTGAAAGTTTTACATGTTGGCCAACTTCTGCTGCCACAAAAATCAAATTATGCAACCATGGAGAATTAGCTAACTGAAAATGAAGTCGATCATATATAAAAAATTTTGATACTGATTCACTCATTTTTTTCTTAATATCTTTAAAAATGAATCACTTACTTTTGGTTGCCTTAAACTTTTACTTCTAATCAATTCAGGTATAGCTCCCCTTAATGAAAATTCGACTCATTTAGAGTTGATTTCCTTTTTTTTTCTTTAAAATATTCAACAACTGAGCCATAAGAGCTTCGTCTCTCTTCACATATGTTACTCCAACCACTAGTTCTTTGTTTGAATTCTTGTCTTCCATGCCACTCATGCTGTGATTAAATACTATCTCGCACGGCTTGTCTAATAGTGATGTCTTCATCAATAAATCCTTCATAATTATCTTTCCCTCTTAACTATAATAAAAATTCCTTTTTTCTCTTTTTGTTATCAGTTTTTTTTTATTTGCTTTCTTGAAGGAGTTTCATCATACTTTCTCTTACTATACCTATTAATAATATAATTAAAAAAAGGATGAAAATTAGTTGCACATACTTATGTAATTTTATAATTTTTATTGAGAAATTAACTATAATTTTTTCAAAGGAATTATAAAAAACATAACATATTAGTAACGTTAGGGCGTGGTGCAACATTGCCACTTTTATGAGTAATGTGTTCCTTGAAACGTGTTATTCCTCTTTTTACAACTTTATCACAAAATTTACATGAAATATTTCCTCTTATATTTGGCATAGGCGTTTCAAAATGCCAACCTATATCATCACTTGGTGCACTCTCTATTCCTTTACTCTAGAATTTTTCACGTAGTGGCATACTTGCTATTTTGTATAAAAACAAAATAAACTTATATTTAAAAATATTAATATTACTTATTACATCATTAAAAATTGAATTTATGCTAAATTTTTTAATTTTTAGTTTTTAATCTTAAGAATATTATTAAATAACTTAATCTTTTTTATACACTAATTGATATAAATTTTTTTATCACAAATAACTTTCAATAATTATATAATAAATACAATCTTTAATAATTACACAAAAATTACAAGAATTAATCTAATATCAAAAGAATTGACAACAATATAAATATCAAAACAATAAAAAAAATTAAATTTTAGATACAAAATTATAAATTAATATATAACACAATCAAAATATAATATTTAATTTTAATTAATTTTCATCTAAATTATACAAAAAAATTTATCAAAAATTTTCATCTAAAATCTCTATATGTATCATATTAAATTATTAATCCTTAATTTTTTAAATTATAAATCTTCAATCTCTTTAATTAGATTTTATCTAAAAAATTTTCAAACTTATATTTTAATAAAATTTTCAAACTTATATTTTTTATTTTTTAGTTTTTAATCTTAATAAGAGTAATAGATAATAAAACGCTAAATTTATTAAGTAACTTAATCTTTTTGATACACTAAATGATATAAATTTTTTTATCACAAATTACTTTCAATAATTATATAATAAATAAAATCTTCAATAATTACACAAAAATAATAAGAATTAATCTAATATCAAAAAAATTGACAACAATATAAATACTAAAACAACAAAAAAAATTATTAAATTTCAAATACAAAATCATAAATTAATATATAACAAAATTAAAATATAATATTTAATTTTAATTATTTTTCATCTAACTTATACAAAAAAATTTATCAAAATTTTTTCATGTAAAATCTCTATATATATTATATTAAATTATTAATCCCTTATTTTTTTAATTATAAATTTTCAAAACTTCTAATTAAATTTTATCTAAAAAAATTTTAAAAATTAATTACAAAATTAAATAAAAAATTCATTCCCTCATCCCCCAACGGCCCCACCCCCCACTCCATCCCACCCTACCCAATCCCCTATCCACCCACATGCCCCAATATCCCCCAATTCTGTCTAATCCCAATAGACCCAAGCACCCAGCTCGCTCTCTTCTATTCGTCTTCTTCATGCTTCTGAAGCTTGGCCTTCGAGAATCTTCTTCTTCTCTTTTTTTTTTTTTTATTTTTCATTTTCTCTCACATCCCTTCATCACTATCACTTGCCTAGTGAATATAGAATACCTCGTTTGTCTTTTTCAAACTCTCACAAAATCAAACATCATTTTACAAAAATTTTACAAAAACAAAAAAAGGTAATTTAACTTTCCCTTTTTACCTTCTTTGATCTTGAATATTGGTTGATAACTTGAGGTTGATTTGAATTTAGGTGATTTACGGATTGAGCTAGGGTTGCTGTCGAAGTGCCAATTGAATGGTTGATAAATAATTTTCTGTTTTCTAACTTGTTTTTAAGTTGATTTTGATACTGAAAACATAAGATTCTGAGTTTTATTTATTGCTTTTGCTTTTTCTTTTACTTTTGCAAGATTATTGCTTTATTCTGGTAGTGTTGAAATTTTGTTTTCTTTTTTAACTATTGATCCGTGAGTAGGAAACATGAATAATGACACTAACGGTCCGTTATTGCCGTTATTTCTCGTTACGCCATTGTTTTGCAGTTGTTACGCATCATTTTGATTGTGAATAAATTTCTCAACCGCATTTCTTCCAGTAGAGGTGGCGGGTGGTCGTGCTACCAAAATTTTACGATCGTTATTCTATTATTAAACCGCTATTTGAATCTTAGGCAACGATTGCAAAAAAACATAATCCTATTAATAAAATATAAAAGATGGTAGTCTCATCTAATTTAAGGATATAAAAATTTGCAATGTAGCAACCTGCTTGTCCTTTGGTGGCAAGAAGAGAAGACTCTCCTCTTTTATATGGTTTTAAACTTGATACACTTAATGCCAAAAGAGCTCCACCTAGAATAACACCGAACCTAATGGCAGAAATGCTCCCTGTTAGCATGAAAGAAAGGAATCCCAAAACTGAAAGAATGAAACCTGCCAAACCCAAAAACACCAACAAGTTTCAAGTTTTTGTTTATGAAATTAAACTTTTTAAAAGAATTAAGAGGAGGGATCAAGTTGTAATTGCACCATTTGATATTTTAATGTACAATTAATATTTTCATAATCTGACTTAGATTTAACAACCTACTTGTACTCGTCATGCATTTTAAGCTTCAAGTCAATCCCATACCCTATCGTTATTAAAGCTTTTTCTACACATATTAAAGCTTGAAATTTTATTATTATCAAACAAATACTTAGACATTTCGAATTAACTTAGAATTTGATTTGATATGCATGATTTTGAACAGAGCATAAAATTCAACTTAATGAAATATAATCGTATAAAAGAGATATAAAAGGGTGTAAAATAAGTGGATAGCTCCTAAAAACGAATAATACCATAACGTATCCCAACGTGAAAGTCGACCACTTTGGAAACGTCATTGAAATCATGGGCTGAGGAAGAGAAGGTTTAGACAATTTCTCTGACTTCCGGAGGGGAATTATCCGCTGCCGTTGAGAGGTAAACTTTGCCTTCTTCACTGATTTCTTTTGCTATTTCAGTCAGATCATTTTTGGCCTTTTCTGCTTGAATTTTAAGCTGTTCCGAAGTTTCTTACAGAGTAACCAAAGCCTTCTTGGAGTAAATTTCGTAAGCTTCTTGGGACCCGCTTTGCATCTTCAATGCTTGTTTCCATGCTTCATTTGATTCTTCTTGGCTTCTCATTTTCGCTTCATCCTTTTCTCTCCCCACTTCTATTTCTGAATGCTTCTAAACAAAAAACAAATCATCAAATTTTAAAAACAATTTATCAATATTATTCCTAAAAAAAGAAGGAAAGAAAATTGGAAGGAATAAAAAGTCATTTGAATTTCAACTCACGGATTCCTCGTGGGAAGCTGTGAAAGCGACGACGGATTGATTGAAGGAAAGCCATCTATCGAGTGAGCGAAAACCTACGGTAAACCCTTTTGGAGCGGCGAGAAAGACTCTGCAAGAAGGTGGCCTGAGTCGCAGAGACGGCACCAAACACAGTGCCATTGGAGAAGCAGAAGCAGGATTCAGTCTCCTCAAAGGCTCCAAAGCGTAGTTGATAACATTTCCACTATTAACTAAACTTTTAGCTTTGGGTTTTCAAAATTTTTATGACCAGCAACAAAGGAAAGCGAAGGCGAAATTCTCGGGAAATAATAATAATTTAGAAGAGGTTTAGGATAGGTTAAAGTCTTCATTTTTCACTGGATTTCTTCTTCATCTCTCTTCTCTTCTGCTTCTCTCTCTAAAAGACATTTATAGTGGTTGAATTCTGTAAAGGTTCATCGAAAACCTCAAGGGTTGGTTGAAAAATTCATCAAGATCTAAGGAATTTGTTGGGATCTAAAAACTTCATTGGATTCTTAAAATCTTGCAAGAAAACTTGTTAGAAAATTCAAATCTCACCAGAAAATGTCATCGAAATATAGAAATCTCACTGAAAAAAATTCAAACTTCACCAAAAAATGTCACTGAAATCTAGAAATTTCAAATTTTCTAGAAAATATTCTATAAACTTTTAGAAACTTCACCTCTTGAACATATTTTAACCTCTTAAAACTATTTATCACTCTATTTCTCTCCTATTAAACAACAAACAAACCCTAAATTTCCAAAATAACTCAAAATCAAAACACTAAACACTTGAATTTGCACTAAGACTGCTTATGAATTTTTTTCTCCTTGATATCTACTTTGACTATTGTGTGATTATTCCTTTTAAATGCTTAACTATTATAAGAGTTTAATCCCAATTTGATAATAACTCTAAGTTGAATTAAGAATTAAAATTCTTTATTATCCAAGAAAAAATTGAATTAATCTCTTTTAAAATAGACCAATTTAATCCAAACCCATAAAATCTCATAGATTATTAACTAAAATATATTTTCCAATAAATTCTAACCAAGTCATACCTAGTCGAGCCTTCTCTTCATTTTTTAATTTTAAATTTTTTTTTAATTTTTTTCATTTTTTTTACAAAGATAAATAATAAAAATAAGATAAATGAGATAAAATAAAACAAATATAAACAAATAAATAAAAATAAAAAGAAAGATAAATAAATAAAGTAAAATAAGAAATAAACATAAAAAAATAAAGATTAAACAAAAATAAAGATAAATATAAAATATAAAAAAATAATGATAAATACAATTATAAAGATTAAGATAAAAATAAAATAAAATTTAAAGATTGGACCTTTGGGCTTGAAACTAGACTAAGCTCCATTTGATTTAGACCATAGGCTAAGTAAGGTATCCATAATTGCTTTTCTTTATACAAGTTATGTAAAATAAGAATTGTGCAAAAACATAGACAACCATTACATCTAGGTTCTTTTAATTTTAAAGTGATATTTTCTTATTGTTTTTGAAAAATGCTCAATTAAACTAAAAAAAAGGGTAGCTGGAGATTTTGAAGACCACTCCTAAAGGTCTTATGAATTGTGCCAGGAGGTTTATAAGATTATGTCTGAAAAGATTATGTCTGGAAGTTTTTGAAATTATACTAGGATATCTTAATGATTGTTTGGTGGTCTTTCATATCTTTTTTCTTATATGTACCTGGAGATCTTTAAGATTATGCTTGGAAGTCTTATAAATCTTTCTTAACTTGTCCCCAAAAGTCTTGCTGATCATTCTTAACTTATGCCCAAAGGTCTTGGTGATTATTTTTGGAGGTTTTACAAATCATACCCAGAGATTATATTCGGAGATCGTACAAATCAAATTTTAAAAAAGCTTATTTAAAACAAAGGCTCTACAACTTTAAAATTTTGAAAAATGTAATAAAAGGTTTTAAAGATCACCCTTAGAGGTTTTATAAATCATGCTTAGAGGTTTTAAGAGATTATGCCATGAGATCTTAAAAATCATTCTTTAACTTTGAAAAAGCTCCTTTAAAACAAAGGTTCCGTGACTTTAAAATTCTTAAGAATATACCCAAAGGTTTTGAGAATTATGCCTAAAGGTCTTATAGATTATGTTCGGAGGTCTTTAGAGATTATGCCTTATGATCTTTTACAAAATTCTTCTAAATAACGGTTTTATAACTTTAGAAGGAATATGAAATAGTTACCCAAGGCTTTAAAATACCTTTAGGTTTTAAGACAATGTGTGAAAGTCTTCACAAAGATACCTTGAGGATTTAAGTTATGAAAAGATCTCATATGAAAAATGTTCCTTCTTGCTAGAAGTATATCAAAAGGAATTTCTCAACATTTCTTAAAAGGTTTCTTTCTCAACCAAAGTTTCAAGTCTAAGCTTTTATCTTTTCTTATTTATTGAAAGTATGCAATGAATACAATACATGGAATGCATGCAATGCATGCAATAAATGCAATGCATGAAATTAATTTCATGTATTCTTTGTTATGGTAATACAATTCAAAAAAATAATCGCTTTCTTCCAAATTTTCTCCACACGACTTTAGAATTTACTAACAAGTTTTCCATGAACTGAAGCTATCATTATCAAATTTTCTTAATTCACAACATTTCATTCTTGAAAACCACTCTATTCGTCTATGAATCTTTTTCAATAGTGGTATTTTATATTAGGCATTATTGTTGCCTGAGAAAGATCTCTTATCATAGCGATCAAGAATTCATCTATTCAAAGATGCATATGTTCAAAATTTTTCATTCTTCTTAAACATTTCTCAAAGTTTTCAAAAATAGCAATGGAATTTGCCCTACCAATTATTTTCGTGATAAAAAAATGTTTTAAAAATGCAATCTTTTGAAAATTGGTGATTACCACAAAGAATGAGTGAAGCATATCACAATTTAGTTTTTCACATAGGTAAAAATGGTTCGACACTGCAAGATTTCATTTATCAGAAGAGACTTTATCATTGGATGAGAAGGGAACATCAAATTTCTTCATTTACACTCTTAACTAAAAAGCCTGAATTTCTTGCAAAATGATTTGTATTAAAACATGATACATTTTGGCATTTCCTTAGTTTTTGGTAAAGTGACAATTTAACATGTCAAGACTAGTCGTAAAGGTTTAAACTTTTGGGAAATAAAGAAAAGGCTCAAGTTTCAAAACAATTTATTAAAAGTGAAGTTGATCTTAAATTTCTTAAAAGCCTCCAATGCAACTTGGTTCATTCCAAATGCCCTCATTTAATGCCTCTTGCTTCAATCTTATTCTAGACTACCCTTTCGAGTTTTCACCCTAAAAATCATTTTTTCCTTTTTTCTTCTTTTTATAGATTGTTCCACCATATACTTATAAACTCAAAATTCATACAAAACCAAATGATGATGATGATTTTCCAAAGAAAAATTCTTCAATTTAGCTATCCACTTTTAATTAAAATGGACTTTTCAAAAGATGTAACATAGGACAAGGTTTGATGTTCTAAAAAAAAAAGGACAAAAGGGCCCAAAATACATGTTTTAAAGGTAATTAAACTAATGATCATTTCCTTTTCTAAAGACATTTTTGTGTTCTCTTGAAACATGTATTTTCATCTTTTTTTTTTGTTTTTTTCTTTGTTTATTTATTTATTTATTTTTCATGTTTCCACTTTTAACAAACTAAGTTTAAAATTTTGGAACTACTCTCATTTCAAAATTTTCCTTTAATTTTAGGCTTTCTTTTCTAATCCTTAAACTTGGATATAATGTTTTCTTAAGGAGATCTTCATCCATACTTACCCTATAGCATGGAAGGTAATCTTGGCTAGAGTTCATTTAGAAAAAAAAAATTCAATAAGTTTAAAAAGGTCACAATCAAGTGTTTCTTCTACGGCTTCCACATAAAGGGTTGTTAAGGTCTTAATTATCAATAAATCTTCTTTTCCATCCACATACACTTGTTTCCCATCTACCAAAAATTTCACTTGCTAATGTAATAATTATGGTATGGCCTTAGTGGTGTGAATCCATGGTCTCCCTAACAAACAGCTGTATGATGGTGAAATATCCATGACTTGGAATTCAACATTAAAAGTGCAAGGCCCTACTTGTAGTAGAATTTTTATGTCTTAAATCACCTTCCTCTTTAATAAAGGCTTTAACTATCATAATGACCATGTTTCATGTAGGAACGATCCATAAGTACCTTTGTCAAAGTAGCCACCAGTACAACATTAATAAATGACCCATTATCAATTAGCACCTTTGTCATAGTATGGCCTTTACATTTTACCATGCTATGTAGAGCTTTCACATTACCTTGCCCTTTTGGTAAGATCTTATCATCATAGAATATAATATAGCTTAGGGCCACTATACTTCCCACCAAATGGTCTACCTTCTTAATAGAAATATCATTATCTATATATGTTTAGTTTAGTACTGTCAATAGCATATTTTTATATGGTTCGAAGTTTAATAGTAGAGATAATAACGAAATTCTTATTGACATCTTATCAAGCTAATCCATTGCACTATATTCATAATGCCTACTAATTTTTAAAAATTCACATGCCTCTTTGTCTATTATTGGTTCTTATACTGCATTTCTGGATTTATCATAACATGATTTGTTTTCTCATTTTTATTGCCTTTCATTTATTTTATTTTCTCTTTTCTTGCTTGTTTTAATGCTTTAGGGGCATAACATCGACCACTCCAGATCATTCATTTAACTCTGGATGTGTTGATTGCATCATTGATTTTTAAGTTGTTCAATCCTTGGATTTTCATGTCACACTCATACTTTTATTGCACTGCTCTATCACTTCTGTAAAGAAAAGCACTAGGTACATAGATAGTTATAGTGGATACAAGGTGAGAAGTTGATTCTTTCACCACTACTTTGGTTCATTGTAGAAAAATGTTAAAGGCTCGTGGATAAACAATCCACCTGACACTTGATTTACTATCATGCTCACTTCATCTTCTTCCTTTTCATTGTAGAATTCAATTGTCTTAGCATTCATCAACCTTTGAACTATCTACTTGAACTTTTCATAATCTTGGATTAAATGTCCTTTCAACATTTATGATGCTTGCAAACTAACCCCAACTCTTGATGACTATCAACAGTCTTAGAAACTATCAATAGGATAACATCATTTTGAACCAGGTAGTCATAGTCTTTCCTCAAAGGGGTCTTCACCTCTTATACCCATTTATTAACTCTTTGGCCCATTTTTATTACGTTGGTTATGCCCTTAGTATGGTTGGGTAATGGGTTTCCTTTAACATTAGGCTTTGTTCGAGTATTAAAGTTTAATCATTTGCCCTTCACCAAAGCTTGCTCTTTATATTTCAGAGTAGTATAATCTTTTAGGGAATGACCCACGACACCGTAATGGTATTCACAGAAGGTATTTAGGTTGTACCATTTGGGATATGATGGTTTAAGAGGTTCAATAGGGATAAAAGTGATAAGATGGCCTTTCAGGAATTATGGGTAGAGGTTTATGTAAGACATGGGTATTGGGTCAATAGAGGTTCTTTTTTTAATGTTAGTAGTGCAAGAATTTTTTTATTCTTGAGTGGGATTGCTAGATTGGAAAAATGGTTGTATTGTTGGTGTTGTAGTGAGTTTGGGAGTTTTAGGTCAGAAATTATGTTGGTTCATCAGTTTTAGTGGTGGCGTATATAAGTATGGTGTTTGGGATAATTGATTTGTTGATGGGTAATAGGGTAAGTAAGCATGGTATAGGTGATAGGGAATGTAAGGTGGGCTAGAAACTGTTACTTCGTGGGTTTCAAA
The DNA here is from genome assembly GCF_002303985.1 of Durio zibethinus. The sequence goes on from NW_019168026.1 coordinate 7,853,096, forward strand.
TTCTTTCTTCCTTGTAGTTAGGGACTTTTTGGCACTCAAAGCCTCTTGCCCATTAATTTTGTTGTTTTTTTATTGCATTCTCCATTATTTCTCATGATATCACCATATCGACAAAATTCTTGATTGCATTGCCTACCAATTTGTCATAGTAAAAGGCTCTCAATGTGCTAATAAAGAGTACTGTGGTCTCATTTTTTGTCAATGGTGGTTAGACTTATGTAGTCGTATCTCTCAATTTATGAGCATACTTTTTGAAAGTTTTAATGGCCCTCTTTTTCATGTTTTGTAAGGGCAGCTTATTTAATGTCATATTCTCTACATGTTTGTATTGTGCTATGAAAGCCCTAGCTAGATCTTTCCATGAATGTATCTTGTTGTGATCTAGTTGGACATATCATCCTACAGTTGACCAAGTGAGATTGTCATGAAAGCAATAAATTAACAACTTGTCATTGTGTGTATGGTTAATCATCTTTCTGCAAAACATTGCAATGTTTGGTAAGGAGCATTTTGCTCCATCATACTTATCAAAATCTAAGACTCTAAACTTTAATGGAATAATAAAATCGAGCACTAGGCTTAGCTCTCGGGCATCTATATTTTTATACACATCATGTTCTTCTATTGGTTTCAACCTCTCTTTCAACATATCATACTTGTTTTTCATTTTAATACTTTATAGAATTAGACCCTCTTCCAATTTTTCTTACTCTTTTGGATCATCTAGATTAGGCATAGTAATGGGGTCAAAAAGAATGGATCCAAGATTGGTTTTTACTTGAATTGGTGGTAGTCTGGTAGAAGGATCATCATATCGATGATGAGCTATTGATGGTGCTTGAGTAACATAGGGATAAGGGTATGTGAATCTTGTATACACTAGTTCTTTTACTACTGCTTCTTCCCTTGCATCATGCATCTCAACAACCCCTTTTCTTTTAAATAACCCTACCAGCATCTGTTTCAGTTTCGCCAACTGCCTCTCTATATTCCATTACATCCCCATAATTGTTTTCCTAGTTTCTTTATGGGCCCTTTCCATTCTATCAATTCGATTGGTATTTTTATACTTCATGATCCTTGAGTGAGCTTAAGTAATATAGGTGTGAAGAGCCAACTGATCTTGTTTCTTTAGGCATGCTATCCTTGAACCTTTTATTGATTTTCAAAAATTAGAACTGTGATATGAATTTTTATTATTAGCCTCAAGAGATAATTTAAAAATTCTCCAATATTTAGGTAATACTTTTAAAGATATCTCTTTGCTTCAAAAGTTTGATGAAAGTATAATTACAACCATCATTCCTTATTTTAAGCTGGCATGAAAAATAATGCTCAAACAAATTATGCATGATATGTAAGAGAAATTTTATTATTGTTGAAAATGAGCTTAAATCCTCCTTCTATATTCAAGTTAGGTTATTTAAATATACTCTTTTTGGCTTAAAAATTTGATGAAAGTATTCACATCCATCATGTTTTTTGATAAGCTCCTTTAAGCTTATTTTTAATATATAAACAAAGATATTCATTTATAGATTATTCAAATCAAAAGAAGTTTTTATTCATTCCAAAAATTCCAAATTCTATACATCATGAACCTTCATAAATCTAGAGCCATAAAAGTGTTGGACTTGCTCATATTACCCTTTTATCTCATCTAAAAAATCTAAAAAAATCTAATTATAACTGCTAGTAGGAACAACACTGTGCCTTAAAGGCTTTGCCTTTTCCATTATCACCTTGGCTTGTCTAATTGTCTTTCAGATGTGAGTACTAGGGTGGTCAATATACATTTGTTTCCCTTAACTTTTAGTCTTTCATTGCTCTCGAGCTTTTATCTCTTGGTTGCACACTTGTTTTCATTTAGCCTTCCTTTCTTGCCATTCATTGTGTAGGAGAGTAATGTGATCCTTGTTTTCTTGAAATTATAGTTCTAGGGCCTTGATCTCTATGTTGAGTGCATCTTTGTCCCCTTGAGTGTCTAAATGTCTTTTTTTTTTTTCACTTCCCAATTCCTCTTTCAATTCTTCATTAAAACCTTTGAGTCATCAAAATAAACTATTAAAACCCAAACTATCTTCTAACCATCAAAGGTGTGTTCTTGGTGGCTTCCCCAATACCAAGCAATGGAACCTAAGGCTAATCTCCACAATTGTACAAAATAAAAACACGAGGCATCCATGGTGCCTTCCAAGTCATCCCATCCCTCTTTAGGCTTCAGAAAAACAATTTCCACTGTTCTTTAGAAAGACTTCTAGGCTACTCCATTACATTGAACTTAACTAAAAGTGCTATGAACTTGGTGTAGAGCAACAAAAGAATGTGGTTAGTGCCCAAAAAATGACTTTGAATCCATACATAAAGTAGTTGAACAAAATCAACCATCCATCCCTCTCTTTTTTTTCAACGATGGTTCAAGGATCTAATAGTTTCCGCCAAAATGGTCAATGAAAGGTTAATCTTTTACTCCGACGATATGAAAAAGTCAACCACAGAGGCCTTTTTACACCCTAAAACTCTTTGAAAGATTACCAAACCATAGATCGCCAAACATATCCATAACCCCGATCTTCGTTGGAACTTTGAAACATAACATCTCATAAGAAAACTAACAATATCCTCTCACTAGTTCCTTTCTTCTTATCAATCACCTGAACTTTAACCCTGATTATCTTTGCTAATTTCTTCTTATACTTGATAGCTTTCGTGTCTTTCAATACACTCTATTGGGCTTGGGCAAATCTAGGCATAGAAAGGCAGCATACTCTTCTATGGTAGGTATCATATCTTCTTTGTTGAACATGAAACATCAGTATGCTAGATTCCAAAACCTTATTGCAACTTTTGACATGTAATCATTAGGTTTCACCATTAATAATAGGGCAATGTCTCCATACTTGGTTGTGAAAGCGATCTTTTTTTTTTGGCCCTACTGATTCTAAATACCTTCCAAATTGGTCACGTTATTCCTTTTTAAGTCCATATATACCATTTTTGGAAAGCTCACAACATACCTATCCATCAGATAGTCTCTTTCTATCTGTTGCTTATTCTTCGATTTATCCTTAACTTTCCAAAATAACATATTTATTGAAGATCCTACTTGTGATTCTTGGAATGCCATGAAACCTTTTACTGATGAATTATCTATAATGTATATCTTCGATGCATTTATGTCAGGATAATGCATAAAACAAATAAGAAAAAAACAACACAGAAAACATAAAAAAAATTTGTGTTTTGTTTTTTTATAAAAAATTGTAATTTTTAATGACTTTCCCCCTTGTTTTCTATTTAAAAGCAACAATTCAAATTATCAAACTAATAGAAAAGTAAATAAGAAAGGTAAGGAGTAATCCTTCATGTGACTCATTTAGGGTATTTACCATGTAGGGGGTGGGCATGGCTCTACCTAAGGCTGTTCCCTAAAGCTCATTATATGCTAAGTCATGAATTGACTCATCTAAAGATTTTCAAATTATTCTTTACATCATCGTCCATTACAGACTAATGAGGTATCTCAATCTTTATTCATTACAGGCTATAAATGAAAAGGGTTCAATTTATGTGGGAATGTTTTATTAGCCATTGAAGAGGTTTACACCTTACGAGAACATAACTACTTTACTTCCTCCTGAAAAGGATTAGAGCCCGGGTTTAGAGTTTATGCATGCAATGCATATATGAGTGTGTGCAAAGGAACAAACAAACCTTTCACACTTTTCTAAAATACCCCTATCCTAAATGCCTTACAATTATTAAAAACAGAACAAATAATAACAATTTAAACTAAATGACATAATTAAAATATGCATAAAATATAAAACATAGATACATTTTTTTGAATTTTTTTAGAAACATGGGAATCAAAACATTTTTTCATATTTTTAATTTTTTTGATTTTTTTAAGTTTTTCCATTTTTAAGGAAAATAGGAAAATCAAAATCAAGGAATTACGTTAAATACTAATTAGGATTATTAAACTAAAATTTATGATAACATGAATCAATCTTTGGCTTGACTTTCCAAAAATGTATCTCCATAGGAGTTGCCAAGCAAGTGTGATGTTTCAAGACTAGAGATAATGACCCGAGCACTGGACGAATTAGGAATTCAAAAAGTGGAAGCTAAAAAGCATTTTTGATAAACAAAAAAAAAAATGAATCACCACCAATCTTTTTTAGGGTGTGATTGGTCACCCAAACATTTTTGTCCTTTTTTATAAAATAGTTAAAAGATTTAAAGGTTTTATAAAAAGAAACATTGAGGTCTACAAAATCAAATTTAAGGTTTAGAAGTCGATTACACGTGGAGAAAGATTAGCACCCTCATAGCACCCATCGAAAATCATACTAGTTGATAGTATGTTATCCTTAAACTTTGGTTAAAATGGTCCCATTTTAGTGCTTAGAAATTAATTCCTTTTTCATTAATTCATAAAAAGAACTTGAATTTTTTTTCATTTTGAATACAAATCAATTTAAAAAAATAAAAATAAAACAATTTATTTTTAGATCAAAGTGAAAATACCTTAAGTATCAAAACACCTTTTTCACTCTCGTATATTTAGGTAGAGTTTCAAAAATATCCTTTAGAGTTTTCAAATTGCCCTACAAAACTGAGATAACACCTAGCATAAATAGTAATAACTGAGAATCCCCTTTATATTTAGGCTAGATCTTGATGACTATATTTAATTGAGATATTATCTTAGTTAAAACATTTTTCTTGGAAAAAGCATCACTTAAAAACATATTTATGATATGCATGAATATAATATATGATGAATACATGATATGAATGACAAGGTATAAACGCATGATAATTTAAAGATGCTTGCAACAAAGTAAAATAAAATGCAAATACATGAAATGTGGCTAGTGTTGGTTTTAAAGTTTGGGGGTTGGTTTGGGTTTTTAGGGTTTGAGGGAAGTTTCAGGTCTAGGTTTGGTTTCGAGGTTAGGTTTAGGGTTTTTGTTGGTTTGGAGTCTAAGTTAGGGTTTAAGGTTGGTTGGGGTCTAAGTTAGGCTAGGGTTTAAGATTTAGGATTTAAGGTTTTGACTTAGGGTTTATGTTTAAGGTTTAGGGTTTCATGGGTGGTTTTAGGGTTTCATGAGTGGTTTAGGGTTTCATGGGTTGTATAAGGTGTCATGGGTAGTTTAAGGTTTCATGAGGGTTTAGCATTTCGTGAAAAATGCTTATAATGAAAACAAATAACAAAAATGCCATTGGTAAAAATATAAATATTGATACATGAAAAATGCAAGATTAAAGGATAAACTAATTACAAATCTAGGCATTTTAAAAACTATATTACAAACTAAATGTGCATATGAGAATGTGATGTAAATGGATCAAACACTAATTGTTTTTGGAATTTTAAGACATGTCACTATGTTTTTTTCTTTTGAACCTCATGCAAGTAAACACTAATATAACCATACAACCTACTAAACTAACATTTTATTTATGGAAAATTTAATCAAATACATGGAACTCTTGAAGAAGAATGCAAGAACACAAGCAAACACATATGAATGAACCAACATTTAGGCTTCCATCAAGCTAAGAGGTTTTGGCCAAGCATGGGAATAGCTTGGCTGAACCTCTTCATGGCTTCCCCACAATTTCACAACCATTCATTTGATCTAAACATGCATCAATTATTCATAAAATCATCACATGAAGGCTTTTATACCATGAAAGAAATTTTATCAAATATGTAATGAACTAAATAGTAAAGAAACCATAAAACCAAATATACATAGCCAAACACCAAATATACACCACTAAATTGATCAAAATTCATGCAAATAACAAGCAAACCAATAACTAAATCATTCATATAGATGAGAAGCAAGGACAACATTTAAAAGGAACCAAAATGAGGTTCAGCCATGATAGAAGGAGGTTTGGCCAAACCTCCAACAGCTTTAAATAATGGATTCTTGTTTTTTTGTTGCTTGACTTTAATTCAATCCAACTATGGTTTAGTTGGATAAAGTTTTGATCCAAGCTTGAAATCAAATGAAAAACTATAAATTTCTCAAAAAATAAAAAATTAAAAGCTAAATGGTATGAAAAATATGATAAATGGTACGGAATGTTTATGAAAATGTAAAGGAAAAATGGTAGAATAATTATACCTACTCTAAGTTCTTCACCAAGATTTTTTTTCTTCTTTTTTTTCCTCCCTTCCTCACATCCTAGTTGGCTTCCTTCTCTTCCAAAACATGAATCCTGGCCTCTAATGAATAGAAAATATATCTTCTTTAATGCATGCAAGCCCTTTGATTAAAAGTTCATTTAATGGTTAAATATTCTCTGTTGTTTTCTTTGCAAGGTGCCAACTTTTACCCTTAGATCTAGCCTCTCAAGATCATCCTATGGTTAAGAATGCTTATTGCCAAAGATTAGATTTTTAATGTTGTTGGAACCAAGTGCAAAGGCCATTTTACCCCATTTTAGAAAGTTTTCGATTTCTAAGCCATTTTCTAGGAAAACAATGCTTCCCTTATTCATTTTCATGATTTTAAAGCACCAAAAATCTTTAAATAATATAAAGCTAAGATCAAGAAGTTTATGTAAAAATTTGACGTCGTGAAGGTTAAATTACAAAATTACCTCTAAAAGGTATTTTAGTAATTTCATATCTCTTGAAGTGTTGCCAAAGTTTTTAATGCATCAAAATTTATCAAATAATTTAAAAACATGATCTAGAATATTTCACGAAAAATAACCTTGGGAAAGTCAAATTACAAAAATATTTCAAAATGGTATTTTTGTAATTTCACACATTTTGAGGTAGAATCGAGGTTTCAATATTCTAAAAATCATCAAATAATATTAAATCATGATCTAAAATTTTTCATAAAATTTTGATATTAAAAAAGTCAATTTATGAAAGTACCCTTAAAGATATTTTAGTAAATTCACACTTCCTAAAGTGCGATTAAGATTTTGAAGTATAAAAAATCATTAAATAATATCAAATAAGCTTTCACAAAAATTTAACTTTGAGAAAGCTAAATTATAAAAATATCTTTAAAGATATTTTGATAATTTTATACTACTCAAAATGCAATGAAACTTTAAAAAATCACAAATTCAATTTAAAACAATATTGTATTTATTTTAGGCCTATGAAGCTTTACTCTACTCCTTTCTCTTTTATTGTAATGTACCCAACGCACCAACAACATCAACTCTTATTTCCATCATTAATTATTCGTCTTTTTCTCTCTTCACTCTCCACTGTGTTTTTATTTCTTCTCCAACGGACCAACGCTACCTTTTCAGCTCAAACAACAGATGACCTGACCTGACCCAGCAGCTCTAACACTGTAGTCTCTTTTTTTTTTTTCTCTCTTTCTGAGCTCGAATTTGTAGTAAGTTGTTTTCAACTTTAGGGGTTTGGGCTCTCTTTCTTAGCTGAAACTAAGAGGAAGCCAAAGAAGTGGTTTTGGTGGAGAGAATCCGTTTTTTTTGTTTTCTTTTTGGTCGAAAAAGAGGTTCTTCATTGCCTATCTCTTTGTTTTGCTCAAAGCATTTCTGACCATCTACTTTGTCCTTTTCTACCTTCACCACTTGAACACTTTCTTCTTCTTCTCTCCCTGTTCAGTGTTCACATTCACACCCCGAATTTTCCTCCTCCAAAATTTACCATTTCTAGCTTCCATTTAATCTATACAATAGAGATACTAGATATATATAATATAATAACAATACCATGGGGGCTTAGCATTTTTTTTTCTCTATTGAGTTGAAGGGAAAAAAATGCTGTTAAAGGTCTTAGTTTTTCTTGTTTTGGTTTCAGTTGTTGTAGACTCTCAACAGCCAATCTTCGACGACGATGTTTTGGGGTTAATCTTCTTCAAAGCAGGGCTCAAAGACCCAAATGCAAAGCTCCAATCTTGGATTGAGGATGACAACGATCCCTGCGACTGGGTGGGTGTTAAATGTAACCCGACTACTTACCGGGTCACGGAGCTTCGCCTTGATGGCCTCTCTCTTTCTGGTCATGTTGGCCGTGGCTTATTACGGTTACAGTTCCTTCGAGTTTTATCACTTTCAAATAACAACCTTACAGGAAAGATAAACTCTGAGCTTTCTCACATTGGGAGCTTGGAGGTTATTGATTTAGGTAGAAACAGCTTGTCTGGGTCGATCCCTGATAATTTTTTGCACAATGTGGGTCTCTAAAGTCGGTTTCTTTTGCAAAAAACAATCTTACAGGGCAAATCCCTGATTCGTTGAACTCTTGTTCGGCTCTTACGGCGTTTAACTTTTCATCTAATCAGATTTCTGGGCAGTTGCCTTCTGGAATTTGGTTTTTGAGGAGCCTTCAATCCCTTGATATGTCTGGTAATTTGTTGGAGGGAGAGATTCCTCAAAGAATTGGAAACTTGTACGATTTGAGACAAATAGATTTGGGAAACAACAGGTTCTGTGGCAGGCTGCCAGGAGATATTGGAAGTTGTTCACTATTGAAATTGATAGATTTTAGTGAGAATTATTTGTCTGGTAGCCTTCCGGATTCAATGCAGAGGCTTGGTTCATGTACTTCAATCAGTTTACGAGGAAATTCTTTCAGGGGACAAGTTCTGGATTGGATTGGACAATTGACAAATCCTGAGAGTTTGGATCTTTCTGCAAATCATTTTTCTGGTGGAGTTCCATCTTCTCTGGGAAATCTGCAGTTGCTGAGGGAATTGAATCTGTCAATGAACCAGTTTACAGGTGCATTGCCAGAGTCAATGGCTAATTGTTTTAACCTTTTGGCTATGGATATCAGCCAGAATCTGTTGAGAGGCAACGTTCCATCATGGATATTTAAGATGGGTGAGAAGAGTGCGTTGGTTTCTGGAAACAAGCTTATTGGGAGCACGGAAAGCCTTTTACTCGCTTCAAGAGGGCCGTCTTATCAAGGCCTTCAGTTCTTGGATCTTTCTTCAAATTCTTTATCTGGTGAAATTCCATCTAACCTTGGGGTTCTTAGCCGCTTGCTCTTCCTTAATATGCCCAGGAACCATCTTTTTGGTTCTATTCCGGCCAGCATAAGAGAATTGAAGACCGCAGAAGTTATTGATTTAAGTGACAATATGCTGAATGGAAGCATTCCTTCTGAAATTGGAGGAGCGATCTCACTTAAGGAACTGAGGTTGCAGAGGAACTTTCTATCTGGGAAAATTCGAACTCAGATAGTGAATTGTTCATCACTAACAATTTTGTAAGTTCTTCCTTATTCTTTTATTTATTTCTTCCGGGGGCTTTATCTTGAGTTATATACATTGTTATTTAAGCTTTAAAGTTTTCTTAATACTGAAAAAGTTTGCATTGGCACATTAACTTTACACTATTAGGCTCTGTCTAATTGATGTTAACTGCTGCCCTACATTTGAAGCATGTATTATTCCTGAGGCTGTTACAGTGCTTTATATGGATTGATCACCGACTTTAGTTAAATGTATCATGGCTATTTGGATTGGCACTTCTCAAATCCATTAGTTCCTTAAAGTTATCAAATAATATGTTTAAGTCGTTGAATAAGTAAATCATCTATATATAAAAGTGTGAACTCTAAAACTATTAAAAATGAATGACATAAATACCCTTATAAATTTTAAAAAATAACAAATTTACCTTTAAATTTCTAGCATTTTTTATTTATGTATTAAAGATTATTTTTCATTAAATATATATAATTTATTAGTTAATTATTTAAATTAATCCAAAAGTATTAAAAGTGAATAACATTAATATCCTTATGAATTTTAAAAAATAACAAATTTACCTTTAAATTTCTAGCATTTATTTATTTATTTAATAAAGATTATTTGTCATTAAATATATAACTTTTTATTCATTAGTTATTTAAATTTAAATCAATTATAAATTTATGAATAGAATTTATATCAAATTAAACTACATTAAAAATTTATTTGTGGGATATGGTGGATGTGTTGTCAAAAATTAACTCAAATTTACTCTTATCTATTTTTTTTGTAGGATTTTTTTGTTCAATTTCATAAGTAATAATTCAATTAAATTCATATAAAACATATTTCTCATCTTATGGGCTATGGCATACTATGAGTCTTTGATATTGAACAAAACATAGACAAAATCTTTCCTCTGTCACTCAATGAGTCATTATTTTAGTCTAAATTATTATATCATAATGTTTATGCCCCAAAAACATTTAATTTTATCTTAAGTAAAACATATAATTTTTCTTTTTCAAGATGCAACCTAATTTACTCTTTATCTTCTTTAATAGTACATATCATGAGTACTTAAATATATTCATATTTTTTATTTATTTAATTTAGATCAATTAAAATTAAAGTTCATACAAAATTATTAATTAAATTATTAAAATATCATTGAGAAAGAGTAATACATGTATTGCGATAAGTTTGTATATTTGAATTTTTTTTATTTTTTATGATAAATATACATTTATATGTATAATGATTGCAAACATTAATTTTTTTTATCATAATATTTCTAATCACTTTATGCAATAATGTCTTAACGTTACAATGACTAAATGAATCTTTGCTTTATGAACAAAATCTCTTGTATATGTGAATTGTAACTAAACTTAGATTTTATTTTGTCTTCTATAGATTGATTCTATATTAAATCTAATTTAATTTCAGTCAATCCTTATTCTTTTATTTTTAATTTCAAATATTTTTTACTTAAGATATTTTTATGAAATCATAGTCAGTACTATTAAGAAACATTAAACTTGACGAAGAGAAATTATTTGATATAATATTAGTTGAGTTTTTTTTAATTTCACAAATGGGTTAAAAAATTAACACATCACTCACTTATTTTTTCAATTAGGTTTTTTTTTTTTTTAATATAACTCACTTATTTTTTCAATTAGTCTTTTTTAATATACTCTGAAGCTTAAAGGGTATGTGTGTTACATTATTAATTTCAATTGTGAAATTTAAAAACTTTACTATCAATATATTTTATAATTTTTCTTTGAATAATATAAATTTATTTTTTTCAATCAAGAATGCTCTAGAATATTTTTATATTTTGATAGTGAAAAATATTTTAATCACATGATTAATTGTGCGCATTTTGTTGAATAATCAAAGCTTTGTTAGTTTTGTAACCAATTATTATATTCTTTGAATCAATAATGTTATAGTTTATTTTCTATTATTTGTTTATATTCTTTAAGTATATAATTATTAATTTGTACTCTTATTACGAAAGCATCCATTTAATAATTATTTGAACTTTATGAGTGTGTTTATTATAGATAAATACATATATCATCTATGATATCTACATATGAGAGTGTGAACTCTAAATAATATTAAAAGTGATTTTTTTATTTTTTACACTCCTATTAATAATACATTGCATGCCAATCATGCATGTCCAACCAATTCTTTGATTCATAAAGAAAGGAAGACATATAATTAAACACGTTAGTTGCATAATAAAAAATTTGAAGTATGAGGATGTGAAATAAAATATGTTTATTTATATAATCTTACAATTAAGATAAAAAAATTAATTCAATTAATAATGTTAAATTATATATATACAAAAATAAAACAAATGAATCAATTAATATTTCATTTAGATCGTAAAATTATTAAATTAGTCTTTTTATTATTCAGTGGGTCAATGTATCATAATATATATAAAAATGATTAAAAAAAAAAAAGGTGTTGGACGACAAATGATAACTTGTCATTTTTTTTCTCTTAATGCGTAAAAAGTGCTCCACTTGGAATTTAGTCAACTTTACTATAAAAAATTTATTTAAATTTAGCTAAATATTTAGAATACTCACAAACATATACATACTTTAGATTTTATAGCCTACCTTGAACAAAACATTCTATAATTAAGAAAATGTTTAATATATATCTATATTATATAGAAAATGTGATAATTTATTAAATTATCTATATTTATTTTTATTTAATATTTTTTAGTAAATTAAAATATTACCTACTTTTTATTTATTTTCTTATTAAAATAGTTTTTCTTTAGTAACGTAAACAATACGGTTAGAAGGCTTAAAATAGTTTTTCTACAAATGAATAATTTAGTGTTTATAATATATTACACCTATTAATATGATTTACACAATTAAATTAATTATAGAAGATTTAATGGTAACTCAATTATAACTTAGTAGTAAATGTATAATAATATAGTAGCAGATTATTGATAATTTTTTTATACATTAGTGATAATTTAGACAAAATTAATAACAACTTTATACTAAATTAATGATAACTGTACAATAAATTATGGATAACTTAATAGTAAAATAATAATAACTTAATAGTAAATAAATAATAATTTAGTAGTAAATAATTGATAAAATTGTGTATGATAACATAATAATAAATACATAATAACATAATTTGAAATAATAAATAATTTAACAGTAAATCATTTATACATAATTGTAAATGTATAACACATATTAGTAAATTAAATATAACTAAATAAAAAATAAATTATAACTTAGTAATTAATTATTGATAACTTAGTAATAAATCAATGATAACTTAATAGTAAATTAATGATAACTTAATAGTAAATAAGAATCAGTTTAATATTCTCTCCATCTCAATAAAATTGTCACATTTTTTTTTATTGGTCAATTTTTTTTCAATTTTAATCACCAGTTCTTTTTTATTTATTATTGATAAAAATATGAAAAAATATTTTAAAAACTTTAGATGAAGTGGTTTCTAAATATATGTTTTGTAAAATTTAATTTATTAAAATATTTAAAATAATAGATATCAAAGTTAGAAAAATTTAACCAAAAAGATCAATTGTGACAATTTAACTGTGAATAGATAAAGGGAGTAGTAATTAATTGACAAATTTAGTAACAAATCATAAATGGCTTAGTAATAAATCAATGATAATTTAATAGTAAATAATTTATAACTAAGTAGTAATTAATAATTGAAAATTAAAAGTAAATCAATATAACTTAATAATAATCATCAGTAAATTAATAGTTAATCAGTAATAATTTAATATAGTAAATTAGAGATATAATTTAATAATATATCAATTATAATTTAGTAGTAAATTAGTAATAATATAATAGTCAAAGCATAATAACTTAATAATAAATCAATTATAACATAGTTGTAAATGCATAATAACATAGTTGTAAATTAATGATAACTTCATAAAAAATGATAACTTAATAGTTAATCATTGATAATTTAGTAGTAAATTAATGAAAACTTAGTAGTAAATTAGTGATAGTATAATAGTAAATTTAATTTAGTTTAATAGTAATTAAATTATAAATTTAGTAGTGAATTATAAATAATTTAGCAATAAATCAATGATAATTTAATAGCTAATTACTAAAACTGAGTAGTAAAAAAATGATAACAAAGTACCAAATGCATAATAGTATAATAGTAAATCATTAATAATTTAGTAATAAATTATTGATAACTTAGTAATAAATTACTAATAACGCAATAGTAAAACATTAATAACTTAACTGTAAATCAGTGATAATTTAGTTATAAATCAATGATAATTTAATTGTAAATTAGTTAATTATTAATAACTTTATAGTAAATCATTAATAACTTTATAGTAAATCAGAAAATAACATTATAATAAATTATTAATAACTTAATAATAAATTATCAATAACTTAGTAATAAATCGTTTATAATTTAGCAGTAAATAATCTATAACTTAGTGATAAATCATGATAATTTAGTAATAAATCAATGATAAGATAGTAGTAAGTGAGTAATAACTTATTTGTTAATTAGTGATAACATTTTTTTTTTTATACTTAAAGTTACTAATGATTTAACCTTGGTTACTAGAAAGAGAAAAGGATTAGGATAAACCTACCATGAACTTATTCATTAAAAAAATTTAGTAAAAAATTTCTAAATTTGAACAAAACAATAATGTTATATTATATAAAAAGAAAATTATCTCATATATTGTAATTAATTGATAAAATTAATAGTATATCATAAATAACTTAGTACTAATTCAATGATAATTTAGTAGTAAATAATTGATAACTTAATAGCTAAATATTGAAAACTTAGTAATATATCAATGATAATTAGCAAATGCATAATAACATAAAAGTAAATCACTAAATTTAGCAATAAATCACTAATAACGTAGTAATAAGTCATTTATAACTTAGTTGTATATCAATAATAATTTTGTAGTAAATCATTGATAACTTTATAGTAAATTAGTTATAACTTTATAATAAATTATCAATAACTTAGTACTAAATCATTAATAACTTAATAATAAATCATTTATAACTTAGTAGTAAATCATTAATAATTTAATAATAAACTACTAATAACATAGTAATGAATCAATAATAACTTAATTGTCAATTGATGATAAAGTTTTTTGTATTTGATGTTTTCAGGGATTGAACTCGAGTTACTAGCAAGAGTGAAGTAAAAACTTAGTAATAAATCAGAGTTATCTTAGTCGTAATTTATTTATAATTAAATGTTAAATCGCTTATAATTTAGTTATAAATCAGTGATAACAATAAATCAATAATAACTTATTAGTAATCAGTTTTAGCTTAGTAGTAAAGTCTGGATAACTTAATAGTAAATTATTCATATTTTAATAATAAATTAGTAATATAACTTAGCAGTAAATCATCGATAACATGTAGTAGTAAATCATTACTAACTTAGTAGTTTTTTTTTTTGTTAATTATTGACATAGAGCTATATTTTTTTTAATATGTCTAACATATTTAATTGATTTAAAAAATTATACTAATTGCCATTTAATACTAAGGTATTGAGTTATAATATTTGTGGATATTTTTCACATATATAAATAATTAAAACAATATTCATGTACCAATTACTATAACAACATATTTTGATTAAAAAAATCAAATTTTGAAGTGAAAATTTGGAATAACTTTATCTATACTTGTATGTCATTGATTGTCTATTTGATAATATATTAATAGTAACTAGATTAATGTTGTATCTTTACTAAAATAAATTGTTGTGTTTTATGGTATCATTTATAACATTGATAGCAATTACACAAAAAATTATTGTCTTTAAAGATATTTTTAAAATGAAAGAGAAAAATAATGAGTCTAAATTTATTGGAAAATACCATAAAAAAATTATCTATTAGTTATTTTCTCAGGTACATAATATTTTAAATTAAAATATATGATCTAATAACACTAATAATAGTATGAATTCTATAAATTATAATTTTATAACAATATCATTTAAATGATAAATTTTTTTAATGACTTATACTTGATAAATAATTAAGTGTTCATTGAATAATGAAATTACTCCATTTTAATTAAAAAAGAGTTCAAATATTAAAAATATATTCACTATCAATTTTAAAGTCTAAGATTTAAAGCATAATTTTCCTTCAAAATATACCTTTTGATATTTGTCTAAAATAGATCATATCTTATTAATTTTAAAATTATGATATGTCATTATTTAACAAACAATAATAATATTGAACCAAAGTTAAATGAAAAAAGTATTTGAATATTTAAAGAACAACATAAAAAACTATTTGATTAGGATAAGGTATACCTTTAAGTAAAGTTTGTTATTTAAACTCTTAATATAACATATTTTAATAAGTTATGTATATTTAATAGCTTTTTAAGAAATAAGTATTTGATACTAAAAGTAGTTTTAGTTAATATCCCTTATAAATACATAAATAAACATCATTGATTATTACATCAAGATAGTAATAGTTTTTTATAACTTCACATCCTTTTTTTAGAATATGTTTACAAATTAATATTTGTAATTAGTAAAATTCATACAAGTATGCATTTTTTACTATAAAATGAAATTACAAAATGATTTATATTACATAAATAAGTACATGTTAAAAACATAAGTTAGTAATGAAAAAAAAAGTATATATTTACTTTATTTCAAGTAACAAAAACTTTATAAAATTTTGGTTTCAAATAAAAAAAAAGAATTTAAAATTTAAATAGCAAATAAATGAAAAGTAATAGTTTGAATGAGTTCGACAATGATCAATTACCTAAAAAATTTATAAAATTGAAGATAAAACTCCACTACTAAAAAAGCTTAAAAAAGCTCTAGAAGAAACATAAAATAGAGAAGAAGAAAAGAATATAGTCCGATTTAATTGTGACAGAAGATAATCTTTTATAGTTAAAAAAAATTTAAAAAGGAAAAAAATTAGAAAAAAAGAATGAAGATGATGACTTAACACTAAAAGACTTAAAAGAAATTTTCTAAAAAGAATCAAAATAAAGAAAGATTAAATATTTATTTTTATTAGAATTTTAATTTTAATTTTTTGTTATATTTATTTTTTAGAACTTAAATTTACATTTTTAATTTAATTTAATACAATGATAATTATTTCAATTTTATTATTATAAAATATCAAAATTATTATATTATATTATAATTATAATTTGGTTAACAATATCGTGCCTAGCACGTGGAATAAAACTAGTGATATATAAATGATCGTTGTCATTCTTTAGGGAGATGATAGGTCCTTGTTGACTCATAAGCGAATGACTTGTCGTAAGTTGTTTTATTAGGAACCCAGGCTGTTGCTTACAATATTTTAAATAGACAAAAAATGGCTTTTCTAGAATTGAATTGGTCTGATTGATTTTTCTTTTTCCTTTTTTATTAGTCCATGATTGGATTTTCTCCTGTTTTTGGTGTTAATGTAGCAGTACTCATTCTACATTCAAATTTTAAACAGGGCACCTCCATTTTTCTAACATTTTTTTTACATTTTTTTTCTGGTTTCTATTTCAATGGTACAGAATTCTATCCCAGAACAACCTATCTGGCTCAATCCCTCCTGACATTTCAAACTTAAGCAACCTCCAGTATGTAGATTTGTCATTGAATGGCCTAACTGGAAGCTTGCCAAAAGAGCTAGCAAATATTTCTCAACTCTTGTCCTTTAATATCTCTCACAACCACCTTAATGGTGAACTTCAACTTGGGGGTTTCTTCAATACCATCCCTACTTCATCCGTCTCTGGAAATCCATCGTTGTGTGGTTCAGCTGTCAACCGCTCTTGCCCAGCTGTCCATCCCAAGCCCATTGTCCTCAACCCTAACTCGTCCAACTCCATTGGTGGCTCCTCTCCAAATCATCATCGCAAGAAAATTGTGCTCAGCATCTCTGCCCTCATTGCCATTGGTGCAGCTGCTTTCGTTGTCATTGGTGTAGTAGCTATCACTGTCCTAAATATCCATGCCCGCTCTTCTATGTCATGTGCTCCTGGAGCTCTCACCTTATCTGGTGGGGAAGATTTTAGTTGTTCTCCCACCCATGATCCAAACTATGGCAAACTTGTAATGTTTTCAGGGGATGCTGACTTTGTTGCCAGGGCTCATTCCCTACTTAACAAGGACTGTGAGCTTGGTCGTGGAGGGTTTGGAGTTGTTTATCAAACAATCCTTCGCGATAGGCGTGCAGTTGCCATCAAGAAGCTGACTGTTTCAAGTTTGATCAAGTCTTAAGAGAAGTTCGAAAGGGAAGTAAAAAAAATTGGAAATCTTGTAGATCTTGAAGGATATTACTGGACTCCTTCCTTGCAACTCCTCTTTTATGAATTTGTTTCAAGTGGGAATTTGTATAAGCACTTCCATGACGGGGCTGGCAAAAGTTGCCTATCTTGCGTCAAAGATTTAACATAATTCTTGGGATGGCCAAGGGTCTGGCCTAGTTGCACTGAATGAATATTATTCACTATAATCTTAAATCAACTGATATTCTGATAGACAGCTACGGTGAGGCCAAGGTTGGAGATTTTGGCCTTGCAAGGCTGTTGCCAACACTAGATCGATGCATTTTAAGCAGTAAAATACAAAGTGCACTTGGTTACATGGCTCCTGAATTTGCATGTAAGACTCTGAAAATAACCGAGAAATGTGATGTGTATGGCTTTGGCATCTTGGTCTTAGAGGTGATAACAGGGAAGAAGCCAGTGGAATTCATGGAGGATGATGTTGTGGTGCTGTCCGACGTGGTCAGGCAGGCGTTTGAGGATGGTAGGGTAGAGAAATGTGTTGATGGGAGGCTTCGGAGTAACGTCCCAGCAGGAGAGGGAATTCCAGTCATAAAGCTTGGTTTAATATGTGCATCTCAAGTGCCATCAAATCGGCCAGACATGGAAGAAGTAGTAAACATTTTAGAGCTAATCCAATGCCCTTCTGATGGCCAGGAGGAGCTAGAGTAATTGATTAGAGATTGAGAAATCCCGGTGAAGAAGAATCCAGTTTGTTCTATGGTAAAAGAGAAACAGATTATGAAACAAACTTCCCCGCCCCACTTTTTCCCAATTCTTAATGTTTTATTGTACGCCTTAGTGCCTTATTTTTTTCCCCCATTCCTTTTTGGTATTTTGTTACATACAGCTTCACTTACCAATCCTATTCACTGTCAGAAAATGAGACTTTAGATATTATTCAACATCAAAGGTATTTCTGTTTATAACCAGACAATCTTCCGTTTCATATCCTGTATTTGTTTCCATTATGAACGAGTGTGGATTGAAAGAATGAAGGAAAGCAATGAAAAAGGAAAAAAAAAAATGCAGAATAAGAACAGGAAGAGGAAGTGAAATAAAGCAATGCAAGCTGACAATGTAATCAAAACATAAAGTAAATGCAGAAGTGAATGGTATGATAGAAACAGATTACGACGTTGAAGAAAAGCACTCATTTGCGTTTTTTGTTTAAAGCTTGAATTCAATCTTTTATGCTTTTCCTTTTTAGAATATTTGGCACCCTTGGCCGTAAGGTGTGCAACATGGTCAACAGCTTTTAAAAATCAAACCCAGCAGTCACACGCCCCTACTGATACCAAGTATCCTACCCGAACCCAAAGTTTGTTACCAAAATGTATGATTGAATCATAAGAGGTTAGACCCCCTGTTTTCACAATCTGATCAAATTATTAATACTTCGTTTTGAAGTTTTAATTTAATACCCACGGGAAGGGAACCTAATAAAAAAGGCGTTGGACATCATCACATTTTTCTTCAACTTTTCTTTTTTTCTTTCTTTTTGGGCAATGGTGGCAAGCATGGCATTATTTATTTGGTGCTTCAAAATCATACCATGTCTTCCCATAGGAGTCTACATTGATTGTACTAACCCTTTTGAAAGAAATATTATAACTAGAATGTATTGTAATGAGTAAAACCTAATGTTTGATAATAATTCTTAAAAACAGTTCTACAAAACAAATACCAAGGATGATGATGTAATTAAACTGGCAAGTGTGGACAGTGGAGGTTCTAAAACCATTTTTAAGTGATTAGGTTAGGCTGGCTGGATCCCTTCTGCCTCATGCTAACTTAAATCCTAAACAATAACTATATCTAGGGAGGGAGAGTAAACAGAAATTATTACTACTACTATTATTTGTCTAAAACTTAGGAGAAAAGGAAAACTGCATTTTACTATGTTCTAGAAATTTGTGTTCAAAAACAAGAAGAATATGCTTCGTGATGGCATGGGTGTGAATGTGATTGTCCTCTGTTTATCAAAGAGACAAAATGATAGACTCCCCACCTGACTTTTAAAAAAGCAATTACCGACTACCTAACCAATCGTAGAAAATGCGCCCGCGTGCGAGACAAAAAGAGAAATTTGCCTTCCCGTATATGTATGTATATGCATGCGTGTGCGTGCGTACGAGAGAAAACAGTGGCCAAGTAGAGACACGTAGGAGATGCATTAGAATAGTGGATGGATCCACCATGAATGGCGGACCTTTGTTTATAGTCTAATCACAATGTGCGCTGCGAATGTGGAATTTGGACTGATCCAGTTTGTTGGATTCGACACCAATTCATGGGAGCTGCTAACAAAAAGGTGAACCGTACACGCTAGACAGGCCTCTGAGATTCATGTTTCCACTTTTCGTGTAGTATAATCGAATAGTAGCCGTTGTTATCCAGTCTCTTTGGAGAAAAATACATGAGGTTTCCTGAATGTAATCCTTCCAACAAACACATGAAATAGTAATTATTTTGTAACCTGTTTATCACATTTCATGCCCCGAGTTCAAAGAATTTATCACAAACTCCCTGAAAATGAATGCTCTTCTACATGCAGAAAAAATGAAACTTTGTTTGGTAAAACAAAATGTGGAGGAACAAACAGCGCCATCATCAATAAGGCGGAAAAACAATTGTGTTGCTCCCCAGACAATGAATTGTAGGCCCCTTTTGAGGACACTTCCTATCGCCATGATGACTGCTATTGTTAACATGGCAACTGTGTGGAACAATTTACAGTTTCTATGTCAAGTTGCCTGTTCCTTGTATTATGAAATTCCTTTTCTTCTCTCCTTCCACTTCAATTGATTCACTTTCTTCCTCTTTTCCGGTAAAAAAGCCTAACCATCCCAGTCATTCTCCCGGCCATCTCTGTTTGAAGACCTAGCAGTTAGGCCATTTGCTGAGATATTCCCTACATGGCGTCCCACTGGTGATTTCACTGCGTTGTTCTCATCCCAATCATCATCCCAACCCTGGCCGGCTGGTCCCAACCTTCAGCTGTTTCTGCTTCAGTAGCTGCCATGGATTCTGGCAATCCCATTTCTAGCTCTTGGTATGGTATATACTATCATGCCCATCATGCTGTCTCCTCTTCCTAAACATGCAACAAGCCCATGATCCTCCGAAAATTACGACTGTTACAATCAAGAAGTATGCCCCATTTAAGGTTTAAGAAAAAGTTTCCTTCAGATACGAAAGGGTTCAGAGGAAGCACACAATCTCCATGTCCAGCATTTAAAACTAGCTCACTGCTTTTGCTGCTGATCAAAGAGATATTAATCTGATAACAAACAAACAAAAACACACATCAACTCTGGATACAAATAAGCACATGAAAAGGGATATAAGCGTTAATCATGAAGACTTTTTTGAACATTGTTCAGATTCAGAGTGTATACTTCATCAGTTCATATATGTTCATCCCTTAGGAACTGAAGTTACTAAACACAACATAGTAGACCACTGAACCCTGCGAAAAAAGGCCTATTAAGTGTGTTTGGCCTCTCTTGTTACCAGTTGGTTTTAACTTTTTAGTAAGATTCTTAACATGGTATCAAATTGAAATTGTGTTTATTGCCTCATTTCTTACATTGATTGCTGATTTGCCCCTTATTCATTGTTCACATAAGAAGCCTGTTGGTTTCAGTTGTTAGTATTGGCCCTACTAATTAAGGGGACTATCGAGTGATGTTAACCCATATCAGTTGATAAAGTTTTGTTGATTAACTTAGGGGCTTTTTGCCCTTTTTTTTAGGTCTGATTTACCAAATGGTATTAGGTAGGAAGACTTAACAATGTCCTTTGTGATGGAATAAAATAACCTCAAACAATATTTAAATTGAATATGTCATGCAAAAAAAAAAAATCAAATTATCCTTCCCTTGTGTAAATATAGTAGGAATCAAACAAATAGAGCTAATAAATAAATCACCAAACCACAAAGCACAAGGACACAAGCAATTTACGTGGAAAACCTCCCCAAAACGAAGAGTAAAAACTAGGGTAGCAACAAATAATTTCTACTATCAAAATAATGGGAATACAAAGTTTTCTCTAGCTAGATCTAAAAGTATACAATCACAATATCTCGAGATTAAACAATCTTAGTAAAAAAAACAATCTTACAATAGAAAATTGTAGAAGTCTTAACAAATTTTGAGATTAACAAATACCCACGAAATCAGTAGGTAAAAAACCCAAAACCTGATCTCCACCATTTAAACTAAAGAACATTGAATCTTGAAAGCATTAATAAAATTTTAGCTCAATCAGACAATGAATTGACCTCGATCAAACTACTTGACTGGAACTGCACAAAATCACAATTTCTTCTTTTTTTCTCTATTTTGCTGCCACACTCTCTTGTTTCTTTTTTTTTTTTTTTTCAATCATATAAGGATTTAAAACCATAAAACCAAGCATGAAAGAACTAAAAAAATCCTTGGTTAATGAGCTTTAGTTTTAGGTCACCTTTACATGGAGGAAACTAAGCCTAACACTTTGTAGCATGTTTTTTAATCTTGTTATACAATCAATTAATCATTCAAAATACACTAAGGGCTGCTGACATCAACCAATATAAAATAGAGGAAAAACTTAGTTTTCCCTTTTTTTAATTCACTTGGCTCGACAATGATTTACCTAAAGTCCCAAAACTTAGGCAAATTTTAAAGATAACAATTTAGTCACTACAATTTACTTTTTTTGGCATATTTCAATAAGTCTAAAGGGAGTGAGGGAAACTATTATGCCAAGCCTAGGTTCTTCTAACAATAATCAGTTGATAAACTCCATGCCTAGTTTAACAGCTTAGTAGAATCAATGAAACCTAGCTTAGATTTAAAACTTCTCTTTTTGTTTGGATGGACACTAGTTAAAATCTAACTTCAACTTTTACATTTTGATTTTATTCTTACATAAAATAAGTCTCATAATGTCCTAATATTATGAGAAAAAAAAAGGACTAAGAAAAAGAGAAAGAAAAGACCATATCGTTTCAGTACCATGTTTTGGTATTTTAAGTTCGTTGGAAATAGATTCCTCAAAAGGGCAAGCAGGATTAACTTTTAAAGTTTTTTCTCCACTATTATGGACCAAAACAACCAGTTTTTGGACCCTGGAAAGGAAAAAAGAAATCAAATGAATTACTCTCCATAAGGAAATGTAAGAGATTAAGAAGGTTTTTTTTTTCTTTCTTTTTTAAGAAGTATTGATCACTATGCTATTATATGAATTCTCTATTAACAACAATCAAAATTTACATAAAATAAGTTCACTACCTTCATTTTTTACAATTAGAAAAGGAAATTGAATTGGTGTCAATCTAATTAAACAGACAGTAAATTATATATCGCCTAAAATTTACTCATATTTTAACTTAGCATTTATATTGAGATTCATTTCTTACCACTAGGGCAACAATATAGTATAACATAAAATCCAGCCAGGATATTGTTATAGATATGAGAAAATTTGCATTCAAGAATTTGTTATTCCTTTATCCTGAAATAATTGTTCACTTAAAATAACCCATCAATTACGAAATTAATAAAATCCAGCCAAGATATTGTTATAGATATGAGAAAATTTGCATTCAAGAATTTGCTATTCCTTTATCTTCAAATAATTGTTCACTTAAAATAACCCATCGATTACAAAATTAATTTTACAATGTGTTTAAATTTTCTACTAGCTTTTACCCTACATAAAGAGTAGTTTTTATTTCTCTTAATCCATAATAGTAAAAAGGATAAAAAAACATATACCATTCTAAATTTGTCAACTAGGAATCTATCCTTTTATTGCCATCAATTAAGCCCCTAACTTATTTACAGATTTAACCTATTATTTGGAAGGAATACTGTTAACACTTATGAGCTCCTATCTCATAGCTAGAAGGCCTACTAAGATTTTGTTGCTTGAAGAAAAGTGTAGATAGCCTTAGTAACAAAACACGTGGGTTTTGTTTTTTCTTTTTCTTTTTTTTAATTTGTTTGTCCTTTAACTTTAGAACAAGTAGTCAATATTCAACCTTTTAAATAATTACAATAGAAATAATTAGTTCAATTGTAATTATATATATGTTCTAGCAATTAACAAGTTAGACTCATTAAGCATTCAACCAATTAACCATAAAAAAAATTTCTAACCTAAAGAATCAAGTTAAATATAAGACTACAATAAAACCTCAAAGTTAACAAATATAAGATGGCACCAATAAAGTATCAAATTTAATAATTTGTATATGGATGGCCAAGCCATTTGCAAATTTAATAATTTGGACATGAATACCCTAACTATGCCTATGTATTGTTGCACAGTTTTGAAAAAGTTCAAAATTCTATTTTTCAAACATTTCCAAAAATGAAACAAGCCCTCCAATTAACAAAACCAAGAGCAAACATAATTGACAACATATTTCAGTGCACATAATTGCTTTACTAGGTAGCTAATGCATACTTAATTCCATTTACGTAATCAATATAAGAATGGCATTTCTCTAATAAAAGCAAAAGCATAAATCACTAGTTCATTTAAAGCTCAATGAAACAGTCAATCACTTTTTATCTCGAATGACATCCCACCACCCTAACAACATTTTAGCGGTATTTAATGGTCCAAAAGGCATTATGATCTTTTTTTTTTTCATTAGAAGCTCCTAGCAAATAATCAAGGGTATTTCAGACATTTGAGTTAACTTGATATGTTAAGTCGACTTGACATGTTCAATGCCACATCAAGTTGGCCATATCACTATTGTTTCCCATTGGTTCCCTTTCTCTTATATATAAATATAGACATCCAAGCATTATCATCACAGGTTCTATCTTGTCTACATCATTTACTCTTTTCTCTTTTCAATATTTTTTTTTATATCTGACTTGTGTAGGAATGCAAAAAAAAAAAGAAACATTTTTTGCTTTTGCGTCTAACTATTCCCTTCCTTTTCTTATCATTATAAGAGTACCTTCACGTCAAAACTCGACACCAACATTTGATGTTCCAAGTAGGGGCTTTCTATTCATCAACTGAGTATAAGATAATACCGCTTAAGAAGAGAGCTCTAAAGGAAGAAAAGATGTTTGTCTTGACCAAAATAAAAACACACAACAACTAACACTCAGACAACCATGTCCCATAACAAGCAGGTCTAACCATGGAGTAGTTTCTCTAATTGCACATATACAAGCTCTTAAGCAAATGTTACAGACTATAATCATACCACATACTTCAAAGGTGCTTGACCTAGTCACTACTGGCTAACAAACTGTGAAAATATAATCAAGCTATAAAGAGCTTGGCCTTTAGGGAAAAAAAGCATG
Source organism: Durio zibethinus (assembly GCF_002303985.1). The sequence goes on from NW_019168026.1 coordinate 7,878,044, forward strand.
ATATTCCAACCACTCACCACTACTTAAGTCATAACTCAACATACGTCACAACCTAAATATCGAAACAAACCAACTTGAAACCCCAATCAAACAAAGACTTGGAAGCTCAAATGCACGCCATAGAGAAGGAACTAAAAGTGAAGGCAATAACTTTTGAGGATGAGCTCAAATTTTTGGAGATCTCGCCTTTTATTGAAAAAATTATCAGAGCTATGCCTCTAAAGGGGTTCAAAATGCTAACCCTAGAAACTTATGACAGTATTTTTGATCCCTTTAATCATATGAAACTTTATAGAACCAATATGATGATGCGAGGTGTAGACGAAACTTTAATGTATAAAGGCCTTGCTACTACCCTTATGGATGCAACTTAGTTTTGGTATAGCAGCCTAAAACTGAGGCCAATCAATACATTTAAATAGCTCAACCACTCTTTTTTATCTCGATTTGTGAGTAGCTAAAGAACGAAGAAGATAACTTTAAGCCTGACGTTGATTCATCAAGGTCGAGATGAATTTTTGAAAGATTATGTCACTCGTTTTAACACGAAAGCCTTATAGGTGAAAGACCTAAAACAAATGGTTGATGTAGTCACCTTAACAAGTAAACTTAATAATAGAGAGTACCATCTCAAGCTGACCTTATCCTTAGACCCACCCAAGACTTTGGCTAACGTTTTACTTGTAGCTGATAAATATATAAATGTTGAAGCTACAATAAAAAATAGCTAAGGTGAAAGAGGCTTATCGCCTCTCCTCAGTGATCGAAGTGAAGAAACTCTTCTTTTTTCCTTAGTCGTTAAAAAGATAAAAAATTTTACGATCTTCTTTCAAAAAAGAGACGACATAAAACTAAAAACCTCAGTTGAAAAAAAAATTATACTACATTGAATATTTCTCGAAAGAGGATTCTAATACAAATTGAGAGAAATTCAGAGCTCATATGATCAAAACCATTAAGGCAGAACACAATGAGGGATCCAAGTAAAATATGCACTTTCTATAGAGACATAGGTCACAACACTAAGGACTGTGTCGACTTCAAAAATAAGATTAAGGCCTTGATTAGAAGAGGTCAGCTGAGATGATTTATAGACTGATAAAAACAAGAGCAAAATAGTTCAGACTAATAATGGAATCGAAGAAAACCCACAAAGGATAAGAAAAGTAAGCCAAAAGAAACATGAAAAGAGAAGTTCAAAAAGATAAGCAAAGGCAGAAGAAAGGTTGAATTGTGAATAACATACCAATTGTCGGGGTAATTAATGTGACTACTAAAGGGAACTCTACCTCAGCTAAAGAAAAGTCTAACCAAGGTATGGTCATAGCCATCGGCTCCTCAGTAAAGAAAGAGAAAGATTAAAAAAATGAACCGATCTTATTTCATTTAAAAAATTTAGAAAGAATTCAATACTCCTATTATGATGCCATAGTGATTATCGTAGTGGTGTATAATTATGTAATTAAGTGGATCATATTTGATAATGAACTCTCGATTGACATTATGTACCATAACACCATAAAGAAGATAAAAATTAAAAAAAATTAGTTGTAACCGATCACCACGACCCTAATCGAATTTAGGAATGAACAGGTATTAGTAAAAGGGATTATCAAATTACCAATTTATTTGGGGATGAAATAGAGGATAGTCATGTCAATCATAGAATTTATAGTTGTATATGTTCCATCTACCTATAATATGATATTAGGTAGACCTAGACAGTTTATTATGCGGTTCATAGGCTTAGCTCCCCATTTAAAAGTAAAGTTTCAAACACCTCAAGGGATTGGAGAGTAAGGGAAGACTAGTCCATAGCACTATAATATTACATCACAACAATGAAATGAAGGACTAGAAAATAGATTAACAGTTCAACTAAGGCTAAGAAAGTTGAAAAAAAAAAGCAAATAATAAAAACAAAGGAAAAGTGAGAAAATAAGAGTAAACACTTACAACATAAAATCGACCTAATAAAAGCACATTATTAAGCCACACTGAGCTCTTAAACTCCAACAAAATATACACTTTTGTTTCATTTTTTAAACTTTTAAATAGATTATAAAGGTGATCGAGTTTTCAAGATGGCACAAATATTTACATGTTATTAGGACTGAGCTAACACACTTGCCAAAAGGAATATTGAAATGAAAAATACATTCTGTTCAATCTTACATTTTGATCACTTATCAATAACATACTAATCATCATGTTAGGATCTATCTTTATAAAAAATGGTCTCAACATAATTGAACATAAAGAAATAATTGATAAAAGATATGATTCAAACGATAATTGACCTTAGCTAGTGAAAGACCTTGTGTTTATATTGTTTTGGGAGAATATTCTTGAAAAATACATGCAAATTGAAACTAAACTTGAACACAAAGAACAATTAAATTAACTTTTGAGAAATTACTTTGACTTATTCGCTTGGACACCGTTTGATATGCCTAGAATTGATACTGAGGTAATGGTTCATAGGTTTTTTTGTACATTAATCCGAACATGAAATCAGTTCAACAAAAGAAAAAGACTTTTACCCCAAAAAAGATAAAAAACTATTGAGGAGGAGGTTAATAAGCTATTGCAAGTAGGCTTTATTAAAGAGGTTTATTACCCTAAATGGATAGCCAATGTGGTTATAGTAAAAAAGCACAGCAAAAAATGAAAGATGTGTGTTGATTTTACTAACCTTAATAAAATATGCCCAAAAGATGATTTTTCTATCTTTAGCATAAATCGATTAATGGACAATAATATCAACTATGGCCTCTTCAGTTTTATAAACGCTTAGTCTGGCTATAACCAAATAAAATATTGAAGGAAGATGAGGAAAAAATGACTTTCATCACTGAAAAGTTTTTACTATTATAAAGTGATGTCATTTAGCTTGAAAAATAAATGGGCGACTTACCAAAAACTAGTCAATAAGGTCTTCAAAAATAAGATCAACATTAATTTGGGGATATGTATGTATGACATGATAGTAAAAAGAAAGAACTTGACTAAGTACTTGAAAAACCTCGAAAAGACCTTTAACACATTGAAAAAAAATACAACATGAGACTTAATTAGAACAAGTGCACATTTGAAGTCACATCGGGTAAATTTTTTGACTATATGATCAATAAGAGGGGGATAAAGGTGAATCTAAAAAAGTTTAAGCAATCTTAGACATGAAAACACTGCTTTGGTGAAAGAAGTGCATAGGTTACTAGAAGAATAATCACCTTGAGCATGTTTATGTCTAGGTCAGTGGAGCGATGCCTGTCATTTTTTTAAATTTTTATAAACATCTCTAATTTTATATAAACCTCTCAAAGTTAGAAAACATTTGTTGAACTTAAAGAGTTTTTTATCCTTTTCACCCATCTTTTCTAAGTTAAAGTATGATGAAATCTTGTACCTATATCTAGCCACCACTGACCAAGCTATCAGCTCGATCTTAATCCATGAAAAAGAAAGAGATAGATGTCGATCAATTTTATAAGCAAGGTACTGATGGGGTCAAAGATAAACTATAACAAGATTTAAAAAAAAAAGCTTATGTGATTGTCATATCGATCAAAAAACTTAGGCTATATTTTCAAGCTCACACAATTCACGTATTGGTTGACCAACCACTGAGGCAGGTCTTACAGAAGCCAAAATTGTCAAAGACTAATCAAGTAGGTTGTAGAACTTAGTGAATTCCATTTACATATACTCCTCAAGTCAGCCTTAAAATCGTAAGTGTTGGCAGATTTCATTATAGAGTTCATGTTGGCTCATCCTAATGAACAACCTGAGAAGAATGAAGAAATAAGTAGAGCTTAGCGAATTCAACCTACATATACTCCTTAGGTAGATCTTGAAATCCCAATTGTTGGCAGATTTCATTATAGAGTTCATGTTGACTCATCTTAATGAACAACTTGAGAAGAATAAGAAAGTTACAAAAAAAAAATGGAAATTTTTTATTGTAGGATTGTTCACCAACCACAACAATGAAACCAACCTCATTTTGATCAACCTGGAAGGCTTGCAATATCAGTGCACTCTTAAAATTTAGATTTAAGGCATCTAATAATGAGTTCAAGTACAAGACACTAATAACTGGCTTAAAACTAGCAGCTAAGCTAAATATTAAGTATATAATCGTATGTAGTGACTCATAATTAGTGGTTGGTCATATAAACAGTGAGTTTAGAGCTTAGAAAGAAGGAATCCAGAGATATTTAGACAAAGCGCTGGCCTTCGTTGATTTTTAAAAAATTGAGGTGCAAAAAATATGAGGTCCGAAAACTCACTAGCAAACTCTTATCCAAACTAGACTCTAGGATAATAATAGAGAATTCAGGCCAAGCCTTAGTAGAAAAATTGACACGAAAAAATACTGAGGAGAAACTAATCGAATAGATTAAAGAAAAAAACACTTGGATGTTCTCGATTAAGACATACCTAACTATGGAAGAGCTGTCTAAAGATAGGGTCCGAGCTAAAGTCTTAATGAGGAAGGCTTATCGGTATATGATGATTAATGAAAAATTATATAGAAGATGTTTCAGCCTACTTTACCTAAGATGTGTAGATGATAAAGAAACGAACTATGTCTTAAAAAAAATTTATGAAGGGATATGCTAGAGTCACCTTGAACCTTAGCCATTTGCTTACAAAATACTTTAAGGTAAGCCTATTATTAGCCCACCATTAGAAGGGATGTAACCAACTTGGTGAAAAGATATGATAAATGCTAGAAGTTCATCCATGTATCGCACATTCCATCAACTGAGCTTATCCTTATTATCAGTCTTTAGCCCTTCATGTATTAGGAGATAGATGCCTTAAACCATTCACTTTGGCCATAATCCAAAGGAGATTTATCCTAATAGTAGTAGAATACTTTACAAAGTGGCTTGAAATCGAAGCCTTGGCTACTACATTTAAGTCCTAGGTTAAGAAATTTGTATGGAATAATATAGTCTATAGGTTTGGACTACCTCAATCCATAATCATGGATAATCGTAAACAATTTAAAAATTAGACGCTCAAGAAATGGTGTTTCAACCTCCATATCGATTTAAGGTTCACGTTAGTTGCCCACCCTTAATCTAATGACTAATTTAAGATGGCTAATAAGACAATATTGGAAGCCCTAAAAAAGATGTTGGACAAGTTTAAAGGTAAGTGGGCTGATGAGCTTCTTAGAAGACTAAGGCCTTGAGGACAACCATAAAAGTCCCTACTAAAAAATCTCTTTCCATATGGCATTTGGAATAGAAGTTGTGGTGGCCATAGAGATTGATCTCTCGAGCTTGAGAGTTGAATTGGAGTCAAGAAAAGGAAACAATGAGGCTTTAATAGTTAAAGAGCAAAGAGATGTGACCTTAACCAAAATAATGACTTATCAACAAAGGGTATTCAACTATTACAACAGAAGGGTCCGATGTAAAAACATTAGGAATGGGGACTTGATGCTTAGGAAGATTGAAGCCTCCAGAGTTTATGACTGGTGGCAAGCTAGCTTCGATTTGGGAATGACCCTATGTGGTTAAATAGGTCATCCATAATGTGACTTATAGATTACAAAACATGAACAACAATCTTTTGTTGAGGATATGTAACGCATATAATTTAAAAGTGTATTTTCAATAGCTCAAACTTGACCAAACTCACTCTTGTAATTCAAAATTCATTGAATGAAGTTACAATGATCGTGTTCATTGTGAGTTTAAAAATAGTGTTTTGTCCAACCTAATATAACTTTGGCAAAATCCAACCTAAATTTTTTTTTTTTTAGTTTAGGATTCGACTGACCTAACATAGTTGACCTAAAGCTTGTTTTAAAATGGATTCTTAAGTTAATTTGAGCCATTTTTAGACATTTAGGTGAATTTCAAGCTCACTTAAATCAAGGTGAAACTTAAGATTATTTTTTATCAAATTAACTATTGGCTGAGTTATTTTAAATTGTTTATGATGAGTTTATCGAACTTAAGCTATAAGGTGATCTTGTGAACAATTATCCAAGCTTAAACTTGAAATTTTAAACTAAATAAGTAAGACAAAGCTAAACTAAAACTTAAAGCAAAATGTTCCACTTTTCATTAATGATAATTAGGCTAATATAAAAAATTTTTAAGTGAAAGAAGTTATGTAGAGTGATTTAATCCGATGTTATAACAAAAATCAACAAAAATTAACAAAAACCAAAAAAAGAAAAAAAGCCTTTTAAGCATTAGCAGTAGTAGCATCAGCACCTCCAACAACAGCAGCAACAACATAAGTTGGTTTTTCTTTAACCTTGGGGCCTAAGGTAGGCTCAAGCTCAGCATCTAGTGCTTCATCCTCATCCTCTCCCTTTTCTTCTTTCTCATTGAAATAGTGTGGAGGGGGCCTCGATCTCATGTTGTTCAGGTCAATATCAAATAAGTCAAGGTTAAGGTCAGTGAATTTAAGCTACACCTTATCTTTTGTTAGCTTAAAGGCACTGAGGACATTCTCCTTAGAGAACTTTACCTTGAGCCTAAAGAATTCTTTGAAAGTTTTAAACTACTCAATGGCTTTTTGTTTGAGCTATTTTTTTTCTTCACCCTAGCTTTGAGCTCAAACTTTAGTTTTATAATTTCAATTTGAGCTTTACTAAGTTTTAGCTTGGCTTATTCTCTTATAAACTTTACTGAACCTTTTTTATATTCATGCTTTTCAACTTGGCCAGCAACTCGTCCATTTTTTTTCTTTGCTTGGTCTCTTTTTTGTGAGAAGCACTGAGGCAGGACCTCAGACTACATAGGGCATCTGAACTATTCTTATGCTACTTGCTTAGGATAATCGTATCTTTCTCAACCTTAAATAGATAAGTTATAACTAGGTAGGCAAGGTGGAAAGCTTGGTTGGTATTGTCAACAGGCTTAAAATAAGGCTTTTAGTAAACTAAATATGATGAACTCAGACTTAGCAAAATAAAAAGCACAGAGTAAAGGGAGAGCTAAGCTGAAGCTAAATAATACTTACTACTAGCAAGGATCACAATCTTGCAGAATCTCCTAGCTATATCGGGTTTCCCTAATGGGTTATCACTTTGAGTGTACTCTAAGTTGGTACAAGTTTTTTTCAAACTGGGCCTTAGAACTTTGGACTTAAGATTTTTCAAGTTAGAGGAAAAGGCCTTCATCTTTAATCTCTTTACGAGAGGAAGAATTGTTGAGAAGATTTCCCAGGTGTAGTCATTTTATGTTTTTTACTAGTAGAAGAATGCTGAGCTAAATAGCTTGGTTACTTATTTATCGTGGGATTGATAACCTTATTCCCCCTTAAAAGAGGGCATTGAGTTGAATCTTTTTGGTTTTGGCCTTCTTCAGCCGGCTCATATTGAAAAAGAGAGAAGCTAAAGTTCTTATTTATAGATATCTTTGTAAAACCAAGCTAAAAGTTTTAGAAAAAATCAAACAAAACAAAATTCCTATGAGGTTACCTCACACCTACCCTGGTACTTCGTCTTGTTTATTACTTAGGGAAAAGTCAATTCATGGGCATCTATAACAAGCTCATCCTATAAGTATACTCCATTATTTTGTCTTGATCAAAGAGATCTAAAACATAAAGAACAATAAGCATATCTACAAAATTACCGAACTCATTTATTACCTCTCAGGCCTTAACCTTAACCTTAACCTCGGCCTTATTATCTCTCTATTTTCTTTTATTGTGGGAGGTAGAGGAAAAGTAACTTCTAGTTCTTGATGGAGCTCGAGTAGTCAGCAAACAACTTTTTATTAGGCTAAGCTATGACGTAAAATAATCTTTTATTGTTGGGGTACTTTTTAATAAAAAAAATTTCCTTGAATAAAAGGAGGTTGGGAAAAATATCTAAATGTTGACAAAAAGACAATAAAACCTATTATGTACCATATAAAGTTAAGGATGAGCTGAGTGATTATTAAATTATAAGAATTAAAAATTAAAATAAATAAAGAATAAAATAAAACCTCAGACTGGCCACAAACGAATCTTAATATTCCCAAAGTCGATGTCGCTCCAATTTATTTGTGACTCGATCTGAAGAGTTTGGCATTAGTATACTATACCCCTCCTCGAGAAAACGAAAGTTCATTCATAAAACATAGATATGATAAGCTGAACACATATTAGGGTAGTTCTTGGGATTAGTCCTATATTTTAATTCCTTCATCATGTCTTTAGGGATCATGCCTAGGTAGCAAAGGGTAAGATTCATACTCAAACTTCTGAACAAGAGTAAGATTCTGAGTTGGAACAATGGTGGAAAGCACCATGACCTTAAGGGAAAAAAATGGATGAAAATACTCATTGAGAGAAAAGGTGATGTCAACAAAAGTTGATTGAGAAGGAATAGAAAAAATGATAAAAGCATTTATAGGCAAGAGAGTAGAAGAAAAAGAAGGCTGATGAGACTGGACCTCAAAAAGGGGAAGATGAGTGAAGATCAACTATATAAGATGCGTCAACGTGAGATATGGGGAAAAAAGGTAAATTTTTCAAATCAAAATCTATCTGAACACACAACTTTTCTGTACTCAGAACCCATTCCCCTTTTGTCCAAGTATTCTCATCAACCTATTGCCTCGTTGCCTTGGACATTGGGTTAAGCCAATATGTTATCTTATAGTAGTCTCAACCCTTAATGATTGGTAGGACCAAATCATCTTCATCTTGCCTAAGCTGACCTCTCCAAAGCTTTACCCTAAAACTTTTTTTTTTTAGAACTAAAGCTAAAAGACACGATAAAGAGAGTACATACCGAGAAAAATGGAAAGAACGAATGAAAAGAAAAGAACTGTAAGGTCAAAAAAGACAAAAAGCTTTTGATGTGGAAAAATTTAGGTCAAATAGGGAGAAAGAAAGCAAAAAGGTAAAAAATAAAGGTCCCAATAGCCTTTTATATAGGTGCTCCTTAAATCAGATGAATGACCTAGATTGTGCCACATGTCAGAGCACTATTAGAAAATATTTTTTTACCTTCTCTACTCTGAATTTTATTGTCCAAATTACCTCCATTTAATGTAACCTCAATCACTTAACTTGGTCAGTTTCACCAGATCAAATGGGTCTTAAAGTCGAATCGGTCTAGTGAACTGGTGGTTGGTTCATCACCAAAGCTTAAATAAGGATTCAAGTTCAAGCTTCTGAAAAAATGTTTAACTCTCACATTAGCCAGATGGACTCTTCAACCTTTCCAAATCTTTCATCTTAACCTCGGATCATCCCAAATAAAAAACACCTCAACAACTTTCAAATTACTTATATATTTAACCCAAAGCACACGTGAAAGATTGGACTCACATCAGGTTGGCATTCATTAGAGCACCTTATGTCGAAATAAACAACAAATAGTTCTTTGATGCCAGCCTACACACCGACCTTAACCATAGGGGATTAGATCCCTTATGGTCCCCTTTAAGTTGGTCGACTTGTGCAAAATGAATTAACTGCACACCTAATAGTCAGATACTCAGACTGTTTGATGAGATGATAGAATGTTGGGGTATTTAGTGGTTCAAAAGGCATGATGGTCTTTTCTTTATTAGAGGCTTCTAGCAAACAACCAAAGGTATTTAAGACATTTGAGTCGACCTGACCTGACATGTTTAGTGCCACATTAACTCGAACATGTCATTGTTGTCCCTCATTGGTCCCATGTCACTCATTTATAAAAACAAACATCTAAGCATTATCATCACATGTTACATTTTATCTACACCTTTTACTTTTCCCTCGTTCTGACCTCTTTTATTTTGATTTTTGATTTGTGCATCAAAGTGCAAATGCAATAAACACTACATGCTTTTGTATCCGATCACTATCTTCCCTTTCTTATCCTATTAAGAGTACCCTCACATCAGAACTCAACACCACCACAACCAGTTAAAAGAAAAAAAAAAAACCGAAAGAGCAGTATGGAATGACCAGTTCCAAAACCTTAAATGCAGGCAGTCATGGAATTCCCGTCTACACAGCTGTTAGCTACGCCATCACACGTTTCCGCAATCCCTGACTTGGAACCACTTTCATCCCCATTTGTCTTCTTCTTATTCTTATCCTCCTTTGTTTCTCAGGCTCCGTACTTTTTGGATTCTTTCCACTATATATATACTTTTTCTTCTCCTCAGTATCCTTCATTGTTTTATCATTCTTTGAATTTGAAGTTAAACTTGAATTATTTCCACTATCTATTTCGTTTTCAGGAGCTGGACTCTCCTTCTCCGTTTTATCCGATAGTGTTGGATCCTTCTTATCATCTGGAAGTGGAGTCACGGAATCCGTTCTATTCAAAAACTTGGGATCCAATTTCGATGGACTGTCTGATTTCTTGGCGCCCGAACCCAATGAAGGACTTGGCAACGGAGAACTCTAAAATTCCAACAATAGATAATTTTTGTTAATACCAAATTGTTGACTAATAAAACGAAAAGTAAAATAATAAATAAAATAATATAAAGAAAGAGAAATTACGGGCAGCGTTGGGGCGGTGGTGTCGTTCTTTGATGGAGATTTATCCGCAAGTATCGAAGCTTCCAAAACAACGAAGCATTGGAAACATCGGCGAAGATTAAAAACAATAAAATCGCTGTCGTAATTGCATTTCTGTTCATCGCCATTTAAAAGAAAAAAAAACTAATAATTTTCTCTTATTTTTGTTTCTTGCTAAGATTACGATCTGGAAATGAAAAAAAGGCATTTTAGCCATTGAATAAACTCATTTCCAAGCAAAATTAGCAAACCCGAAAGAAAGAGAATAAAGTAACTAACTAGAAATAAATCAGAAATCAAGACGGAAGAAATCCTACACTATTCAGCATAAAAAAAAAAACGCCAAAGCTTATGTTTCAAGCAATTCGCTTAAAACTTTAGGAATAAAAAGGGTTATTGGAAACAACGAAGATGATGATGAGGAAGACACTGAGACTCGAAATTACTAGTATTTAGGGTACCGTACATCAATACGGTATGAGTATATGCTAGTATCTATACTAGTATATATATATACATATATTTTTTTTACTTAAAATTTTATGAAACAATTGTGTAATATCCGTATTTATTTATCCTATTATTCTGTTTCCAACGAAATTCTATGGTATATTTAAATTTTACTTAAATTACTTTAAAATAGAATTTCCATAGTAAAAAAAAAAAAAAAGAAATAATAGTTACTTTTATCTTGTTGATAGGAAAAAATAAAGTTACTTAAATTACTTATTTAAACACAATTTACTTAAATTACTTATAGTCTAACAATATCATAATTTTTAAAGTAAATTTTAAATTTTTGTTCAAATTCATTTATGGAGCTTAAAATTTTTTTATCTAAGTCATTTTTCAAATGTTGAACAAACCTTGAGTTTGGATAATTTAATTTTGGACACCTTTTTATGATAGAGTGTTGTGATTTTTCTTTTTTTTTTTTTTCAAAGCTAACAAAGAAATATTGTTTAATTAACATCGATTTTCTTTTCTTAGTAGATAGAACTAGAAATAGCATATAGGCAATAGTAATAGCATATAGGCACTTTTGTGTTGAAAAAGCTTGTTAGGAGCAAAGCATGATTTCTTGGTTACAAGGAAGAATAAAGTGAAACATTACAAGTCCAGCTTGGCTGAAGAATGCTTGGAAGCTTGGACAACTCCCATGGCCTAGGCTCCACTATCAAAGTAGAAATGGCAGCAATAGTAAAGCATACTCAAATGGAAGTAAAGTGTAATTTATTTGGAATCTTGTGTAAGACATACAGTATGCATTTCCTTTTGAGTCATCTTATTATCTTATTACCATGTTAAAAACGTTCCTTAAAAATACTTTTTAAAAGTACATATTTTTCTTTATACTTATGTCACTTACAATATTTTTTATTTAACCATTATATATTAAATTTGAAATTCACTTAATAAATGTTTATAAATATTGATTAACCCAAGTTTTTTAAACGAAGAGCGTTAATTAAAATATCATTTATAATAATATTTTTATATTAAATACAATTAATCAATAATTCTTTATTCCCCCTTTCCCCTTGGTTACGCTCTCAGTTTCCAAGCCGTAGGGAGTCTGTTCTGTTGACGCCTTGCTGCTACCTTGCTTAGACAATTGAGTTTCCTCCCATAACAACCCAATCGTCTTCTTGGCCTCCCAAACTCATCTTTCCCTGAGCCATAGCAAAAAGCAAAGTTAAAGAAAAGAGCAAAGATTCACATGTATAAAAAAGAGTGAAGGATTATATATACTTTGTGATTTATGACAATGAATATGATGAGTTTGAGCAGGTAAGGAAAATGGGTTTAGCACACGAAGATAAAAGCATGGATGAAATATCAGTTGTTCTCAAAAGTTTTGGGGACGAGCAGAGCACGCTGCTGGACCAGTTTGAGAGGCTCTCCTTTGAGGTGCAGCTGAACCAAGCCATATTGAGTAGAAGCCTATCGGAGCCAAGCCTGGCTAAAAGTTCGCACTGCTCACAGTTTCAAGCTCCACCACCGGCGGTGCTACGGGTGCGTAAAGGGCGTCGTGGGTCTGGTTTCAACAGGGTCCTGAAGAAGTTGCTCAAACCAATTCTTTGTAGGAAAGGAAATGCTGGAAAAAAACCAGTGGCTGACCCCAAAAATCCCATGTCTTGGAAGGCCTTTAGTAGATCTCTACGGTTCTGATGAAATAAATGTTGTTTATTCGTTTTGGCATCCATGTTAGCGATTTTTCTTTGCTTTTCTTTTTGGCAAATGGCATCCAATCAGATGCTGTAACTAATAGCTAAAGAAATCAAATGTAGTTCTTAAAAAATCATTTATGAAAAGGGATAGGTGTCTTCCAGTCCTGCTTTACTGGCGTTTTATCTTTTTTGTTTGTTTTTTTTTTTTTTTTAACTTTTTTGCTGGCTAATTGAAAAGGAATATAAATTGTCTAGTCAAACCGCTTATCAAAACAAAAACATTGCATTTTCTTCAGAGTGCTTTTGGCTTTGTGATTCCTACCCATTGTATGGGAAAGAAAAAGGAGGAGGCTCTGAACCATTTGCAGCAAATGGTTAGAATGGGGTACCTTCAACAGTGTAACTCAAGCATTTTGTATGGAGGGAAGGGTAGTGACTCGTGAGGCAATGGTAGTGTTGGTTATCATGTATTTTTAATGATAAAATCCCAAGTAGAAGAATATCCTATATCATTTTGGTTAAGGAGGCCCGGTTGTTAGGTTGGGTACATGTAATGTCTACGGTGCTGCTTTAAGGCAAGGTGTAGTCCCACACAGGAAACCATTAAGAAGATGCCAAAATTTTTCTACAAACGATCTTTCCTGTCCTGAGCCGAAATAATCATTTCCGCAAAGAAGTAACTGCATTAAGAACATTGATGTCATATTTATTTAACATGGAAATGAAAAGAAAAAGAAATGCACAAAAAATCTACTAACATGTAATATAGTGGAAACTATTGTCCGCAACCTCTCACCAGTCCACCAAGGGCTGGTGCAAATTATTTAAAAAAAGTTTTAAGGTAGAACAATCTGGCATTGTTAACGGCTAATTTATATAAATAAATAAATTAAAAGAAAAAAAAATGCCAATTATAAGAACTCTTACAGTAAAAACTTATGCCCGGCTCATATATTGCCCAGTTCTTGTATCCACCAATATTTGATCAACTATATTAATAAATAGTGGAACATTAACAACAGCGCCTGTGTCAAGAGTTGCAGGTTTGGATCCACCTGAGTCCATTTTATTTCTCAAAGTGATTAGGCCAAAGAAAATAAAAAGAGATATGTTGCAACTTGCAACAAAATAAAAAATATGAATCAAAATGTGCAGCAAAGATAAGGGCTGTCATATAATAAATGCATGGTTGTGATTCTTGGGAACATAATACAGCATAGTCTTTTCTTGTTTTTCGTTTCAAGGAAGTTCATAAAAGGAAAAGTAGTGGACTGATATTCAAAAATTCATAAATAAAATAATTTATAGTCAGTTTTATGGCATATCTAGCTCTTCAGGTGCACATATCAACATTAATTCCAATCCAAGACGCAGCATTAGGTCTTTACTCACCCTTTGCATCTGATCACTAAGGTGCGGAACATTACAAATGTACAATTTAGACCAATAACATAATGATTAGGAGTTAGGACCTTGAAGAGAAGCTATATTACATTACCCGCAGCTGTGTCACCTTTGAGTTCAGGATCAACATCAACCACGGGGAGTTCAAAATCAATAACCTACAAGAAAGTGCAGACAGATAAGAAGAAACAAGCAATTACTAATATAAATAATGCTAATCTTTGCTATTAATTACCGGATGCCATAACCTGCACATATACAGGCATATGAGACTGATAAGTCATTTTAAGTAAACATAAAATGCTGATTGCTACAAGAACACTGCTTAGCATCTGACACAGGGAACTATCTCAGTCTTTGTAAGTGCTTTAGAGCATCTTCTTGAACTCAGATTTCAAACAAGAGCATACATCTATATATATCAAAAACTTCAAAATTCAAATAAAGAAAAGGAGATACATGAACTAAAAGAAATTATAAAGTAACTTCCCATTCCAGAAGAGCAAACTGCAGTCCAATTCCCTATTTCAACCATTTTGTCTTGTCCCCCACATCTGCCTCATTTAGTCGGGTTTCTTCATATGTGTTCTATAGGAAGTTAAAACATCATTATAAGACTGACATGGGAAAGAAATAAGACTAGCATTCTAATACAATTGTTAAAGAGAAAAGCCTAAATGGGCATAGTTATTAACTAATTCCATTGCAAGTATCAAAGAGAGGATAGTTTAACTACTGATTATGCAAGAGATAACTAGTTACTACTTATTACATGAACATATGGCATTTCCGTCAAATTTTCAGCAGATTGATAACATAGGTAGAAGCTATGGAATTCATTTATCTACCATTAATGAGTTGTATTATATGAATATAATGAAAAATACCAGGTCCATGAAGACAAACTGGGAACCATCTTTCTATGTGAACTACTTAGTTTCCTTGAAAACATCTGTCCCATCAATCTGTAAAAACAAGTATATAAATGAAGGCATGGAAAACAAAAAAAATAAAAACCTCATATTCCTATAATGCAAGTAATGCTTAGTATTTGAATTGAAACAAAGGAGCAATGCTAGCAGGAGAAAAAATGCTGCCAAACACTAGGACCCTTCCTAATCCAACATATTCCTAATCTTATCCTCAACAGAACTAGGTCATAATGCTTAAAAAAGAAATAACTTGCTCTATAAAGAAGACACCGTGGCATTTTTTTATCCTTTAAATGATATTAACCTCAAACTGTAAGTTGAAGTTGCAATGTATTAGCATAGAGAGCCAAATGATACGTCAATTTAGTTTTAAAATTACAGATTACCGTACTTCCAGCACGAAAAGTCTTCTCAACATTATTTCCTGTTATATAATTGTGCATTTTGGTCCTCACAAATGCAACCCCTTTCCAGGTTTCACACGAAAAAACTCTACAAAGTCAAAATTTCACATCACAAAGACTATATACAACAGAAAACTAAAAGAACTATCCACATTTCATACATTTTAAACAACTCGGCACTTATTAACAAAGCAAACGCATTAGACAACCAAATGGACACCATGTCGTATTTATCTCAATATTGGTGGATTAACAAAATTATTATATATCAGATTATATTAATTAATATTAATTAATAAATAATTACAGTAATATTTTGTTGTAATATATTAAATAGTAGTATAATTATTATTAAGTGTGATTTGGATTTAATTTTATATTTAAATTCATAATTGAATGAGTTAATTTTAATTAACGTATTAAAAAAATCTCTACTCTCACTTTTTTTTGCATTTTTAGGCTCTAAATTCTTGTTCTATTGTTGTGAAGCTTGTAGGAGATTGAAATCTAAATTTTTGGGGTTCAAAACAGTACGTAAATAACAAGTTTTAGATGAATCGGGTTGGATTCGGTCAGGTTAGAAACCCAAAACCAGACGAAACGGACAAAGAAGACTACAAACGCACGACGCTGCGGGTGGGGCACATGCTATTCTACCCACTCACCTGACGCATCCGTGTAACATACGTGCCACAAACACGAAATCTCGCAGGCGCGTGCGACACTTGACGCACCTTGACATGTGCATGAGTTAAATACACCTGACGAAAAAAAAAAATGGAAAAACTGGAAAAAGGAAAACTTGGGAAATTTGGTTCCGTTTTATTTGAGAAAATATTTTTTGTTTTTATTTTTTATTTTTTAAAAAATATTTGGTAAATGACAATAAAAATTATTTTTTAAAATGTAAAAATAAATAAATAAATAAAATATTTAATATTATTAATATCATTAATTATAAATATAATATAATTTATTAATTAATAATATTAAAAAGTATTTAAATATGTAACTTGCAAAACATAAGGAAAAAAGTAATGTACATTTGTTGTTTTCACAATTGAAAACTTTTTTTTTTATTTTCATATTTCAACTCATTTTTATTTTTCTTTTCTAAAAAGTTATTTTTATTTTCAATTATCAAATATGTTTTTACTTATATTTTTCATTTTCTTGAAAAATGAAAACAAAAAATGGCTCTATTTTTTGAAATCAAATGCTATTTTATATTTTGCCCCTTATTATTTTTGGGCCATTTTGATTCAAGCCAATTTATTTTTTTTTCCCTATTAAGAGGAATTTTATTATTGTTAGGCTATTTTGTTTAAGTTAAATTTAATAATTAAAATTTTGAGGTCATTAATTTAATTAGTTTTGGCCATTTGGTTAACTAATTTAGGCTAAATAAATTTGTTGGATTTTGGATCATTTCAAATTAAATTGAAGTTAATTTTAATTTTAATTCCAATTGAGCCATTCAGGTTTAGGACATTTTGGTGAACAAAAATTTTGGTCATTTTGTTTTAAATCAATTTTGTTGAAATTTAAATATTAGGTTTAATTTAATTGATTTTGGCCATTTTGCCTAAGGCCATTTTGGTTAAATTTTTTGGTAAAATATTTTGGGTCCAAAATTAATGGCTCTATTTTGTAAAATATTCAACCTAATTAAATTGGTGATAAATGAATTATTTGGGTATGCTAGTTAGCCTGATTTTGGTAATTAAAATTTACTCATTCCGTTGATAATTCATTTAATTGGTAAAAGCTCATTTAATTAATAAAATTAGCTTATTGTTTGAATATTTACAATAAATCAAATTACTTGGTTTTGTCATATGTAATTTTCAATATTGTCAAACTTAGTCTGACAATTTTGATGAATATTTTTGAATTACATATATCACTAATTGGATTGATTAGAGTCACCTATCGTGAGAGTGATCATGAAGATTTTTGGGATTTTTTTGATAATTTAGTTCGAACAATAATAAGGCAAATTCTTTATGATAGCTGTGATACTTAATAAGGTCTCTTAAGTTAATAACATTTTCCCTATCAGACTAGTTATTATCATGAGGGATGCTTGGGAAAAAAAGATTCTAGTTGGGAAATAATATGATTTAGTTACCTTGTCGATAACAAGTCATTCCAAGTTTATATCCAACTAGTTCTGTATTGTTCTTTATTGTATACTCTAGGAAAATTTTAGATTCTTAAATTTAATGGAATAACATTTAGCATGATTTTGTTCACTTGCATAATACTATTTTGGGTTATTCTATAAAGCTTCCAATCTTGGTTTCATCTATGCAATTATCATCTAACAAGATTATTCAAATAAATAGTGTGAATCACTCTCTAAGGTTTTTAGCATAATATATTTTAAAATAGCCCAAAGAGTTTATCACTTTCAATACCTATTTGGGTGAAAAGCCCATATTACTAAGCTTCATTAAAGACAAAAGGATATGCTTCATAAAGACACTAATTAGAATTATTTGATAGCATATAGTTATACCATTAAGGAACGCATAAGATAGAGTGTTCAGCACATTGATAATTAAGGATGCCATTTAAGAGTCAATTTTGAAAAGCTTTATAAGATTAAGATGTTGAACCACTTATATTGTTTACCACTATTATGTTGAATAGGGTAGATGGTTTTTGTAAGCATATTCTTAAAATGGCCAATGTTGAAATAGGGCACCAGTTTTTACTATGGCAAATTTTTTAATAGTTATCTTTTAACGATGACAATATGGAATCCTCTCATAAAGTACAAAAGAAAGCATATTTGATTTAAATACTGTAAGTGTTATAACCATCTAAGAAAAAGAGATATTATGAGCTGGCAATCTCATTTTGTCCTTTAGATGATACAGGTCAACACTATTGCCAAACGAAACATCATTGAGAAATGTCCCATTAAAAATCATTTAAGAAAAAGAATTTTGTGAAGCCCACTTTCCATTTCAATTCCACGAATGCCTTTAAATAATGAAATTAGAGGATTTTGGAATGTGTGCCAACTTTTGTTATAAATCAAGCATAAAAGGGCAATCTATGAAAGTTCTTTAGATTGGAAAGTGAAGCAAGGCATTATGTTAGCTTTTTTCGTTTAAATCCAATATAGATACTATGTCTTCTATTTTTTATGGTTGGATATCGGTTCTAGTGTTGTTAAGTTAAATCTAGTGATTAAAAAGCAATCGAAAACCATATCAAAGGAAGATATATATGAATATGGGCAATGTTCTTTAATTGTGCATAATGTAAATGATGTAATTGTTGATTTTGATTTTTGTAGAATAGATAAAAAGCCTACCATGTTGTGGCATAAGCGTTAGAGATATTTTGAATTTGGCACATAAGTCATTGGTGACTACAAATGCACAAGCCGTTTTAACTAATAAAGTGATTGAGTAAAGTATACTTTTCTCGAGAATTGATTATATGGGAGTACTAGTTATCAATTTACTCTAACTATAGTTAGTTCGATTAAAAGGTTTAGAGAATGAATTACATTACTTTTGAGCTAAATAAGTAAAGACATGTAATGTAAAGAAACAAAAAATGTAACTGATAAACTTAAGCATAAAACCTAATGTAAATGCATATAAATGAGTTAAACAAACTTGAATTTAAAATTTAACATCTAGAACTTGAAATCTAATGCATGAACTAGATTTAAGTGCATCATATTGAAATTACATGAATTAAAAGCAAGAAAATTTAAAATTGCAAAAATTGAAACTAGATCTACTACAAGAAATTCAAATTTCTAGAATTTAAATCCTAGATCTACGCTTCTAGAAAGCAAATAAACTTAAACCAAACTAAAGGAACATACATCAACAAGTAACTTTAAATGCATGAAAAGAAGTTAGCTAAAAAAGTAAAATAACAATCTTAATGAACTAGAAACATGATTAAATGTAAAACTAGAAAAAACAGAGCATTAAGTAATGAACTTAGCCAAACAGCCATTAAAAACATCAATTACATTGCAAGAAATTGAAGAACATAAAATAAACAAGTAAACGAACAAGTGCAAATCAAGAAAGAAGTGGACCGATTGCCTAGCAAAGAAAGAAACCACCACAAGTGCTGTCACCACTTGTTGCTATCTTTATTGCCAGATTCTTAATCATAACTTTCAAGAATTTTAGAAAAAAAAATGTAGATTGGAATTACAACAAAATTTTCCAAATCTAAAGTCCTATAAATTGAGAGTATTTAAGAAAAAATCTTGAAGCAAAATAAGTAATAATTGAAGGAGAAAAGCTATGAAAACCAATAAGTGCTCAAAAATAAAATTTGCCAAATAGCATTGAAATTGTAAAGGAAAAGTATGGAAAAGTGTAAGAAATCTTAAATAAAATTAAAATGTATTGCAAGAATCTTAAAGTGTAGAAAAGTAAATTTTATAGGAAAATTAAAAATTTTCCTTCCAAATAACCCTCTCAATGCAAAGAAAAAACTACTTTGAGAGAAATGTGTAAAAAATGTAAATCTAGCTAACTCTCTAAAACTCTTTCCTTTTAGCCTACCACTCCTTTATTTATCTGCAAGAAGTGATGTGTTTAGACTAATAAATTATAGGATATGCCATATAGTTGCCCATTAAACTAGATATTTTCATGTCATTAAGATTGCTTCAAAGCTTCATCATTTGCTCTCTTCTCTTCAAGCTTTCCTCATTTGATTGTTTGAGCTCCAAAAAGTCAAAATTATAGCTAATGAGAAGCCTTTTTATTGCCACATAAGCAGCCACTATTGGTCTCCCTAATTAAATTAAGAAAGTAGTGCCAACTCTTTGATTACCCTTGGTCATATCAAATGGCTAGGATTGCATTCTTCCCTCTAAATTGGTCACCATTTGTAAAACTTTCCCTTTTCAAAAGTCAACCAATAGAAAGCCCTTTAAATGCCAAATAAAACTATAAAAAAATACTAGAGAAATTTTAGCTCCTAAAGTTTGCAACAAATCCATTACAAACACTAATAGCCATTTCCCCTCTTTTAGCTTATGTAAGCTTATTATAAATGTGACTATTACTTTCATAAGCTAAAAGGGATTAAAAATCATGAAAAATATAAGAAGTTAAGCTTGAAATAAAGTTCCATAATCTCAATTATGCATAAAAAACTAAGGAAAAAAAAGTAGCAAATGCTCCCTAATAGTAGCAAGTAAGCAAGATTCAACACTAGGTTCGACCAAGTAAAAAAAATTTCACCAATATGCATCCAATTTGACCTCAATTCATTATTTTTTTCTCATTTTTCATATTTTTACCTACACAATGAACATTTGCACAACTAAGAGTATTTTTGTCATATTTTTTTAAGGAACAAGCATTAATTCACTATAAAATGCCCTAGAAAGCTATGATAATTCTATAAAAATATAGAATTATTAAACCCAAATTTAAGCTTTTACTTGTTTTCAAGCAAAACAAGAATAAGATAGAATCATTACTTACTTCTATTGACTCATTCAACATGACTACATCATTTATTAACTACTAGATATAACTAAAGCAAAATTATAAAATGAGCTAATCTACAAGAATCAACCTAGGCTAAGTTCATTCTTAATTATGGTTCCAAATGTAAACAATGCATCTTTCAAATCCTTGCATGAAATCTAATAATGTCATATAAAACATGAAAATTTTAAATCAAAGGTCAATAAGTGTGATCAAGTTTAATATGTTTACTTATCATATTTCTCTCCATTAATGTAGATAAACGCATGACTAAAGATTATTTAAGACTTTTATAAACTTGTAATGTAAGGCTAGAGTTAAGGTATGATAAAATTCATTTTAGGTTTAAGTACCCTAATAATGCATTACTTTTATAAGATTATTTACTATTGAGCTTTCAAGGTAAAGAAAGGTAAGAGTTTTTCTAAAGAAACACCTCTAAACTTAATGTTTCTTATACTTCTTTTTTATTTTCTTTCTTTGCTATTTCACCACTTTATCTTTTATCTTTTTCTTTTAATTTTCACATTTTTTTTCTTTTACAAGCTCTTTTTAGCTTGTTTCTTTTCTTTTCTTCCATTTTTTTTTCATTATTTTCCCAAGCTCCACCCTTCTTCTCTTATGATGCATAGCTCAAAAATGATAGATGAATGTCCTAGTATATGTAGGATAAATAAGCAAAAGATAAAAAATATCATATTAAGGCTAGGGTTTATAAAGTGGTTCCATAACAAAGAAGAGTATCATTAGGCTAAAAAAAGTGACTATAGAAGAATTAAATCAAAGTTGGTTGAAAAGACTTAGATGAACTACAGCCTTTTAAAGTCAACATCAAATATAAGCAAACCAACAACAACAAACCAACCACAACTTCTAAGCTTACAATCAAGTTTGATACCCCAAGAATTATTCCTTAATAAATCCCTCGCAAAGAAACCAAAGTAAATATAAGGAAACTAATGTTTATATATATTAGTCATTGCAAAAAAATAATTATGATTATCACATTTTTATTGATTTTTACAAGACAAAAAAAATATCTAACATAGAGCACCATTACAAGTTAACAGATTTCTACTTTTTGTATAGTTATAATAGAATAGTAAGTGTTACATTTAAAAAAAATCCATGATTTAAAATATCTTCATGCTTAAAAATATATGGTGTTTCTTTTAATGTTTTGTTTTTTTTTCCTAATATTTAGTTACAGAATCACCTATACTTTTTGTGTTTGAACATCCCTTGCAAGTATGTATCCATTTCTTTTCTTCATACCTTTTTATCTTTGCTTTCCAAAGCATGTATGACTAAATAACCCAATTGTTTCCATTCCTTTAACATTTTTTATACCTTTGCTATACAAATTTTATAGTTATTACAACCTGTTTCTTTTGACAAAATAGATGAATATAATAACACTATAGGTAACTTCTTTTGCGAACATGTTTGAAGAAGCTTTTTTTAATGTCAAGATAAAAATACACATACAGGATAGATATTTCAAAAGATTAACTTATATATATCAAATATTCAGTCACTTTTTTTTTTTAAACTTTACAAATGTTTTAATAATTTTGTATTTATATAATAGTATAACAGTGATGGACGGTAAACTATCTTTTGTGAAACAATTTGCCATTCCATCTTTTGTGATGTCATTACACAAATAGTTTTTTTTTTTTTTTTTTGCATATCTAACATTTTACTGAAAACCTTGTATATTATAGTATGTTATTTAATGATTATTTTATAATGAACATAACATGATTATCATGCATGTATCATAAGCAAAACACTTTATGTACTCGATTGTATTAGTATTCTCCATTTATTGAAGAATTTCTCACAGCTAAAAACACAGTAAAAATAAGTGCATTGACAGTTCTAACATTTGGTTCAAAAAAGCTTTGAACCACCTCATTTTCTTTTTTTTTACAATTCTAGCAACTTCAAAAAAAGTCAATAACTAATTTAAAGTTTGACATGAAAATTTTTTGTTAAATAACCACCCATGTTATAGTCCATTTTTTAGAGATTTATTTTTTTTTTTGTTAAACAAAGCAAATCAAAGTTTGAAATAGTTTTTTAAATCTTCTTAAGTGTTAAACATAAAGCTTTAGCCCTCTATAAAATAATTATACCATTTAGGTCTTACCTGACACTATTTTAACTTTTATACAATAAAATCCAACAATCTAATGTCAAACCTTTTTAAGGCATTCCTAAGCCCAAACCACTAATAACCTGTGTATTTTTTTCTATTTAAACAAACTCCATAAACTTATTACCTCCCTTCACAAAACTATCGCTGCTTCATCTGACCTTCAATTTCTCTCATTATTCAAAACAACCTCCAAATTTTCTTCTAAACATCAAGATGGCCAATCAACAAGAACCATTTAATCTAAATTTTCCCTGATCAAATAACATTAATTTTTCAAGGTCATGCTTTCATCTTCTATTTTTAAAGATTCAATGGTAATTTCTTTCCAAACTTTTAAACTCTTGTACAAAAATATATATATAAATCTATATATACATTCATATATTTATACGATATTCAGTTTATGCAATTTCCATGCCTTTTTGTCAACAGTTTATTCAAGTTTTAACTTGCCATACTTTTTAAAAATTTTAAGAAAAAAATGCATTTTTGATTTCAACTTAAAACCCTTATTAATCCCATTTTTTCTACTTTACTGTATAATCTCTCTCCACCTTTGTCCTCAAAATCTATCTTACACAACTACATGCAGAAATGATGCACAATTAGCATTTATAACATATTAGTCTTGTTCAATTTGGCTATCTAAAGTTGATTGTGAGTTTGTAGTAATATTCACTAAGGAACAAGTTACAAAGTCAAAAAAGTGTTTGTAGGCGCAAAAGAGGGAGAGAAATACTAATGTTCCATACCATACAAACACACAAGTTCATTCTTTTTATTTCACAAAAAAAAAAAACACTGTTGATTCATAAAAAGCTTTGGAAGTTAAACTTTACTCTGTGCCTTTATTTTCTTTTAAATCCATGCATTTAATAAGTTAAAGGTATACCTGTTCATATATTTATTTGATATATCCCTATATAATTGCTATAAATTTACTTTCCACATGATATTAGAACTAGTTATTATCTAATGCTCATATATATCTGTTTGATATATCCTTATATTTTTAGTATCTGTAAGAGTGTTTATTACTTAATATATGTCAGTGTAATACCAATTCCATTTAAAATGGAATTGGTTCGTATTAATAATAACATTTATTTAAGTAATGGATAAAACAACTTTATTGTTGCTCATAACATTAAAAATGATGGCTTTTTCATTTTCAAGTACAATCATGATGTCATATTCAATGTTTATTTATATGGAAAAATTGCTACTTTGCTTACAACTACTAACATCCAAATGAGGAAAGGTATAACCTTATTTTCTAATGCTTATATATATATATATATATCATAACTTAAAACAAATAATTTAATTTATCATTTTCTTTTTACAAAATGACAACAGCAATCGTCTTCTGAACTTAGCAAGGTTTAAGACTCAAATTTAAATTCAGACTCAAACAATGAACTTCCCATATTTCAATACACATTGGCCGCATCCAATGTCCAAACATTTTACATTTTGGTAAAAAACCTTAAACTTTAGTGCTTACAATCAACCTTATTATACATATTAATGATGCAAAATTATTGATATACAAGATAGAATCCCCCATCTTATCTTCCTAATATATCTTATCCATAACATTGCTATCCTTTATTTAGCATATTCCTATAGTATTTGATAAACACTATCTTTCAAACCATCCAGTCAATCTTACTTTTACTTTACCAAAGCATGAACCAGAATTTCTTGTTTAGAACACTGACAACAACATGAAAGAACAACAAAAAGAATGGCCTATCCGTTACATCTATTCAAGCAATAACTCAAATGGCCAACGTTGTTTCACTATTGATAACCACCTCAAACCTACAGACCAATGCATATTCTACAAGATTACATCATACAAATTCAATGTTTTCATTTACCACACCAGCCAACCATGAAAAAGCTAATGTTCCCATTTTGTAAAAAACTTTATCCATCATAGCCTTTATTGATGCTCCCACTTTTGTTAAACTTATTGAATGCAAATAGCCAATTATGTAGCATAACTTTTTGTAAACAAATTTTCTAGTTGTGTTTGCGATTTGAACTTTGACTTTATTAAATCACTTGCATTTACAACTAAATACTATCCCTTCTTGACTCAATACCCGTTGTTCGTAATGCCTAGTAGCGAAATGCAAGTATGATGACTAGTAATAATAAATCTTACCACACATTTGGTTAAATTTAATTTGATGGAATTGTTTGATAAAGAATCTTTTACTATTTCTGCACATGAGTTTAATATTTTTTAATCACTAACAATAATATGTAGACATATATTTTTAAATGATAAAAGTACGCGTAGGAATATAGAAGTTTTTTTTTAAAAAAAAAAATAAAGAAGTTATTGTTGGAATTTTGATAGTTCCAAATTGGAATAAGGAAATATAAATTTATTGATTTGTATATTTATATTATGTAAAATATTAAATTGTATATTCATGTTTTATTTTATCCAAAAATTGCATGTCACAATTCATATTGATACGAAAACATAAAATGTATTTTTTTTATTTTATTAAATTTATGTATAATTATTATTAAAATTTTAAATTGTATTATATTCGTGTTTTCTTTTCATATCACATTTGTATTGTATTACTGTATTATGTTTTAGATTGTTAGATTTAGAAATGTAGGTCATGACCATTATTCCATTCAAAATCAAATGGACTTTCATTGAAAAAAAAAATTCTATTAACAAGAAAAAAATCTTGTCGAGACAATAAAGAAGATGGAGCTCCACAATAAGTTGACAAGGTATAGGCTAATCAAGGCATGGTGCTAACAATTCTGTTACTTGCTTGAACAAGCTTTTCTTAATTGAGGAAAAAGTGAAGAATGAAACAAATTTGTGTTTATGTTTTAATTTGGAATGTTATTCGGACTTAGCATTATAAATGTATAATACTTTTATATTATTAGTGCATCATAAAATATTACATTAATATTAATAATTTTAAAATCTTTAAAAATAAATATTTTTAAAATTTAAATATTTAATTATGTTAAAATAATTAATGATTTAATGACTTATGATATATAAATAATATATAATATTTATATGGTGATAATATATCAAATGTATAGCTAGTTAGTGACCTAAGCTATGCATTTCATTCTAATTGTATTTTAAGGGTTTTAAAATAAAATGTGATGATCGTCGTCAGACATTTTATTATATTCATAGATTGGACAATATTAATTATATTATATATAATTAACTTAAATTAAGTAACAATGAAGAACACAATAGAACATATAAGCAATTAGTTTCCGAGAATTCGAAAAGTCTCATTATGTAGAATTTTCATAAGACAATAATGGTATTTTTAAATTTTGTCTACACTTATTTTTTGTTCGATGATTTTAAAAATACAAATTTTTATCTGATGATTTTAAAGATATAATTTCTTACATTAATTTAGGGCATTTAAAATTAGATAAATCATATATAATATTATATTACAACATATATAAAAACCTGATAAAATTTACTTACGTGGATGGTTATATTATTGATATGTAAGATATTTTTAAATAACTTTATTAAATCAATTATTTAATTTTTAAAAATTTTAAAGTTTTAAAATTTACATTTATCAAAATCTTTCCAAATATATAAGATTTATCTTAATTTAAATCTAATAAAATATATCTTCTCATATTTCACTCTTATCCAATTCAAATAGTTTTTAAAGGTTAAATTTCTAAATCTTAAAAATCATAAAAAATTATATACCATCTAAATTAATATTCATATAAATTTAAATAAATAAAATTTGTGATTGAATCACTGTTATTTACCAATTTTTGTCTTTATTTTTTTATAATTTAAAATAAAAAAGAAAAATATTTTATCGCAATTCAAAATTACATACATATCTAAATTTAAAATTATACTAACTTCTTTTATCTTAATTTAAAATTAAACTTGGATAAACTAAATTTTTAAAAATTTAGATTTTTTTAAATTAAATAATTATTAAATATATATTTATGATTTTTTCTCAGAATCAATATTTTTTTTTGTCATAACAGTTTGACAAGATAAAGTTTCAAACTTAAATATGAAAAAGTCTTTTATGATATATCACATGTGTAAATCTTAGTTTTTATACTAAAATAATATATACTTTTAAAAATTTTATGTAATTGTGAATAAAAGATTAATTTTTCATTTATATTTGTATATAATTTTACTTTCATAATCTAAAACTTTCATAATGCTCGTTTAGATTCTTTCATAATAATTTATATATCGACAATTTTTTTAATTTTAGACTATAAATTATAAATAATTATGATTATTTTTATTTATCTATATATAACATAAAAATTAATATAAATTATAATAAAAAAACTCCGTGCATGGCACAGGTAAAAGAAAAATAGTTATTAAATAGATTAATAGTGCTATATTAGATTTCATAAATGAATTTAAGAGAATGATATACCTTTAATGGTATATTTAAAAAATAAAAATAAAACATATATTAACCTATTAACATTATAAAATTAAAATTTTATATTAATAATATATTAAATATTAACTTAAAATTTTACTCTCAAAATACTTGTTCACAAAGATTGAATCCAATTAATGAAGAAAAAACTCTTCTTTTATAAATTAGATTAACCGCTGCAAGTATTATTTTAGAACCTGTGATCCATGATTTACCACTCTAGTGATTATATATCATATCAGCAAATTATACGGCTGTTCGCGTATTAACATTTCTGTGAACTAATTATTTTCGCCGATCCAAACTAATGTTTGTTTTGTCACCCGCGCCGGTCACTTATCCAGCGCGACCGTTTGAGTTCTTTAGCGCGTGGGTTGGCGTTTCTCTTTCAGCGCGGTAGGTAAACGGGCATCCAGGTCACCTAACATCACTAATTCAGTAGTATGACGTCATAAATAAACGTGAAAAAGAAAAATCAACCGTATAATGTTCGTTGACGGTTGACACATGTGCACGCAAAATTTCGTTCGAGGCTTGGACCGTCGAAAGACCAATTTCTCCAAAGAAAAACAGCAACTCCTCGTGGTTTAGTTGTAAAAGAAGGAGACAGTCGCGGTTAATTTGGAAACTCGCGTCTGATGGCGCACTTTACGCTGGTGTCAACATGCCGTATTTTTATACGCTTCTTTTGGAAAAACTTATAGTTTGATTAAATAAATAGTCAAGGTATTTGTCACGCGCCAGTGTTCATGTAACTACACTGCTCGTGGTTCTTTAACCTATGAAGCCTATTCAACGGGCCCCGCATCTGATCAAAATCTTTCCATTGGCGGTTAAGACAACAACAAGCACGTAGCGAGTGGAGAAAACTATTTTCTTAATTACTTGCTTCATTTTATGTGAATGTAATTTTGACAACATAACACGATAATCTATAATGACTAATACTATTATGAAGTAATTTTTTTGACCGGCTATTGTGAAGTACTTGATTTATTTTATTAAAAAAAGCAATTGAAAATTAAATACTCTTTACGGCCTTTTTTTCTTCTTTTTTTTTTAATTTTTGGGATATCGAAAAAATGTCTTTTTTGCATGTTTGCAACTTTTATTTTTTTCTATATTTTAAAATTATTTTCATGATTTTTTTGAAAAATAATGAAATATCATTTTTATAAAAAAATTTAAAATTTTATAATATATTAAATACACTAAAATCATTTTTTATGTTCATGAAAATTAAAGCGATATGAACAATCTGTGAGGGGAGAGAGAATTTTTTGTTATGTACGATTTTATAACTAAAAGACACAAATTTAAATTGAGGAAAGAAAAAAAAAATAAGAGAAATATGTTTCATAGATATGAAAAAGTTTGAGTTATGACCAATCCTTACATTTATACAATTGCTTATTAAATGCATATTATACATTAAATTCATTTAATAATTTGCACAGTAAATATCTCAAAAAAAATTTGTACAACTAATATTATTTTATTAAATGCATAATTATTATTTAAAAAGGACAAATTAAGGAAAAATATTAAACAAGCAAAGTTATTCTAATACACAATAACCCTATAGTTTGTTGTTAAAAAAAAAAAAAAAAAACCCTTAATGTTTGTGTTACAATAATTCTTCAACTACTTTTGAATCTTAAAATTTGATCTCAAGTATTTGAGTGAAAAGGGTTCCAAAATTGTAACCAAAAAGAAAGAAGGAAAAAAGTTCCAAAATGTTTTATTATTTTTATTGCTAATACAAAATCTTTTATTATTTACGTGATATCAAAAAACAAAACCTTTTTATATCCGAGCACTTCATTATAATATATTATTTTTTATTAAAAAATTATTTTAAATTTTTTGTATCTTAATATAAAAATTTAAATAATACTCTTTTTATCTCATTTTTTTGTTTATTTTTTATGGATGTTCCAAAATTATATATATATTTTTGTGAATATTTAAAACTGTCACTATTTGATATTATAAAATTATTTTTTATATTTTTTTTATTTTTTAAAATTAAAAATCATAAAACTTTAATTTTATAAAAGAAATTTTAATATTAATATTAAATACATTATAATTAAAATTTTTTAAACTTTATAAAAAGTAATATAGCTCAAACATTTTGGGATGGAGGGAGTGGTGTTTAAAAAATAGTTAGGTTTTGAAATTCAACAATATAAAAATAAAATACTTTAAATGATAATAATTTCTTTAAATTTTTAATATGTATATTCTAGTTATAAAAAAATATCAGATTAAAAAAAATAAAGGAGAAAATAGAAAAGGGGGTAAGTGGGGGAAGGGAGTTCGCCGAGTCTTGAAGTATCATCATCGTGCATGCATTTTTGTTTTTGTAAAGTACCAAACCCTTCTCTCTTTGTTTTCTTTTCTTCTCTCTCTGTTTGCTTTGCTTTGCATGCACATGATTTGTTTGCTCTCTCACCATCGCCGATTCAACTCTTTCATCGTCAGAACTCCTCTTTCTTTCTCGATTCTTTCCGCTAATTTCGTTTCAAACATCGTCACCTCAAAGTCTTATAGCCGCAAATAATACAACAAAATAATTCAAAAAAAAAATCAACATGTTTTCTTTTTGCCGCGGTATTCAACGCCGGTGAAGCATCAGCTCTTTTTATCTTCTTCAAAAGGTTGTCTTTCTTTGTTTGCTTTTTAAATTTATTAGTCTCTTTGTTTGACCAATTTTGAATCTGTTCTGTTTTGGTTTTAGCTTGCTGGTTGATTTTTTTTTTGACAGAAATTTCTTTTTTTTGGCCGGGGGGGGGGGTGTTTCACTGTTTTCGATTTATTTTTGTATATTTTAGAAAAAATTGTAGGAATTAAGGTTGGAGCATGGCGTCAAAGAGTTGCATGAATGGACTCTGCGGGGCGTCCACGTCGATTGAGTGGAGAAAAGGCTGGATTCTGCGATCTGGAGATTTTGCTAATCTCTGCGATAAGTGCGGGTAATTATAAAATTGTATTCACTTAATCTTTTTTTGTAAGCTTAATAATTAGCTAAGCTTGAGTTGATGAGTCTAAGATAAAACAATTGAATTTTTATTTTATTTAGATTTTTTGTGATTGTTTAAAATGTTTAGTACGGATTTGTGAGGTTTGTAATAATTTTTTGTATAGAGAATTGGAAGTAAAAAATTCCTTGAATTGATTCTTCTTTTATGGAAGCTAAGGAGCAATGGAACAGTAATTGAAAATATTGCATTTTTATACTTATATCGATGTTTCTTTTCCTCTGCTATATAACATTAGCTAAAAATTTGATTACGTTTTGAATCATATAAAGTAGCTAAATACAGGGGAGGAATCCAAACAAGGCAGAGTTTTTGCCAAACTGGTCCCATCAAAAGAACTCCATTGTTAAATTCATTTGTGATTTATATTTGGTGTAGGACTGCATATGAACAAGCTATATTCTGTGATGTTTTCCACTCAAAGGATTCTGGGTGGAGGGAGTGCACTTCATGTGGCAAGGTGTGTGACCCCAAGTATTTAGTTTCTTGTCTCTTCTTTGTCAATATTCTCATTAGTTCCCATCCTAATACTCTGGTGTATAATCCCAATGCTTTTGGTGTGGCAGCATCTCCATTGTGGATGTATTGCTTCCATGTGCTTGCTTGAGCTTCTTGATAGTGGGGGCGTCAACTGTACAAGCTGTGCTAAAAAGTCAGGATTTAACTCTGTAAGATCAACTTATTCAACATTACCATTTTCAAAAGTTGTTCAAATAATAATGCTGTTCGAATCATGATTTTATCATTATATTCTCATGCTAAGTTCACAATAAAAATGATGCTGTGGGGTGTATGATAAATAGACACACCTTCTGTTGGGGGTTTGGTGATGCCTCTGAAATAATCTCATTTTGCCCCGTCTCAATTTGATTTAGTTTTTCTCCAAGTCCCAACCCATTGAATGCAACCTTCTTTAATTTTGCAACATGTCAAGGGATTCGTTTTTTTCTTTCCTTTTTTTGACTTCTCTGTTGTGATGGTAAGTGAGGATAATTGTTTATATTGTGAGTGATATGCAAAGGAAAATGATGGTATTTGTCAAGATATTGGCTTTTTCAGGTTGATGTCTTTGTTATATTAGTTCTATGATTCAGTTTATTTCTGTTTGTCATACCATTGGTACTTTCTTAGACATGCTGGATTACTGCTAGCTGGTGTTTGAACTTTTAGGCCTTTACATGTAAAAGGTCAGATATTTATGATGCTTTTAAAACATATTTATACAGATGATTGAAGATGAAAACCCTAATGGTTTTGGAATAGTGAACAGTGATACTGGTCAATTGCACTCAATCTCTGCTGACAACCAATTGAGTAGTGTGAGCATTCGAAACCTAAAACTTTTGCAGTTGAGCAACAATGCAGAGAGCATGGGGCTGAGAGAATTGCTTCAGCTTCACAACGATGACTCAAGTGGGTCTTTGGGACAAATGAAACAGGAGGAAGTTTTGCCTCCTGAAAGAGAATTTGGAAGCACATACTTGGCAAATATTAATCAATCATCTAACAGATCAGTTCAAGCTGTGAAACCTACCATATTTAAAGCAAATACTTATGAGTCACTACCACAAACAAACTTGAGTATTTCTTTGGGTGGTTCATTGGGGAACCAAAATGTCTTTCCTGGTTCAGTTGTGGATGAAAAGGGTAAGATGTCTTCAGTCTTGCAACAGGTATCCAAATCTCGCCATCTTCTGCCCAAGCCTCCAAAGCCTGTTCTCGCAACAGGTTGGGAGGTGAATACTGGCATGGTACCCCAGATACGTGTTGCTAGGCCCCCAGAGGGACGTGGACGGAATCAGTTGCTTCCTCGTTATTGGCCCAGGATTACAGACCAAGAATTACAGCAAATTTCTGGAGTGTATCCACCATTGTGTCATTATTGGTTTAATTTATGGTTATGTGCACAACCATGCATTAATTGCTAGACTACTAAAATTTTCATGTCTATCTATTGATTTGGGCAGTAAAATCCTTGACCATGTAATTTTCCAGTTCAAATTCCACCATTGTTCCACTGTTTGAAAAGGTTCT
Source organism: Durio zibethinus (assembly GCF_002303985.1). Next base: position 7,910,655 of record NW_019168026.1, read on the forward strand.
GAGTGCAAGTGACGCTGGACGGATTGGTCGTTTGGTTCTGCCAAAAGCATGTGCCGAAGTTAGTTCCTCTTCTATCATCCTACCCTTGCAAGTGATATTTATTTACTCTCTATTGAGAAGCCTTGTTGAATATCAGTTAAAAAAAAGAATGTATTTGCAGGCTTATTTTCCCCCCATAACTCAACCAGAGGGCCTTCCTCTAAGAATTCAAGATGTAAAGGGAAAAGAATGGGTGTTCCAGTTCAGATTCTGGCCTAATAACAACAGCAGGATGTATGTTTTGGAGGGTGTGACTCCTTGCATACAGTCTATGCAGTTGCAAGCTGGGGATACTGGTACAATCTTGAATCTGGTTATTGGACAATTCAATGTTGTTGTTATTTGCTCTCATTGGGTAACATCACTTCTGAGTAATGTCCTCTATTGCAGTAACTTTTAGCCGCATGGATCCAGAAGGGAAACTTGTTATGGGATTTCGTAAAGCAACAAACACTGCTTCAGTGCAGGTAAAGTAACAGTCACTTTCATGTTAGAAAATTTGATCATATAATATTGATATATAAGTTATCAAATAAACAGGAAACCCTACCATCTGCCATTCCTAATGGCACTCTTTCAAGTGAAAGTTTCTTTTCGGGTGTTTTTGACAACCTGCCCATAATTAGTGGTTACTCTGGCCTTGTTCAGTCACTGAAGGGAAGCACCAATCCCCACCTAACTGCACTGTCCAAACATTTGAGTTCAGCTGGTGGTGGTATTAGCTGGCATAAATCTGATAATCATGGGGACAGGACAAGGGAGGGCTTTTTACTACCATCTATGTTAGCTCCAGAGAGAAAAAGAACTAGGAATATTGGTTCCAAAAGCAAGAGGTTGCTGGTTGACAGTCAGGATGCTTTGGAGCTGAAACTTACTTGGGAAGAGGCACAGGATTTGCTCCGCCCACCCCCAAGTATCAAGCCAAGCGTTGTCAAGATTGAGGATCATGATTTTGAAGAATATGATGTGAGTAGATTTCCTTGAATATTTCGGTATAGGAATGATTATATGCTTTGCTGTTTTGGTGCACTTAGCTCTTCCTATCTATTTAACTTTGGACCTCTGATAATTGTTCAAATACCAGTTTTCTTTTGTAATTCCAATCTATCTCTGATGCATAGAAATTTTTTGTATTGATAAATTAGAATGCTCTAAGTAAGATATAGTTGCCAATTTCATTTTCAATTCTCCTGGAAGAATTATGACATCTAAATAGTAAATTTTCGATAAAGCAGTGCGATTTACAATGTGATTTTTTATAAATGTTTGTCCTACAGGAACCTCCAGTTTTTGGGCAGAGGAATATCTATGCAGTCCGTTCAACTGGGTGAGCATATCCATTTATTTTTACATTTTAGTCAGAAGGTTAACGAGCTAAGTATTTGATAATACAACCCTTGTGCAAGAGGAAAAATTAGGGATAATTTGTAGTGAAATTACTTTTACCTTGAGTAATTCCGAACTTAAAAGTGGTGCTTTCCTCTATATTTTCAATTTTTTATGTTTCTGTTCAGTTCCTTTAGAAAATCTAATAATATTAATAAACAGCCATAGTATTAATATTGAAAAAAGAACCAGGAATTGAAGTTTAAAGCTGGGACCACTTATGTAATAACAGCTGATTGTTGTTCTTAGTGAGTGGGGGCTATTTCATATATTAAAGCAACTTGTTTTGTCTGCAAGCACTGTTCTTTCTTTTACTGTCCTTGAAAAGATCTATCTCTAACTCAAGGTTATGGTTGGGAAAATCTATCTAGTCTTTAATTACTAAGCTTGATCTTCAGGGAACAAGAGCAATGGGCTCAGTGTGACAGTTGTTCCAAATGGAGAAGGTTGCCTGTCGATGATCTTCTTCCGCCAAAGTGGACATGTGCAGACAACAACTGGGATCAAAGCAGGTCAGCATTTTGGAAATCATATTTCCTCTGCATTCATACCCTTACCAAGTTCCAAAGGAAATCATTTTATTTCCTCTGCCATTTTGTTTTCAGGTCTTCATGTTCTGCACCAGATGAACTCACCCAAAGGGAGCTAGAAAATCTCCTTAGATTAAATAAAGGTACATTCTCATATTATCTTCTAAGATTGTATATAACTATGCCAGATTTCTTCCCAATCTTTGTTCTAGTAGGTTATGATTGCCCACAAACAATTATTATACTACAAATAAGGGTGTATACAGTAAGGCTGGATTAAGTTGTACCTTCCATCCCATTATAGCTCTGAAAACTCAATATTCTACCTAAAAGATTGCATAACACACTACTTGTGCATAGTCATTTCTGCAAATATATAGGTATATATGAATTTATATCTTGATACTGCACATGTTCCTACTGATGGTTCTCATCATGTGGGGTTCATGCTAGTACTGCATTTCAATCATTCTTGCTTCTGTTTGGCATATTTTTAAAGAAAAGAAGCTTATTGATTTTTCTTACATATACTTAAATTCATGAAACAATTAAAGTTGCCAATTTGGGATAATTCCATCCATGCGCCAACCTATTTCTCCTAGCTGCTTTAGCCCTTCCCGGTTGTTACGAGCTAGGATGTTGTGTGTTTACTGTGTGGGCATCCCTGCGAAATTCCTCATATAGAACAATGAATAGAAAGAATTCTGTGTAAAATGGAAAGAGCAGAGGAATGAGAGGGGAAAGATAGCAAGAATCAAGAGATGAAAACCAGAGAGAAAAAGGGGAAAGAATAAGAAAACACAAATTCAGTTCTTATTTTTCTAATATGGGTTAATGTCATGGATGATCCTAAACTATATTAAATGTTCAATGTGGTACTGAATTTTAAAAATCACTAATATGGTATTTGAACTATAATCTGTTAACAATTGTGGTACTTGAAGGGTTATTTATTTGCCATGTGTCATCATTTGAAGCTAGTCACATTAGAGGCGAGTACCATATTAATTAACAGATTCAAAATTTAAGTACCACATTAGAAATTTTTAAAGTTAATGTACCACATTGAACTTTTTATTATAATTTAGGAGTCATTCATGGCATTAACCCTTCCAATGCCTATAATCCTAATAGATTTTGTTAAAGAGTAAAATAAAATCAAACAAATTCATAATATCCAAATATTGAATGAAAAATAACCAATCAAATTATTATAGGTACAAGCCATAAAACCTGAAATAATTTGATAATATTCAAATATTGAATGAGAAATAGTCAACCAAATTATTATAGGTACAAGCCATAAAACCCTAGCATGAATTCAAAATTCCAGTATATCCCAAATGAAAAAATAAATCCTAATTAAATCCTAAGGTGGTTCATCAGCATCAGATGAAATTATCTTAACCATAGATGCTTAAACTTCATGAGCCATAATATTGTGCATAAATGGTCATAAGCTAAGGTCTTGAGTTGTTACACACATGGTGTTGTCATGTAATGAGTAGCCGTGTGTATTGTTGCATATTCCATGATCAAACTGTTCCAGCCCAAACTATTTATGCATGCTGATTACATAATCAAACTTTTCCAGGCTACATATTGTCCGTGATTTATTCTTTTATTTAATTGATTGCATTTTTTATGCAACTTCTCTGCTTTGCAAAGACTATTGATAAATGATAACTATTAAGCCATGTTTTATTTACAGATTTCAAAAAAAGGAGAATATTAGCATTCCATAGGGCAAGCCAGGAGCATGAATCATCTGGTTTGGATGCTTTGGCTAATGCTGCAATCCTTGGAGACAATGCAGATCATTCAGGCACTATGTCAGTGGCAACTACAACTAAACACCCAAGGCATCGTGCTGGTTGCTCTTGCATTGTGTGCATCCAGCCTCCAAGTGGGAAGGGAAAACACAAGCCCACATGCACATGTAAATTGTGCATGACAGTCAAACGTCGTTTTAAAACCCTCATGATGCGCAAGAAGAAACGTCAGTCAGAGCGAGAAGCAGAGATTGTTCAGAGGAATCAGCAAGCATGGGGTCCCAGAGAAGAAGCAGAACTAGACAGCAGCTCTAAACTTATATCATCTCAACTTGATCCTTCAGAGAATGAAGCTAGGTCAGTTAATGAGTTAGAATATTCAAACAGCCAGATCAACAACCTACCCCACAAATTGGTTGAAGCTAACAAAGGAGGGATAGACTTGAACTGCGATCCTGATCGTGAGGATGATTCACAATTTGGTTCCAACCGTGCGAGCATGATGAGTCTTCTTCAAGTAGCCAGCCTTCCTTTGGAGACTTACCTGAAGGAGAATGGTCTTACAAGCTTGGAATCTGAGCAGCAAGCAAACTCAGTATCACATGCTCCACCACGGACCATTAAGGGTGAGGCACAAGATAATAGCTGTTTCCCTTCTGCCACCGAAGAGCATGAGAGTAGGGACGAAGAAAATGGTGAAACTGGATCAGATAGAGTCGAGAACGAGAACGAGAACGAGAACGAGAACGAGAATTATGCATAATGAACTTCATCTTCCTCTTGTTTTATTTATTCTTTCTAGTCCCTTTGGTGTTCTTTTTGCTTACGTTTGGCATTATTTTCTTTACAGGGTGCTTTTGCCTTTTTCAATCCCCAAATATGTAATATATAAATCCCCAGTTTTACTCAAAGAAGACCCACAGATAAAGAGCCGGAGATTTTGCGAAACTATAGATATTATACGCAGCGAGCTAGTCATTGCAATTACATGCGATGACATGTATACACCAGTAATTCTACCGTTTCTAGGGAAGTCTTAAGGAAATTTTAAGCTTCATTGAAAGTTCTTAAAAAAAATAAGTTTTGGTCTTTTGAATAAAATTAAGAGTTCGATTATATGTAATAAAAGTTATAACATCTTACATTAGTCACAAATTGATATTAATTAATTTTAAATTATTTTTTAGTCTTAATTAACAGTTTTAATTTACTCTTATTATTTATTAGTTTTATTAATTTTAATATTTAAATATTAAAAATATTTTAGGTTTTCTTTAATATCTTGGTTGATCTTCAAAAAATATTTTTCACTTTAAGAGTATTCAAATAACATGTTCATTTCTTTTATGAGATTCCAGCATTGGATTTATTATATTTTATAAAAAAATTAATTTTATATATATGATAAAAAAAATTATCAAACACAATTTACAATATATAATTGCAAATAGTTAATCATGCAAGAAAATTAAATCATCACAATTTATTTCAATTTTAATTTTTTATCTCAAATTAAAAGTAAATAAAATTCTTATATTGATACAAAAATTTAATTCTCTAACGTCTTGAATTTAGAAAAAAAATTCTAACTTATAAATATTTGAAAAAATTATACGTTCATTACTTTTTTAAAATGTTATCATTTGATAAATTTTTATTTATTTTTAAATTATTACTAATTGTACAAAATAAAGAAACAACTTTTAAATTACAATCTTTAATTATTTAATTAAATCATATTTTCCTTTGAAAATTCATTGTCAATAATTAAAAATAACTCGAATAATCCTAAGACATGTGAATAAATATGCATACAAAAATAAAGTAAACTAGTTTTACATCCCACAGGTTGTTACCGGTTTTAAATGCGATTGTTTTATAGTATTGCGTTAACAATTTGAAATGAAATAAAATCTGCATTAAAAAACTATTTATAATTTATAAATTTATATCATATACATTATGTTCAAATAAGTAATATGGCAAGCTTTTTACTGGTATAGTTTAATAGAATAATAAGTTTGTGTTCAACAATGTAACTTAAGTAATTTATTGTTAAAAACAAAATAATATGTCTATCATTAAGTTATCTGGATTTATTGTGGTAAGAAAGATTATGATTTCAACAATTCAATCTTACATTTTTTTTTGTAATGAAAAAAAAAAAAAACAATATTAGTAAGGTACACACAACAAAAATAATTAAAATAAATTATTGAAAACAACTCAAATTATATTTTAATCATATAATTATTTTTATTAATTGTCTACATGTATTCATGTATTATTTTTTACAGCCAAAATTTGAATATTTAATTAAGTAATAAGTATATCCATGTTTGCTAGAAAAGTGGGAAAAAAATCAAAAGCATCTTACTTGATAAATGGTGAAGCTTTAGTCGTGGATGAGATCTAAGAGATTTCTTAACCTTTGTTGTTTTGTACTGTAGGCAAAACTTTTCTTTGAGGGAAAATGTCAAACTTAGTATTTTTTTTAGATCAATTTTTTTTTCTTTAAAATTATCAATTCCAACATATAGGAGGGGAAAGGTTTTTTGGGTGATAGAAAATAGAGAATTTTTTTTTTTTTTGGTAATCCAAATGGTCTCTTGCATTGAAAGTTGAAAATTTATGGTTAGTAAATGAGATTCATTATTTTGAGTTGAGGAACACCAAAGAATAATATTAGATTCAATGAAAGAAAAATCTGATTGATATAGGAATTATCCTTCGACATTCCAACATAAAGTTTTACGTGTTTGGTGAAATAGGTTTTGATAATATATTTATTATTATTAATTAGATTTCAAAAGGGAGGACATGTTGGCTTGAATAAGTAGAGTTAACCAATAGGAATACAAAACAAAGCTTTGTTGTAGAAAAAGGAGCTAACTCTTCATGTCAAATGTCACCATTCTAGAATCTTGCAAATAAAAATAATATATTGTTAGATAGCTGAAATCACTAATAAAGGAATTAAGATAAACATACCATACTAGCCTAAGCTGAGGTGAACGGATCCAATCAAGTTTGGTCCAAGTTTGGGTTACATTTCATGGTTTGCAGATCCATTGGTGGGAGTTGCTTGCCTTCTTTCTTCATTTTTTTTAATCTTTTTTATACTCTATTTTTCTTTAAGGGAGATTATATTTACACCACCTAAAATTCTCGTACACCTCAATATTTTTCTTCCAAAAATACTCACATATAAAATACCTTAGATATCCTTTAGTATATTACAATTTAACCTTTACACCCATTTACATTTCCTTTTTCTTCTTCTTCCCTTTCTTTTTTCCTTATTTTGTTCTTTTTTCTTCATTTTCTTAAGATTAAAAGTCCTAAATTTTTAAACAAACCACCAAATTTTGAAAGGTTTGTTAAGTCTTGTAAACATGGATAGCAAAATGAGAAACAAAACTAGAAGAGAAGAGCTTGACAAGGTAGTTCATTTAAAACCCATTTTGAATTGAAAATTTTATGTTCACAAATATGGGTTTCTGATAATACAAAATAATTTTCGAAAATGCATTTTCAAAAAAAAATGTTGCATTATAGTATATGCATATTTGGTAATACAACATCATTTTTAGAAATGCATTTTCAAAAAACATATTGCACTAGATGATATTAATGCAACATGTTTTTCAAAAATGTATTTCCAAAAATAATGTTGCATTACCAAATATGCGTATCTGGTAATGCAACATGATTTTCAAAAAATATATTTTTTAAAATTATTTTGCATTCCAAATATCCATTTCCATAAACATTAAAATTGTCAAGTAATAACATTATTATTTCCGCTTCCTAATGGTAGTATTATAATTTTTTAATATATTGTAATATGTAAATTAATTTAGAAACTATACTAATAAAGTATAATTAATCATCAGAAAATTTAGATACTAGATATAATTGCATGGATTCATTTACTATAGAAGAAGTAAAATTTTTGTAATGCAACATGAAAATTTTATGTTCACAAATATGGGTTTCTGATAATACAAAATAATTTTCGAAAATGCATTTTCAAAATACATATTGCATTACATGATATTAATGCAACATGTTTTTCAAAAATGTATTTCCAAAAATAATGTTGCATTACCAAATATGCGTATCTGGTAATGCAACATGATTTTCGAAAATATATTTTTTAAAATTATTTTGCATTCCAAATATCCATTTCCATAAACATTAAAATTGTCAAGTAATAACATTATTATTTCCGCTTCCTAATGGTAGTATTATAATTTTTTAATATATTGTAATATGTAAATTAATTTAGAAACTATACTAATAAAGTATAATTAATCATAAAAAAATTTAGATACTAGATATAATTGCATGGATTCATTTACTATAGAAGAGGTAAAAAAAATTTTTTAGGTAGTTTGTTATGGAAGGCATAAAATATTGTTTGTATAGACATAATAAGTTAAATATGTTGTGCTTTTGTTTTGTAGTAAAGAAGTTTTGATTTCATGGGCTGGGTAGGTTAGAAAAGATAGTAGTTTTGTGATTGTGATTAAAAACTCTGAATTGGGAGGCTCGATGAAACCCAAAATAAGATTGACTGTGAATAAAGTGAAAAATATAGGTAGCAAAAAAATAAGGGTAAGGTAAAAGGAATCCAACGTAAAAGAACGAAAACAAAAAAGTGTAGTTGCTAATTTGAATTACATGGGATTAAGTTAGCAAAAGATATTAGTGGGACAAGAAAGTAATTTGTGGATTTCATAGCTATCTACTAGCAAAATAATTAGAGAGACATTCATTTGCAAGTTGATTATCTAAAAAAAAAAAAAGAATAGTTACTGATATGTTAAACAGTATGGTTAGACTCAAAATATATTGTTGACTATAAAACAACATAATGAGAAGAATTTCAACACTATAAAAATAATATATAATGAACATCAAAGATACAGATGTGTTGAGAAAACTAGTAGTTCACAAATACTACAATTCATGAATAAGTTGACCAATTGTAAAGAGCTAAAGTAGTATATGACTAATAAGTCAAGCGATTACATAAAAGACTTATTTTGGGTTTATCCTATTAGTGTAGACTTATTGTAAGTCTTTTCAAGTGTCTTGATTATAGATTGCACTTATAAAACGAATAGATACCATCTACTATTACTTGAAATTATTAGTTTGACTTCCATTAAGGTGATATTTTTTGTTGCATTTGTGTACATTGAGGTTAAGTGTTCTAAGAACTGTAGTTGTACATTGAATAAATTAAAAAGTTTGATACTTGCTAGTAAATTTCTTACTATTATTATTACTTATAGAGATTTAGTATTGATGAATACAATAGATGTTGTGTTTCCCAAAATGGTAAATCTTTTATGTAAATTACATATCTTAAAAAAAAGTACTTACGAATTGTAAGAAGTTTTTTGAATGGAAAGAGAAATGGAGGCATTCATATTAAGTGGAGCGTTCTTGTGTTTTTCTTCTACTGATGATGAGTGTAAAGGGCATTTAAGTTCACTAGAAATGAATTATTAGACTTATTTTGGTGTAATTAAGTATGTGAAAGAATAATGCTTAACAAATTATAAGGACAAATTTATTATTGCTTGGATAGATAAAACAATGCAAATTAGTAATGTTATAATAAATAAATATGATTTATGTTGCATTTTTATGATTATTTATGGTTTTAGGTTTTATAACAAAATATTAATATGCTTTTATTAATTTATTTAGGGCCGAGAATGTGCATGTAAAATTAAATAGGCACATTAAATCATCTCAAAGGGATTTTGAATTATCATAAAAAATAATCAATTCCCTTGTTGAGCTCCAATATACAGAGATCAAGGCTACATTTGAGTGAACTTTTATGATTGTCAAGCATAATTACAAGCCTTCATTATTTAAAGAGTTGCAAGGTTTGGTATTCAAAAGCACACTCAATATAATATTGATGGAGGCCAAATGAGCTAATCATGTAGGGATCGACAAAAATGCTTGTAGTTGCGTGATAAAAAACACAAATATATTATCTTGTGCTCATGAAATTGTAGATTATAAAAGGGTGGGAAGTCTAATTTTTTTATTAGAAGTGCATCCTTATTGAAAAAGGTTGAGTTTAATAAAGAGCCAAGTTAATGATATCTCTAAAAGTTAACCATTGTGTTTGAGGTTGACCAAATCGTAAAACGTTTCAATGAATGTGATAAGTTCAATAAATTAACCATGAAAAAAAAGTTACGAGAACTTAGTAATCCACTAACAATTACCTTGATTCCTCCATTAAAGAGGGCTAAGATAAAAGGTTGCTAAGTTATAAAAGTAGATACCTTTACACTATGTGACCAGTCACACTAAAAGATTATATCATTTGCTTAGGAAAATGCATCATCATCAATCATTACAAACTCAATGAAAATGATAACATAGATCGCTAAACTTCCTGCTTAGCATCCCTATGATAAACAAAAAATATGATATTTGAATAGTTTACTAGTGAAGTTACATCCATATATATAAAACTTGATTGATGTTGAGGTAAATGAACATTGTGGTTTTTGTTTTATTGGTAGTTTGCTTGGATTGAGATTAAACATGATTTAATTGAAGAGCTTAATCAATTTCGAGATGAATATGTGACTTTGTGTGAATCCATGGAAATGTTAAGGAATTACTAGAAACCTTATCGTGTTTCAACACTTTTGCCTTATACAATAAGTGGATAACCTTACCTGATAAGGGTCATTTGATTCTCTCATGATATAACATCATGCTAGTCCACATCAATTTGAGATAGTGCTTGACATATTTTCATATTAGATCTGTACCACATGCACCATTCAAGCATAGAGTTATTATGATTGGATTTGTTAATGATTGTCATTTTGTGTAGATACTAATAATTAGTGTTGACATTTACTGTTTATATTATTGATAATGACATTATATTTATCGTTCCTATTTTGTATAGATGTAATAAAGCTGTTATCACCAATAACTTTAATTGCATGCAACAAGTGTAGGATTCGTTATAATTGTGCTTAAGGGTGAGAAATTTCATATATACCGAGCATAGAGGATTTCAAGTTATTGTTTAGTACAAATTCTAATATGATCACTTAAGAAACAATACATAATTAACTATTTACAATAATTGTCTAGCATATTAATGTATATATTAATAGTTTATATTAATGTTGTATATATTGAACATGTTATCTAATGGGATGTGTTATATTTAACATATTATCTAATGGGATGCATTGTATTGAACAGGTAATCTAATGGATGTTTTATAAACATATTTTACTAAATGAAATTAATAAAGTTACAAATCACTACCATACTCTACAGTATTAATACCATACTCTTTCCCCATCAATCTTTTGAATTGAATATATACATGTTGTGGATGAGAGGGCTCTATTTTCATTGATATGGTCAGTGTAAAACTTTTTACAAGGTCGATACTATTGTCGATGCAGTGGGGGGAGAGGTCATGGGTATGGCCGATGGTGTCGTCACTATTGGGGGTGGGGATGGAGTAGTTTAGGGGGTACAGATGTTAATGATGGGATTGGGAATGGAGCAGGCATGGGCAGCCTAAACAGTGAATGTGTTGATGTTCATATCCAGACTGAACAGGCAAAGACGGTATGAATGCCGAAAATAATGGTGCAAGAGTTGATGTCTAATGCGACGCTGCCAATCTAGATCGACTATTATTGCTTGCTGCAATTGATAACCCAAACAATATAGCATGTGCTTTAATATCTGTATCTTTTTATACATAAAAAATCTACTGTAATCCACCGGACAAAACTTGCTTAAAAACAAACAAAGTAATCAAGCTTCACTACAAAATATTAATAAGATGATCAGTATTGATAACACATAATTAAAATTAATAAAGTAATCATAATTATAAAATCATAAAATTTATAACTTATAATATCACTGATAGATGCACTATCGACCATGTGAGACTGAAATCTAGATCTATGTTTTGGAGTTTGAATTTGACAATGTGAAATTGATACAAACAAAGTATCATAATCCTATGAACACTCGTTCGATCTAACATTTTTAGCATTGACACTTAGCTGGCATAACATACATATCTTATCTCTCCCAGTATTGGTTCAGAAAACTATATGAAACATCATACATGTTGGATGATGAACCATATTTAGTTTGGGATAGGGCTAAAGAAATTGAATGAATGGTTTGTACAAATCGAAACTATCGTAGGAACCTTTCAGGATGATATGGCTTTTGCTCTATGATGGTTTTGTACTTGATACATCTTATAAAAAATGTAATATCATGTAATAGATGTTCTTTTTATTGATCGACATATGATTCCCAGCACACATCAGATACCATCAACACATCCAATCGCTCTAATAAGGCTTATAATGTATCAACATAAATACAAGCCTTCTATCGTCGAACATGCAATTGATCATCTGTGTATGTCAATATGTCTACCAGACTTAATGATGAAAATTGCTTATAAATCTACGCCTGTATGAAATATATGAGTAATATTTAATCACATAATCACATAACTAATAATAAATAAATCAAATAATTATAATATATTTTGACTAATCATAAATGCATACTTAGAGAAATATCAGATAATCAGCGATCTGATGTACGTTTGCCTTGCTTGCAATGCTAAGCTGCTTGTACAAATATGTTAGGCAAACTATCCCCAAACATATCTACTAGAGGCATTAAGGTTGCTTAATAGAGTTCAGTAAACTACTAATACTTTCATCACGCTCTTGTCAACAAATAATGTACGCCTTACTAGATGGAGTAAAAAAGCTTGGGATGCATACTTTATCACTTGATCACCTAATGTATCTATTATATTTTAGTTTTAAAAGTATCTCACAACCACTACAATCGAATAACGGGTCTACGAATCTTATTAGACTCTATTACAGCCTTAGATGTAGAATCTCTAAGTAATCTAACCAATAGTATGTTTGCCTTATTAATTGTCAAATAATTAACTAAAATATGATCTCGATGATCGGTATGTGTAGAATTGTAAATACATCATCCAATGCTATGGTTAACTCTCCAAATGGTAGATGAAATGTGTTAGTTTTAGCTGGAACCTTTCAATAAAAGCCAACACTATCATATTATTTATCAAATGATAGGTGTAATTAAAAAGTGAATCCAACCTTGACTTGACTATATTGGCTTAGATACATCTATGTGCATTGTTTAGAGGCCAATGCTGTAATTTAAGTCCATGATTAATCGATTTTAATGGATCTCACTCTTATAATAATAACAAAAATAATAAAATCAACAATATCAACAATTTTAACAACATAAACAATATCATCAACAATAACAATCAACTAATTCATTTTAAAAACATAAACTAACATTATTGTATTATATGATTCAAGTGATTACCTAACCTTTAAGAAAGGTTGAGAAATTGGCTTTGCATTATCATTTCCATCCCTATCATGATACTTGTGGATGGTAGGTTCCTTATCATGAGTGGAAAGTTCAACTTGTAGAATATCATATCCTACACGGTTCTCAACTAGCTTATTATCTTCCTTGACTTAGCATCTCCTCTTAAAGGCAATCAAATGCTTTTAACTTGGACTAGGATCAGTTGCGATATGTTCATTACCTCTATCAATACCTCTACCTCTTGTACGAATGCCTACACCTAGAGTTCGAGCCATATCTATTATGATATTATACAAAAAAGCAACATTTCAATAATAACAAATGGAATGACTTTTAATTTTTAGCTTACAGAAATAGATTTTCACAAGCTTTGAAAAGCTTACAAAAATTCATTTTCGTAAGCCTTTTAAAGCTTACAAAAATTCATTTCTGTAAGCTTTAAAAGGTCTATGAAAATAGATATCTAAGAAATCTTCAAAGCTTATAGAAATCCATTTATGTAAACTTTAAAGGTTTATGGAAATGGATTTCCCTAAGCTTTAAAGACTTATAGAAATTCATTTCCTTAATACATGATTTCAACAAAAAAAAATCCTAAATCGTAGATTATAATAAACCCTAACAAATCAGCTAAATTAATTAACAATTATTTGGAAATCTTATCTAAAATAAATGGAATACTAATAAAATTTATGATTTAGGGGTTTGTTTGATGGTTTTGTGTTAAATTTGGATTGAGATAGAAAAACTGAGAGAATGTAGAAGAGACAAGAGTGTAAAAGGTATGAAGAAAAATGTAAAATATTAGAATGGGGTATACGGAGTAAAAATATTGATTTATATTTTAAATGTTGGATGTATTTAATAATGGGGTTTCAAAAGTAATATACCCTTTCGTTAAACCAAAAACATAACCATCTACTCTCCGAATAAAAAAATCTCCTTTGCCTTCAACCAGCCACCACTATTCTCTTTCTATTTTCGCTTCTAACTTAGCAACAATTTAGAGAACCCAAAAACCGAATCTCAAAGCCCAAGTATATTGCTGCTATTTATCTATTTTTCTTTTGCGTAATGCCCTTTTTTTTCTTCAATTCTTGATTGTTGAATGGGTTGTCTACTAGTTTGGTGAAGATTGAGTCGATTGCTTCTGTTTTTCTCTAAATGTCTGCTCTACGTGTGCCGAGTATGGGATTGTGATACGTGTTAATGATATAGGATTGTGTGAGGCTGACTGCGCTTTTTCTGGGTATGGGTACTTGCCTGCTGGTGGTTTTTCTGGTGGAATTATGGCCAAATTGTGAATTGTTGGTAGACAATGATGGTGGAAAATGGTGGTCTCGGGCCTAGGTAGAGTATGACCAATGGGATCTAGGTAGGCAACGGTGGTTGGTAGGCTAGATTTCGGCTATTACTTTTCTGTTCGTTGATTGTGGCTGATTCCCATTGTAGTTATTGATGATTCTTTAAATAAGGATTTAATCTTAACCTGAAAAAAAATTATTAAACTTTAAATCTCACTCAAATTAAATCTTAGATTTTTAATCAATTTCTTCTTCCGTCCTTACGCAGAATCCATCTAAGTATACTTAATATTTTAGTTCTAACCAAAAGTGCAATTAAAATAACGAAAGTTTATAACCTCAACACAATTTCAAGAATTTCTTTTCTAATTGACCAGACTCTTTTTTTCTTTAATTAAAAATAAAAATAACCCCATATTAAATAAATTCAAATTTCGAAATTCAAAATATAATCTTAAAATGCGAATTGAATTCAAACTTAAATGAGACATCTAAAAAACTTTCAACTGGAAAATGACTTTATAATGACAACCTTGAATTTTCTTCAGGTCCTTTTTTTATTTTTATATTTATTTTTAGATTATAGTCTCTTTTTAACCAAAATAATTTTTTTTTTTTTTAAAAAAGACAACCCAAAATCTTTAATAACCTGAATAGAAAGGGATAGAAATCTGAAATTGACCCGAGCGTTTGTTATCGTAGGTCCAGATGTAACATGCAGTGTAAAAAAGTGAAACTCTATGGTCAGGAAAAAATCTTAAAGGATCTCACATCCTGTGCAGTAGTATACTCTGATCACGATTATGAACGTAGAATTGTGGATTGGAAGAAAAGAAAATAATCGACGCATTTTTAGATCACGCTTGCATTCTTATCAACAAAACAGCATCCTCTCCATTTCGTCTACTAGAAAAATAAGAGGATGGTGGAAGAACCACATCTTTATCTTTCTATACGTTGTGTTTAATTTAAAAAGACGAAAGTACACAAAAAAAATGACAAAAAAATGCATATTATTGACAATTAAAATCCTGCCACACTAGGTCTTCTAGTGGTTGCTGATGATGATCTCCGACTTTCTAGCCTTTCAAGCTCCTCTAATGATAGGGTAGAGGAACAAGCACGAGGTGGGAGGGTGAAAGGCAAAGCAGGTGGTGGTCTTGTAGGAGAAACTGACAGCCGGGCTCCTGATGGTGGTGATGGTGAGAAACTTAGCCTGGGTGCGGGAGTAATAATCCCATTAAGACTAGGTGACCTTGATATCTGTTTTCCAGCAATTGCCACTGGCTCTTGTAGAGGAAAACGACAGGAATATTTCACGTCTTGGACGATTTTGAGATGCTCAACTATGGTTCTCATGGTAGGCCTTTCAGTTGGGTCCTTCTGGAGACATCTTTGTGCAACGTCAGCCACTGTACGGGCAGCTTTCATAGGAAAGCGACCTTTGAGCTGAGGATCCATGATGAATGACAATCTACAATCATCAGCTAGGAATGGTCGGCTCCACTTCACTAGGTTCCTCTCTTCCCTAGGACGACGGCTGTCAAGGTTCTTCCGGCCAGTAAGTAATTCAAGTATAACAATTCCAAAACTCCAAACATTGCTCTTTGGAGTTAGCCATCCTCTCTCCAGGGTCTCTACTGAAAGATTTCCCACAGCCTGCACAGATGGAGAGATAGTCAACTCGTCACACCAAGGTTTGTCTTTTAAAAGAAAAATCACGAGGCAAAATGACTTACAGCTGAATTAGTGGAGATCTCTTCTGTCTCTGGGATATGACCAACGCACCCATATCCTGAAAGCTTTGCACTGAAATCTTTGTCAATCTGTATGTTGGCAGTTGAAAATTCATTGTACATTGCCTGCAAATGATAGAAACTTTATATAATTACACATTAGAAACTTTATATAATTACACATGCATAGAATTGATCGAGCAATTCGGAAAATAAAAGCAAATTCCAAAAGTTGCTAATAAACACAAACTCATGTAGCAAGAATGGGAAATTGTTTCATAATATCCACAAAGGATTAAAGCAAGATCGTCATCCCCATTTACACATGATCAAAGTTCAACTGTAGAGGCACATGATACAGTACCCTCCATTATACTATGACAAAATGTAGGTGCACATATGGATTTTAACTACCTGAAATGGTCCTTCCTCATGCAAGAAAGCAAGACCTTGTGCAGAACATAAAGCAATTTTCATTCGAGTATTCCAATCAAGTGGAGGTCCATCTGATCTCCCATATAGAAGCCCGTCTAAGCTTCCATGAAACAGCCTCTCATAGACCAACATTCTTTCTTCTGAACTATCACGTGCATGGAATCCAAGCAATTTACAGAGGTTTGGATGTTGCAATGATGCAAGAGTGTTTGCTTCATTTATAAACTCCTTGAAACCCTATAAGAACACAGAAAGAAAACAGTGAGACCAGATAACATTATCCTCAAAACATTTCAGAAATTAAAAAGCAACTGTTTTTGCAGCATAACGAGCACAATATTCACCACTTGTTGAACTCCATTTTTTTCATCACTAATGTGATTGCAATAATTTCAATTTTAAATTATTGGCATGCATACAAAGGAAAGTGGATAAAACAAAACTGTATTTTTATAGAAAGCAAGTGTGTTACGCGGATGATAATAGCAAAAGTAGTAAAATTACATGTACAGAAAAATAATACATAAAGGACTAGAACAACACAAATGCTTCCCATTAAATAAATCAATACTGAAGGATCATGAAAATTTTGCAAACTAATATAAATTACTAACAACTTCCTTCTTCTTTTAAACTGGAAACAATGTCAGGCAGGCAAAGAATCAATAAGTCGAAGAGTGTAAAAGAAAAGGAAAGGCATGCAACTGGGAACTTAGTGGTTCGCAAAACAGAGTGCCCCATAAACCATAAACTTTCATTATTAGAAACTTTCTTGTACCTGAGAGGATGGGTGAAGGCGAGTAACAGTAGCTTCAAACTTCTTTGAACTTGAAGTATCATCTCCAAAAGAAGCCTTATACAAAACAGAAGAAAGACCCTCAGATGTGCATCGATCAGAAGAGAAATGATGGCAAGCAGCTGCAATTTCTTCGTAAGCAAAGTTTCGTAGTGTTCCAGATGGAGGCAGGGGCAATGGTCCAGAAGCAAATAGAGAGCAACTGGCATTTCCTGCTTTAAAGCTTCCCATTGACTTCAGCACCGTACTACGTGGAGAAGGAAGTGGAAGAGGTTGTGGACTTGATGACCTCTGTTCCTTCACTACTCCAACACGACTCTTCAACTCTTCCTGTTCTTCAAATTCAACTGATAGTGCATCTTGCTCAGCGGCATCAAGACTTGATGGAGCTGATAAAGCACGGGTCCTATTGCTGGATGCCTTGTTATTAGGTAGAACTGGTTTTACTCTGGTTCTAAAACTTGGGGGTGCAGATTGCAGTGATCGGGTCTGAACTTGAGGCTCAGGCAGAGTGGTGGGAATATGCTCCTTATGAGCAATGCGTTTTACAAAAACTGACTGCTCAGACTTTTTCTTCTTACTTTTCAAAACTGTAAAACACCCCATGTTATATACAAATTCCCTAAACTGTATTTAGGTCTTCTATGTTTCTGCCAGAAGGAAAATAACAAAGCACACAAATCAATGGAAGTTTTGGAATGGTGAGATTTTGGAACATAATTATGCTAATATATAGGCGTAAGAACTCTATTGCAAACAGAGTGTGGGAAGGACAAAAAGAGATTGGAGTAACTCATTGTCTTATCATATCAGACGAAAATTCATATTCACCAACAAAAGAAATAATCTAAAATGCCCAGTGCCTAAACTACAATATTTGAGACATCGAACATCTCTTCATAATAAAAACTAGGTTTCATTTCTTCAACAAGTTACATGACGTATTGTAAAATCATATATATAAGAAAACATTTTCAAACAGATATCTGCACCAAGATTGCATTGTAATTTACATAAAGTCATCAACCCCCTCCCCATACTCAATTCAATAACTGCATAGATTCTATGACTGAGGCTTAAAGCCCAAGCAGTAACACCTTGCTCTAACAAAAAGTGTTTCAAGTTCAAATCTTTTATAACAATGACGACAAACGACTAAACAGGTTACTTGTGACACGTTATATCCCCAACTTGTCAAGTGGGTTGTGAATTTCAAGTGCAAAAATTTATTAATAAATCATTGACATGGCTCCACTAAAGAAAAAAAATGAACCACATGGAACAAAAAAATGCAATTTACTGGCTATAGAATCGCAGGAGAAATTCTTTTCTTCTTTAAACTACAAAAAACACTCACTGCTCCAGAAATCATTTGCATGGCCTAAATCACCATATACACAACTTGGCAACATAACTTTTTAACAAAAAAATTAGCAAATGTGTAAATCATCACCTGGGTAAAAAAAATTCAACCCCAGATCCAAAATAATCCAAACTTGAGAAAAAAATTCACATATGTCAATTAACTATTAGAATTTTCACATCAGCATGATTAATATAAAGCAGAGCATACGAATTAAAGCAATTATAAAACCAAATCAAGCAAAAACACAACTTTAAGACAAAACCCCCACCTTGAAAGCATTAATGAATATTCAATATTTCTAGCAGAAACAATATAAGGAAAAAAAGGGTGAGAATCAAACCTTACGAAAGCAGATCATGCAAACAAACCTAGAGAGATAGATTTATAGGGGCAAAACGGTGAAAGAAGAAACCCTGTTTGTTTCTGGTTGGTTGAGGAAAACACCTTTGCAAATCAAAGAAAGCTAATCGGAAAAGACGTTAAGGAAAAATTTCTGAGAGAGAGTAAAATTCCCAAAAAGATGAGAAAAAAAAAAGGTAAAGAGAGAAAGAGAAAGGGAGGCTAATGAGAGAAGTGGTCAAACAAACCAAAACCCAGATTTAATTAACAATTAAAACTTATAATTATTATTATCTCACCTCAATAGAAATGTGCTTCCCATTTTTTCAGTTTGACACTTTTGTCCTCCACACCCGCTTATACAGTAATATTATTATTATTTTCTCTTAATTTCTGATTTAAAAATAAAAGAATTTATAGAAAATTTTTAAATATCTTTGTTTATAATAGTATATAATTTGATTGTTTGACAATTAAAAAATTATATTAAAAAAGTTATTACTTATTATATCTATTTTAATGAAAATATTCCTATTATTATGACTAGCAGATTAATAAAATAAACCCACATTATTTTAATAATGGCTTTGAAGAGCCAATGGCATGACGGAAAATATTGAAAGATACGTGGATGAAAGGGTAAATTAGGAGGAAAACTCGACTTTCAAGGAAGAGCGCCTCGATTGATATGACAGGGCAGTCAAAGTTTAGAAAATTAGTTTTCTTTAAAGCATGTTTCCGGTGTGGTCAAAGTGACCTACCAAGAAAGGTATTCGACTATCAATGGTGACCGTCCGATTCATTCACTGTTGAAAGTTCCTCGGTCAGGATCTGTCTTTTATAAAGCTTGGTGAGACCCACCGACATCAACAATAATGTCCTTTGCCTGATCTGGCGGTGAACACGCGCCTTTTCACTGTTCATATTTCGATAACTCTTGGGTTGGGTTGGGTTGGGCCCAATGCGGATTCAGGCTGGGATCATGGGCTTATGCTCCTTTGTTCTTGGAAACTTATAAATTCCGGTACGATTTGTAATTTTAAAAGTACAATCAGCTTTTAAAAACTTGAAAATGAAACTATCCATTTAACTGCTCCGTGACTTCAGATGCGGGAGACCCAAAAAATTATCTGTGACTTCGGATTTGGCAGACTTAAAAAATTATCAAATATTCTGTTATTATAATTATTTAACTTTACAATTGTGATAAATAGGGTGAAATATATTTCTTAGCATTAAAAGAACTAAAAAAAAATACTGCCGTCATGTTAACAGATGTTAAAAATAAATAAATTTAACTGAAGTCTGCTTTTAAAAATAATTTAATAAAAATTTTATAAAAAGTTTAAATTGGTAGATTAATAAAATTTAATGTAAAAATTAATAATATGTAAAAAATTAAAAATATTATTTTGTAATTTAAATTTGTTCAGTATTTATTTAAAATAAATATTTTGTTAATATTTTAATTAAAAATATTTATCTAAAAATATATATAATTTTTTTAAATTTTAAATTTTTTATTTATATAACAAATTTTTTTAATTTATTAATTTTGATTTTTAATTTTATTTTTTATTATTTTTAATAAAAAATTTTACCAACTTCGTCAAAAAACTGTCTAAATTTTCTTAAAAAAAACTCCCCTTAGAACGTATACAAAGTAATTTCTGAACTTAAAAGGAAAAAAAAAAACTTGCATTTGCAATTGGCTCTTAGAATTATGTAACAATTAATTTCCTCTCTTCTATTGAAATTTTGACAAGTACAGTGTGCTCAAAGCGACCCCAGTCTTCAGGCCGATGCTCAATTTGTATTAACTTCCCTCTCGAACAACTACAACAACGCTCTTATGCTGATCATCACCTAATCCATTTTCTGGTTGTCGCCGGGCAGAGACTTCCCGGATTGTCTCGGCGTTTACTGTATCATGTTCCAGTAATGAATGACGAAAATTCGGGCAGGATGGGTGTGATACCAGCCATGTGTCTATGCACCTGACATGAAATCCATGGTTACATTTTAGCAGCATTCTAACCTTTTCTCCATCCAGAAACTTTCCAAGGCAAATCGGGCACTCAATGGATGGAAAACTCACGCCTGTCCTATAAACAGCTACAGGAATTTGTTTTAAATCTCGTTTTTTGAGGCCTGTTGCGGCAAGGCGAGCTGCTGCTTGTTCTGGAGTATCCAGGGCAAACCTGCGGCTGCAACACAGAGCGCAACGCACTATTGAGTTCAATCCCAGCGCAAAGATCAGAGCACATAAAAGGGCTGCCAATATAATCACCATGTTGGTGTCAAAATTTGTCTGGCTAGTGTAAGAATCATGAGTTTTGTTTCTTTTTGCTGGAGGCAAGCTCACTTCTGTCTCAAGCAGACGGCGATGCATATTCACAGTTGCAGGTAACCACTTGAAAAACTGAGGTAAAAACAAAAAAGCAATCAACTTTGGTGAAGAACAAGTGTTTCAAACCCCTAAAGGGTATAGCTTTTGGTGGTTTTGTTTGATGTAAAGGAAAAGGATGGGGAAAGAGGAATGAACTGATTTTCTTTTCTTGGTGTCAAGTCGGTTTTCCATGGGCAGAAGCAGAGCATAGAGGAGTTGGGAGGTTCTTTTGGGCTGCAGTAATGTTGTCAAAATTCCAACTAGAAAAAAGACATAGAAAGAGCATCTTCTTTGTCTCTAGGATAAGGAAAAAGGAAGACTGAAAATTGTATCGTGGGCGAATGTTATCCGAATCGGGTATCGTTTCGCTGCAGGATTCCCCAGCTTCTAACACAGTACGGAAAACATGTTTCTTCTTGTGGCCAAAAACGAACAATAAAACAAAAGACATTGAGATTTGAGAGAAGAAAATTGAAGCCTCTCTCTGTTTTTGCTATAGAATTCATGGCTAGAGGTTGCTCAATGAGATCACAATTCTCCCTTTCATCGCCTAAAAACTAGAACACCAACCTTTCTTATGCGGTTGCAATAAGGAATGGGAGGCTAATTTATATCAAGCTGATTGTTGCCTTTGTGGGGGTCAGGTTTCAAAAGATCCATGCTCAGATACAAATGGAAGATCCAAAGTAAGATTTAATTATGGCTGGTTTGCCTCCTAATCATCGCTGGCCACTTTAAAACCATTGATCCGATCACGATCCCCTGATTAAACAGTTGTTCTATAACGTAGTAATTCCAGCGTGGTTTAAGCCGAGGGTTTGGTCATGTGGGAGATGCAGCTTGATTCATAGTGGAAAGTTTGCTTCGCTGCCATTTTCTGATTTGGTTACTTATATAACTTTTGACATCATCTACTAAGAATGAAAATCACCCTTGCCTGCAAAATATCTTTTACCCTTTTTCCCTTCTTTAACTACCAGAGTGAACTGATGTTATCCTTTTTAATGATGGAAGCAATTTCATGAACAGAAAATGCAACCTGGACATTCCACCCAAAAAAATAAAAAACATCAAAATATTGCAGCTTAGGCAGATTACAATATTTAGGAGTAGTCTTTAATCAAATTATCATGTCTCAAACTATTAAATCCAATAATCTAAAATATGATACAATAACACATGATATAAATATGATATAAAAAAAAATATAAAAATGATAAAATTTAAAATTTTAATAATAATTATATATGAGTTTAACAAAACAAAAAAATATAAATTTTATATTTTTGTGTTAATATGAATTATGATATATAATTTTTTATAAAATACGATATAAATATATGAATTTTAATATTTTATTAGATATAAATATAAAAATCATCAAATCAAATTATGTTTTTTTTTAAAAAAAAAAAAAGGGTCGGGTGGAACACTGATTGACCTTTTCTTTTCTTTATAAAACTTCTACGATGCAGATTTTTGTTTTTTGGCCAGTTTCTATCTGCAGATGAAGACTTGTCCAATTGGTGACAACAACTAATCCTGTGACCAAGAGATTGGTCTGTCTAGGACACGATGAGTGGACTATGATTGTCGGGTTTTTATGTTATGTTGTTGATGTTTGATGAGGCGTTGGACGCTCAGATGGAGCGTGGCCCTTCGTGGCTGGTTTTGTTGAATTTCAGGTTACATCAAGAGAAAAATACCCATGCTTCGAACCACTTTGCAAATCTCATTGTTTAATGTTTATGCAGTTAGGTAATAAAGAATGTACAGCTGTGGGCAGTTGGATACATCGGATCCCCCCAATTTTCTCATCAATACTTTTCAAGGTCAAATTAAGCTTGGTCTCAATAGATGGCCTCAGCAACCAAAATAAACATTACCAGACCTTGAGCTTTCTTAAACTAACCTTGTGTTAGGGACATTATCACATTGAAAAGGGAACAAATGTTGGTGGTGGTCCTAAATAATCATACTTGAAGGACAAGAAAGCTCATGAAAGAGGGACAATATTGAAAAATTTTCATTCATTTTATTAGAGGTTTCAAGTTTGAGTTTTAGGTTCTTAATGACAAATTGAAAATTTTTAAGTATGAAAGTTTAATTTTGAACATTTTGTGGTTTATATTATAAAACTAAAATTTAGCCTCGACTAGGACGGGATCATTAATTTTTTCATTTAAAAATATATATTATTTTAATGTTTTGCTTAATAATAAATACTACATAGATTTCAACCTCTATAGGACCGCAGAAGATGTTTTAAAAAAATGACAAAAATGCTTTATCATGATAGATGCATACACACATACATCAAAGTGGAATATCAAAGTTATATTTTTGATAAACTATTGTTAAATAATACATTTCGTCATTTCTATTCCCACTATATTCACCGAAAGTAATCAAGTGCTTCTGCTCACCAATTTTTGTTGAGCAAACTGTATTCACCAAAAGAAACCAATTGCTTTTGCTTATCAATTATTGTGGAGCAAATATCTAGCATTTGCATTCTTTAATTGACAATTCAATGGACTACGTATGTTTATAATTTACACATCGACGGATCTTAACTTTTGATTTTTATGATGCCATTTAATGTTATACTGAATTTTAATTTTTTTCTTCATATGTAAACTACTATATATATATATATATTATCAATATAAATATATATACAAGAAATAGAACATAAATTTTTCTAAAGTGGTTAATATAAAATTATATCAAAAATATTTACAAATATACAAGGCAAAACATAACTCAAAAGTTCATGTTGTTAGCTCGAGCTTATGACATCTAAACAATTACAACATAGTAATGCAACAACACTTAAAATCTATGGTCTCCTAAATGAGTGAGCTATATTGTGGAGATTCACACTTAACCTGCAACATATTGTTCGCTTTGACCGAAGGTCTCATAGTTTTATCACACAAAAGATATCTCACAAGTTTGGGTTTAGATCTATATATATATATATATATATATCATTCTTTATCCACACATTCTTTCAATATGGGATTGGGGGGGCGTTACAATTTTTTCACCTTTAAAGCTTGACGTCCTTGTCAAGTCGAGTCCAACCACATGATGAAGATCACACCAGACCACCACGTAGTAATTAGTGACTCCCACGGCCTCATCATGTAGCACTTAGTAATTTTCACGGTCGCCGACTAGTGACCGCTCTGATATTATTTGTGAAAACCCACACCCAACCTGCAAGGTATTGTCTGCTTTGACTCGAAGGTCTCACGATTTTATCCCACAAAAGATACCTTACAAGTTTGGATTTAGATCTATACATATATATCATTCTTTATCCACATATTCTTCCAATGTGATATTGAGGGCGTCAAATATATTCCATATTCACATGTCAAAAATTAATTTTGTCGCATTTTCAAATCATAAAACATAATATGCAATTTCATAATTAAATACTCAACACTTTCTAACATTTTTCCTACCTTTTTTTCTAATTTTTTTCTTTTTCTTTCTCAATTTTCTCTGCAACCAAAGAATTAAATAAACCAAATGAAAATGAAAGAGTGAATCCATAAATTAGTGAGGCATAATAATTGGATTCATATAAAATAGATAGCAATAGATATTTTCAAATATCACTATCTAAATAAAATAAAAAGGCTTACCTCTACTTGTACCTTAAAAATAAACAAATGAAAAATGAAGCTACAAACATTAAAAAGTACAATAAATTTTGATGCAAAATGAAAAATAAAAAGATAGTATTACTTACCAATGACACCACTAAGCATGCAAAAGAAATAAAAAAAAAAAAAAAGAAATCTTAAAGTGAAACAATAAAGTGAAGGTTATGTCGAGCAATAAAAGTACAATAAAGACACTTGAATTAGGAAAGTGAAATCTAAAGAAACACAATACAGACACTTGAATGAGAAAAGTGAAATATAAAGCAATATATGGTTTACAATATTATCCATCTTGTGCATGAAATAGCCAACCAATACCTTTTCAATTTAAAATTCATAACTAATATATAATATATTGTCAAAGCCAAGGCAAACACACCTTAGTTCTTGTAATAGGAATATGGCATAACTCTTGCCTTATATTAGTAATTTAGCTTACAGATTACAAATTAGAGTGAAAATCCAAAAAAAAAAAAAAAGGATAAGCAATTCAAAGAAATTTTGAGGTTAAAAAAGCTTGATAGGAGGTAAGTTACAATGGATTTAACTTATTTGTTCACAATCACTTGTGGTACTCAAAATCATAATTCCCTATATGGCTAACCACCTCAAAGAAACAAATTTCAAAATAAAAAGCTTTTTTTTTCTTAATTTTATGGGAAAGTCACACTTCATCTACATTTCATGACATGTCATAACTTTTCTTAATTAATCTCATTGAATAAAGATGAATGAAAATACTAATTTATAAGGCAATGAAATCAAGCTGCATGATATCATGAATGTCCAAAATCTACTAAAATTCTTATTGTAGACAATGTGCTAGTTTATGCCAATTTACAATGATGGTTCATGCCTAAGAGTTTAAAAGAAAATTGATAATTCTAGATAACTCATATTGACTAAGAAATCTAAGAAAAAAAAAGAAGAAAAATTTGTACTACATTGCAAACAAATTCTTAACACAAAAAATAAAATAAAATAAAATCCATAAAAAATATATATTATGATAACAAAGAAAACTCGAATCACAATTTAAACAGACTTAAAAAACATGAAAATAAAAAACTAACTCTGGAGAAAAAAATTAGTGATTAATGTTATAGAAAAAATTTAGTTGTTTACCCATAAGAAAAAAGCAAGAACCCATAAGTGCCATCACCTGCAGAACTAATAGAAACTTTAATATTGACTTAAAAAAATAAAAGAATAAAGAATCAGTTTAAAATAAATGCACTAGTCAACATTAAATAAAATTCAATTTTTAACCCATATAAATTATTCAAATTTGAATCCATATAAATGATCCAACATAACAAAAATCAAGCCAACCTACATACTTATCAACATAAAAGAGCCTAGGAAATGCATAAGGTAGCTTTAAACATACCAAGGTATAAACAAGCAAAATAATTTGTAGAATTTAAGCAAAATAACCATAATTACCATGATAATCTACATTTATTAGATGCTGAACAAACCAAAATTACTACCTTTAAAGCATCCACTACCAAGTATTTTAGTCATTATTTAATATAATTTTCATACAGCATTTTGCCACCTTATTTATTTAGAGGTAATTTTGGGAATGGCTCAATCTATAAACAACCTCATGCATTTTCAGTGGCAATGCATGAGGTTGTTTGGCTTAAGAGATTCTTAAATCATTTGAGATTTAAGAAAGATAAGTCCAACTTAGTGTTGGTGAATTACAATAGTCAAGTTACAAACACATTAAAAAAAGATCTCAAATATTATTTTAAGAGCAAACATATGGATACCAAGTATAACTACGTGAGAAACATGGTTACACAAAAAAAGGTCAACATATAGTACAATTTTTATGCATAAGATGATTGTAAATTCATTTACTAAGCCTATATCTAAAGATGTGTTTAATAGTCACATGAGATCTCTAAGATTACGTAAATATTGATGTATATATTGGTACCACCTAAATATGCAGAGTTTTTACATGTCAAAAATGGTGCTAAAATTTAAATTTTGGTTGATTTTTGCTGTTTTTCATGTTATTTTCATAGTTTTAGGTTTTTAAACTCAAGAACTTCATTTTCATGTAAGCCATGCATGTAAGCATGTAAAGTAAGCTTAATGCCATCCACCTTGATCTATATTCATGCAACCATAAAGTTTTATTTGTGTAAGAACTTTCATATGATGTATTTAGCTATATATAAAAAGGATTGCATGCAATTCTAAGCTTACTTGGACTCTATCATGTTCGACCAAAGAAAAAAGTTTGATCCAAGTATAATTCTTTTGCTTAGCTATTAAAAAAAAATGTGTTGCACAAGAACTCTACTCATTCAGCCATGTAAGGGGGAAAATCAAGTTGCATGATCATGTACTCTACAAGTTCAATCATGTTTGGCTAAGGCAATCCAAAAGAGCTACCATACACTTTGTCCACAGTGAAGGCTAAGTGCATTATGCCAAAAGGAATTTAAAGCTCACTATGAAGCTTGTTACTTAGCCTTAAAGAATTTAACTTGGAATAGTATTTTATCCATTTAAAATTCAAGACTTGGATAAAAATCAACTTGTTCTTGAAACTTTAAATCTTAGCCAAATTCAATGGAGTAGATTATCCAAGATTTGATCAAGATGCAAGCAAGGGTCAAGATCGAACCACCAAGAAACCATTCGGTCAAGAACACTAAACCATTGAGAGTCTAATTCAACCATGAAGCTTTGAAGATCAAGATTACACTCATCCAAATGTATTTGAATTGATAACAAACTCTTGTGAAGCTTATCCCCCGTTGGTCGAGCCCTTTACTATAAATATAGAGCTCATTCACTCATTTTCATCATCCTTCACTTTTCCTCTTTTCATTTTTTTCTTAGTTCTTTTAGTTTTTTAATTATGTAAGTGAGTTATTGGCTGAGGTGACAGATTTGTCAATAACCACAAAGTTTTTATTTTTTATTTTTTTTTTAATTCTTTTAATTCAAGAAGTATTATTTTCAAGATCTCTCTTTTCTTACTTTCAAGTTCACAAATCTTGTTTCTTTTCTTTAATTTTTGATAAGCATTATTTTTCCAAGATTGATGAAATTTTTTTTTTATTTTCTTACAATATTCAACCTATACTTATTTTCTTGTTCTTTAAATTCTTTTTCATGCAATCTTTGTTTCAAGATTTCTTTAAGTATTTAGCCTACCCCAATTTTTTTACTTTGCAATCATTTAAATTTTGTTTTATTAGATCTAGTTTTTGGCATTAGTTTTTTACTTCCCAATTGATAGTTGGTGAAGTCAAAATCCATGCCTACACATTACCTTTAATATTTATATTTCCCTACAACCAAACCCTGAAATCCCATTTGTTTAGAAATAAGCTATTAAGGTTATGCCTTTTGTACTTGTGAGCAACCCAAAAATACATTCTATAATCCCTGATGAGACAATATTGAAATACTCTACTTTATTACTTGATCTATGCATTTGTAAACTATATACAAAAAATAGCAATCACATGTACTATTTAAATGGTTATATATGAACAATATATGATATTTTTTCATTTGAGTTTACTTATATTGGATATAATTAATGCCATTAAAGTTTAGTACTTTATTTTGTGATGTATGCACACATACAATATGATTTGAAAGGTATGTCAGATAGATGATTGGTCTTCTTACACAAACAATAACCTCAATGGTTTGGCACCATAATGATGAAACTAGTTTAAAGTTATGGATCGAAAACCTAACATTTAAAAGGAACCACTTTAATAAGGGATCAAAATGAGGTCACTCAATATTAAGATTTGTGACTGAAAGTGAATAAACCTACAATTCACTTTGTCTATCTTAATATTTTAGGTGAAAATCCTATTTATTATATGAAATCAAGTAGAGTTGTAGACTAAAGTTAGATATTGAGAGTGTTTGAACTATCACCTATACAATATTGATATATAAATAATGAAAGACATACGTTTCCCGAAAAAATGAAAGCAATACCTTACATGTATTCCATACTATATGTGCATTGTTTGACCAACAAAGGTAACAAAAAAAATCTTTGCTTTTTGTTGTGTGAAACTTTTAAGAGAATAATATCTTATATTTAGTACCCTTAAGGACTTTTGACTATTCTTAAAGTTTTAGTTCAATATTAGCTATCTTAGATTATTGCCAATGGTCATGGATGATTCAATCTAATGGGATATATCTAGATAGCAATTGAATTAAAATGAAGAGATTGTAGAAAAAAGGGAAGATTATTCTAGTGTCACATTTGGTTGAATTCACAGGTCGACCAATATGTTTGGAATGTCGAACATAATTGTAAATACACAAGTATGTCATACAATATGATAAAATAAAGATTGTGAGAAACTTGAAATATGGTTGAATGGATTTATGGTGTTGCATACTTGCTGTACTTGAGAGTTACTATACATATTTAATAGTTATATAAGTGACTAGATGTGATTATGAGCTACTATAAGTACCTAATAATTGTACAGCAACTGAGCTCTGAAAGTATGCTGGTCGTATAACTTATTTCCTTGTATGAACTTGATATAAAGAATAGAGAAAATGTTATCGAGATCATAAGAGTTTGGCGCTCATTATGTGCAAATGGGAAATGTTGGGATAACCATTCATAATTGGTGGGTATCATTCCATGAAATCAACTGCCTTGGGCAGTTTATTTTTTTAACATGAAATTACCTTAGACAGTTTACATTAAACATAAAAATGTTGCCCATCTCCATTTAACTCAATAATAGCATTCAACCATTAAAAATAAAGCAAAAGAGAAAAGTTTAAAAAAAAAAGAATATAAAGAAAAGAAAAAAAAGCAATCAAGATGATATTATACAACTCTCAAGAGGAATTTTTGCTTTGTGTGATGAAATACTTACGCTGTGGAAACGAACAATCTTTTAATTGTGATCTTGTTCAATAATTCGTAATTCAAGTCAAGTTTCTTCTTTCGCTAAACAAGTATGTATAATTATATTCGCATATATCTTGTAGATATTTATCTTTTACATACCAAACCACAGCAATTAAAGAGATAATACTCTTTTTAGCTTCCATACTTATCAATTGCAATAGGTGCTGGTTCTTGATCTTTTCAACTTAAAGAGAGATTAGCCCAAACATGAAAGTAAAGAAAATTAATTGAAGTAGAGGCCATAAGGGTCTAGGTTCTGCGTAAGGTTTGACGAATGGGTTGGATTATGGGTGAGTTTGCAAGGAAAGGGTTTGCTTGGATGGAGAAGAAAATTAGAACTGAGGCAGGGGACAAAGGAGAATGGAGTAAAATAAGAAACAAAGAAGGAGGATAAGGGGATTTTAGGGGAGCAATTACATTCTCACGTGACTTTAAATTAAAATTAAAATTATTTTTTTGTTTATACGAAAAGTTGGGAGGGAAAGGTAATAAAATAGTGAGAACTAAGAATTTGAGAATTTTTTTAAGTGATTTAGATAAAAATTAAAAAGGAATAAGATGATAAAAAATGAATTTATTTTTATGAGATTTTTTTTGAATTTTTTTATGAGTATTTTGTATGTATTAGTATGGTTCAAAATTAATTAAATTTAAATGACTAGAGTTTTTCTACTTAATATTATTGTTAATTTTTTTTTTTTTTGGTGTTTGATTAAAGTTTTGTTGTTAAATTTAATTTGTGAATTATAATATATTAATATTTTCATTCATTATATTTTTAACTAAACTAATTTATGAGTTTAACTTCATATAATTGAAAAAGACAGGAAAATATTTAATTTTTTTTATATATAATACTATTTTGTCATTTTTATACAATTATGGTAATGAATTTCATGATATTCATGAATATATTTGAACAACTTTAAATATGGATTAATTCAACTATTAAGATATAACATAAAAATTATTAATAATTTATTTTTTCATATAAATAAAAATTAAAATGTTTTAAATTATTTTAAATATCATAAAATAAAAATTTATATTATTGTAATTATAATTTATTCATTATATAAAAAATTATGTAAATATTAAAAAAATTACGATCACGATGAGCACAAATTATTATCTAACTCATTATATTCATGATTATCAATATAATAAAAAATGTGACCACAACGTCAATTTAAATTCCTATATCGAAGTTAAATTTATTGCTTTGAAGGATTCGGTTGAATAATTTAAACGCCGATTAGTCATTGTCAGAAGCAAAATTTGGAAGCAAGTCACTTCAACCATGTCAGTGATGGTACCAAATTAAAAAAAAATAAAGATTAAAGATCAGAAAAAAATCCGATTGTCAATTAAGTTTTTCAAGAGTATTTACTTTCCTCATTATTAAAAACTCACTTTGGCTTACAAATAAAGTTCCTATTGTAACACTTCAAATATAAGAAATTGAACCTCATTGTTTAGAGATTCGTTATAATCCCGAGATGCATAGGTTGAGTAGAACTATAGGATGGAAAAAGATTATCACTTTTTTTTTTTTGTGCTCAAGTCATATTTAATATATAAGATAATAGATATGATAAAATAATAATTATAATATATTATGTTTTTGTGTTTTAAAAGATGGATGAAATTACGAAGAAGATTAATTATTTTTTTTATAGGATATTCAATTTTTTTTTAAAAAAAATTATTTTTAATCTATGAAATTAAATTTATATATTTTATTATATTTTTAAAAATTATATAATTTAAAAAAAAATAATTTTAATCAATAAATAAATTATCTTATTCTAATTATTACACAAATCAAACATAAATTAAAATAATATTATATAATTTAATTCTATTCATAATATAATTTTATTTTATCATATCCTCAAAGTCTT
Source organism: Durio zibethinus (assembly GCF_002303985.1). Next base: position 7,942,714 of record NW_019168026.1, read on the forward strand.
ATATTACAATTATACGTTTCCCTTAATACTTTTAATTTTGAACTTGGTTCGCTGCTTCCCTTCCTCTTTCTGACCCACATTGATCTGGTAGCAATACAAAAGGGTTCAAATATCATATCTAACCGAACGGCTACCTTGGAACCAAGACTTTTCTTTAAAAATTATGTAATTTATTAATAAAATATTGAATCTTTAATTATAGTAATTATAATAGTAATTATAATTTACTTTTAATAACCTCGGGTATAAAAAAATCAACATCCCCCATTAGCCGAACCAACTCATAAAAAAAGCAGCTGACGGTTATTAATTTATTTTGTCTTTCCAATAATTTTCTTTCAAACATCACAACTTTTCTTCACTTAAAGCAGGTAAGATTTTTTATTTTTAGTTTTCATATATAATTGCTCATTGACCGAATCTAAAGCTTTTAACTCCAAATTATCTCAAAAATGAGGATGTCTTGGGATTTAAGGTTTCATGTTTTAAGTCCCATTTATATATATATATATATTTTGTATGTGTAAGTTAAAAAATATAATTTTATTTAGGTTTGTTTGGTTAATTACTTAATTTTATTTATTTTTCTATTAATTTCCTCTACTAAATTAATTACTTCATATATATATTTATATATATATATATATTAAAATTTAATTATTTTCTTGTTTCGCCTTGACATCCACTGATGAGTACTTTTGTACTTTGTAGCATTTCTTAATCAGATCAATACGTAACGGTAATGAATGAAGTGAGAGAGAAGAGTGCTTGGAAGAAAATCGAAAAAGGATATAAAGAAAAGGGCAAAATCCGTCTTTTACAATGTGGCTGACTGAAGAACTGGCCTTTATATTTATAGTCACTTGACCTGATGAGATATGAACTCTTTTTTTTTTTTTTTTCCCTTAAAAATATTAAGGGATATTGAAAAGGATAGCAGATCTCAAATGCTTATTAGTTATTATAATGTCAAAAGTATTATTAACAGAATTTCTTATTTAATTATAAGTCTATCACATACATGCATAATCTTTTATTAATAAAATAAAATGAAGAATAAAAAGTAATGATTTAATGAATTTTGTATCTAAAAATGTTTATAAATTACTATTCTAAAATAAAATCTTTTTTTTTCTTTTTTGTTTTAACATTTTAAAATCTTGAACTAAAATCATAACTCAACCCCTATCCAATACCATTTGAGTTACGTCTTCTCTTTGCATTTCTTCTTATGTTTGGGCTTGGATTCTGCCTCCTTGAACCTTTGCACTTGGACTTGGGACTTCGTTTGTGATTTAGCTTCAAAGTACTAATGGCCTCACTCTTTGCTTCAACACCATTTCCCTCAACGGGCAACTAGACAAGAAAAGCAACCAAAAAAAAGAAGAACAAGAAGAGAAAAAATTAAGATAAGTGATCTTTAATTTTAAAGTAATTTTTTACCATATGTTACTAATTAATTAATATATGTTTAATTTAGTCCAACTTAACAATATAAACATAATATTTCATAGTTTAAACAGTAATGAGCATAGATGGGTAATATTTGTTTTTGAATGTTTTATATAATATAGTCTTTATAACCCTTATGTTTATATATTAAAATTTTCTTTTTGTTAAAGGATATAAGTCATGATGGTTGTCGAAATATAAGATACACATCATGTCTTATGTGCGTGATTATTTTATTGTTGATCTCGTTTTTGAATACACATTCGCTTGAAAATCTTAGTCAAACAATAAAGTATTCTAGTGAGTTTCAATATGTTTGAGCTTACAATTTTAGCATTAGACGGTTGTATTCTGTTTTCTTTCTTATAGAAAATTTTTATCTGTCATCGATGTAGGTCGAAATCAAACCATTCATGAAAAATTTGTGTCCTTATTTGATCTTTCTTACTGTTTTTTTTTTTTTTTTAATTTCTTGCAGCAACACATTCATTGGATTAAGACCTGATTAAGAGTAAATCGCTGGACTTGTTCTTCCCTATATATTCAGCCTATATCTAGAAGTACTTTACAGGATGAGTTGCTGCTGAATTTTAATTGTCCGTAGCAGTTATCGTTAAAAAACATAATAGTCGCCCTTTGCTGTTGGATGTCCGGCCCATTATCCCAATAATTTACTCTTAAATCCTTAATCAAGGCAAAAGGTGACGACTGACGAGTGAAGCTGAAGATAGCTACACTCGCCAGCGGTGAATGGAGTGCACCCCTGGACTGCTTCTTCTGTTTCAGCCACTAGGTTAATCAGATTCTTGCCTCAACCACATAAATGATAACACCCCACACACCCACAAGCTTTCCGCCAAATCACCCTTCAATTATGGGCAACCGTTACCTGCATGCCTTCCTGTCTGTTTGATTGCATTCTTTCAATTGTTGAAAATGGTACCGACGGCTCCCTCCCGGCCCCAAGACTAGGACTGAAATTAATACTAATTGATTTAACGTTTCCTAATTGGCTTCTTCTAACAATGACAATGAGCAATTAGCTACTTGGACAAACGACGTACAGGTCATTCCAAATTATATATGTTATAAATATCTACCTGGGTCCTGATAGTAATATTGGATTGTTAATTGTCACTTCATCTATCCTTAATTATTTGTCCTTTGTTCATTTTTATTTATATTAAAAATCTAATTAATTAACACCTTTAAGCTTGGTGTTGGTTGCGTTTGATTGGAAGAGTATGAATAAAATTAATTAAAGTGAAAATTTTAAAGAGTTTATATTTAATACATTGTTAGTATATAAATTTTATATTCTATCAATGAATCAAAAGATGTTATCTCATTAATGAATAAATATTAATTTTTAAATTAGATATAAAAAATTAATATTATTTAAAAACTTACACATTAATAAGATAATATTATCTGATTTTACATATTAATTAGATGTTATCATCTGATTTTACATATTAATGAGATGTTATCATCTGATTTACTAATAATACATAAAATTTTTACACTGACAATTCATCAAACATAAACTCAAAATTTAAAGTACTTTCAAAGTTTGATGGTTAAGCCATACTGCTTCTCATCTCATTGGAAATCATCATATTATATGTAGAAAAAAAAAAGAAAAAAAAATTCTTTTCTTCAGCTTTCCCTCCTTATCACCAAACAGAGCTTTTATGATCTTGGAAACATTAAGACAATGCCTAAAGCAAGACAAATGCTTTCCAAAAGGTCGCAGGGAAGATAAATGCTTTGGTACATAAACATATGTAGCTGACTGTTCATTAATAATTTAGTTACTCAGCATACAGTTTCTTTTCCCATTTAATTGTGATGGTTAATTAAAATTTAAATATAAAAATTGAAATTTTTGTACTTTAAGAATTTATCATAATGAATTTACGGTGACTTGAATTATAAAAAAAAAAAAAAAAAAAACTCTTTTAATTAGAGGCATGATATTTTAAATTGTAACATCTTCTTCCATTATACAGAAATATGAGTATATTTTTAAAATTTTAATTTATTCTTGAATTTCATAATTTTCAAATGTCAATTTTAATATAATATCAACCGATCCAAAAATGAATGGTAAATAAGGTGCACTTGTGGAGGTTCATTTATGTTTTTTAAACCCCAATATCCCTTGAAAAAAAAAAAAGAAAAACCAAAACAAAACTCTCACTGCTTAAAAGTGAGCAACGAGAATGTCTATCGGTGTTGGATTACAGTTTTCTGTGAGTGTTGGAATTGTTGTTACCTACACTATTTTTGAATTTCCCGTATGGTATTGATATACTTTTTTTTTAGGGCTTCTATTTTATCTTTGCTTTATTGCACTCTTAACTGCAATAGGATATTTATAATAATTTCACTACTTTTAATAAAATCTTATTCTGGCAGAAAATAATAATAATAATAATAATAAAGCATGTCTATCGGTAAGGCTGAGGTGCTTAAAATCTTCATGCTTTCAGGACTTCACTTGCATCCTTTGGAGGGAAATGATTCCTTCCGCACAATTAAGAAAAGTCGCTAGAGGAGATATTTACTCCTTCGCTCTAAGAAGATACAGTACTCTTGAATAGTTTTACGATTAATATTTATTTAATTTTTGTAAAATTAATTTTTTATTTAAATTTAAATCATTAAATTTCAATCATTAAATAATTTTATTATTCATAATATATATATATATATATATATAAGAAAAACAAATCTGTGATAGTATTATATTACATTAAGGACGTAGAAATACTATATATAGTTGCATAAAGCAACCTCGTACACGGCGTACAACTCTAAAATTAGGATAACTCCTAGGAAGAGTAGTATGCACATGGATTTTTATCATCCATTTTATTCTCTCAGACTATCATATTTTCCCTTCCTTCGGACGAACTTCACTTCACGCTGCAATACCAACGACGAAAACGAACATTAATTAGTTAAGAAATCATTAGTAATTCAACTTAAAAGCTGTTATACAACCCTTTGGGCCATTTTCTTTCCTTTCGATTTCAGTGTAATTTGGTTCAAAATATAGAATGGAAAATGTACGAACTTTTTGCAGTCAGTGTTGGGGCTGATCTTGTAAGGGATGCTCACACCGCACTTGCCTGGAAGTCCACTTGCGAGACTGTAGTTGATGCCAGAAATGCTACCGGAAGCAGTTTTGATGCAGTTACAGACGGCTTGGCGGTCTGCTGTCGTTTGAGCTCCAGAGTTGAGAGATTTGATTCCACTGCAGCAACCAGCAGGCACAGTACCGCCGTTTCTTAGGTAACTAATGCATGGTGACAGAGCACTTGTGACTTGACCGCATGTTACGGCCCCCTGCGTCAGGGGTGCACCCACAACCAAGCACAAAACCACAAGACATGCAAGCTTAAGGATCATAGAGCTAGCCATAACGATTTATTAGATGAAAATAACAATTTTACAGAACTTAAGAAGTATTACTTGATTACAGTAAGGAAGCTGATTGTTGCGTGCTAAGGCCTCGAAGGTTTGAGGGTTTTTATAGGGAAAATTAAGTTGAGTGGGGTAATATTAGTATGGCGTTAGGCGTTAGTAGTTGGCTAAATTCAATGCTAGGTTCTTTTCTTTCCTTTTCATGTTTCACCTTTTATATGGGTGAGTGTTTTTAATGCTTTGATTTTTTTTTTTTTAATACCGCGAGTAGGGATTGGAGTTGTTTGAACTCAAATCCAAGCCTTACAACATGCCATAACTCCTTTAACCACTCGGTCTAGAAGTGGCAATGCTTTGAAAAAATTGCATTTATCACTTTCATCTTAATTATGCTAACATTTTTCATCAATAATAATTTGTGTCTCGATTGATCGCCTACAATATTATTAGTGTTTCCAATCTCTAGAGATGTAGAATTCGTAGAGATGCAATCAAACATACCATCAAATTGCTTTGGAACATCTTAGGATAACAATATACTATACCATAATTCCATTTGTCTCACTTTTCTTTTAAAGATTTACATGAAAATTTTTAGGTGAAATTCATGAAATTCTCAACTAGAAATAATTAAATAAAAATTAAAATTAAAAATCAAATCGATAAATTAAAATGTCTTATTAGATATATAATTATTTTGATATACATATAAATTTTGAAATTTTTTTAGATAATCATTTCAGTAAAAATTTTAAAAATATTGATCAAATTTTAAAAATTTTTACCATTAATAAATATTGATCAAATTTAAATTATAAATAGCATTTTTAATAAATTTTTACATATTATTGATTTATTTTAAATACATCAATTTATTGATTTGGTTTTTTTATTAAAATTTTAATTGAATTGTTTTTATTAAAATTTTTCACGAATTTCACCAAGAAAATTTCATCAAGAATTTTCCACTTATCTCTATATATATATGTTTTCTAACTTTTTATATTTAACTAACTTGTAATAATTTTTGCTATATAAATATGTATATATTATACACACAGAAATTAGTATTCTTCACGTTATTACATCCAAGCCTTCAAAATTATGATATATATATATATATATATATAATACATATATCCTACTCGACTACTTACATTTGTTATAAGAAAATTAAATTTGTTGAAAAAAATTCATAAAATTCCACATATATTAGATTAGTATTGTTGAGTAAGATAAAAATAAAACAAATAAAATTTTACATTAAGCCACAGCTAATTTTATCCAATTTAATTAACATAAATTTGGAATTTCACTTATGATTTTGATATTGTGATCAAGAATAGCTTGTTTATTGCATGTTTGGCTTCATTGAGTTTTGTCTTTCTTGTTCTAATGTCTAGTACAATTGAAGTTGAATTTAAAGTCCAATGGTTAAGCTTAAGATTCATTTTTAAGGCTCAAAATATGGAGACTCACACCTAACCTAAGGATTTTTTTATTTTAATTTGATGGTGTTATAGTTTTGTTTCACAAAAGACATCTTCTAAATATAAGTTTAAGTCTTTACTTATATATCTAATAGATTATTAGAATATCTTGATATAGAATTGACATGTCACAAATTACTCTTTAAAACTTGACGTTCTTGTTAAGCCCAATACAATACACAAATAGAACCACAAAATCAAGATCTCATCAGACGTTAGAATTTTAGATATGGCTCTCATTGTGTAGCACTTTGCTCCATCGAGATTCTAGAGATGGTGCCTACGGTGTAGCATTTTGCTTCTATCCGACTAATGACTGCTTTTATACTATTTGAGAAAACCTATACTCAATTTGCGAGGTATTGTTTATTTTGACTCAAAAAACTCACAGTTTTTTCACATAAAAATCGCCTTACAAGTATAGGTTTAAGTCTTTTCTTATGTATAGTAACAGATCTTTATAACATCCTAATGTGGAATTGGAGTGTCATTAATGTAATATCCAAGCCCAAATGATAATTTGGCTAACCAATTACCAAAACCCATTAGTTTAATTAAAAGATTAATTACTAAAAGAAAAAAGGTTGAAGTATTTTATGAGAGAAAACCTAGCCACCTTTATTTAACATGGGACAGAGAAAAAAAAAAGAGAGCTCATCTTTCTCATCTATTTTAAGGTTGGAGAATTTGAAAAATCAATTTAAAGCTTCAAAATTAGAGGCCATAGTCAAATTAATCTCCTAAAAGTGAGTATACGTCATCTTTTCATTTTAAAAAAATACTATGTTGATTGCTATTAGTTGGAGTTGAAGTTTATGTGTGAAAAACCTAAAAAATTTATAAAATCTCTCATTAATCTTCATAATCTTTTTGGGTAAACTATTGGACTTAGTTTTTTTCATATTTTTAAGATTTAATGATCATTATTGAGTGGATTTTTAAAGGCTGAAAGTGGGATTTGAATTTTTAAAATTTGGAAGAGAAATTTTGTTTTGGATAAGATGTTATTATAAAAAATAGTGGATTAAACAAAATTTTTTATTAAGAGATAAAATATTACTATAAGTATTACATACCATTGGAAAGCTTGTTGAATTTACTTTCCAATGAGATAAATGAAAGTTGATTTTGAGTTCTCTATAAATAGTTGTCTAATATTTACTTAGTGAGTGCAAAGCTACCTAATAGCATCATCATGGATGAATTATGAAAATTCTTTTAAATTTCACACAAGGAATTATATATTGAGCCATATATGTTTGGAAAGCTTATTGAGTCTACTTCTAATAAAACAAATGAAACTGAATTCTAAGTCCCTTATGAATAAATATTTAATTTTTACTAAAATGTATACTTTATGTCTGGCAGCAGTGCATAATGTGGATTGCAAAAATTATTACAATTAATCTGTTAAGAATTACGAAGTGAGTTATATAAGGTTAGAAAGCTTATCAAGTTTAGTTTTTAACTCACTAAAAATATCTTAACTCTAAGTTATATACCTTACATGGGCTCTGAATTGGAGCCCAAAACAAAGAATCTATCATGCCTAAAGAATAAGGCTACTAGGCTAAAATGGTCCAAATCGAGTAAGGTCGAGCTTGATGAATCCAAGTTACAGGTTAGACATAATGAGTCAGATCGAATATCCTTTCTCTTTTTTTTCTTTTTTTATTTTCCTTTTCTTCTATCATAACTACATTGTTTTGTATCTAGCATATAGGTAAAAAGAAAAAAGAAAAAACCCTTTTATTCAACAATTTTCTCTTTACCATTTTTTCTCTACCCTGAGCCTATCTCTCTCTTTAAATTGCTTGGTTGCTACATTAGTGGTTAGTGATATAGTGGTTTCAATTAAGCTAATGGTGGTTCATGATAGTAGTGTGGGTTTGTTTAACTGAGATGGTTGGTAGTGGATGGTATTTGAGCATTTGGCTCTCGGTTAATGCTAGGTTGATGGTGGTGATGGAGGAAGTTTTGGTGAATTAAAATTTTTACAGGAATGCAATAATAGGCTACTGCATTTGGGATATTAGGTCTATGATCAATTGGTGTTAGGAAGTCATAAGGGTAAAAAAGAGGAAAAAATGAGAGAGCTAGGAATGGTGTAACAAAATGGGATTAGGGAAAGTGACAATTTGGGGGAAAGGAAAAGTGAAGGAAGGTTGTTGATATGGCAGCCAACCCTCTATTTCTCTATTTTTTTTTAATTTTTTTGTTTTTTCTTTAATTATTAACTTTTAATTAATTGGACCTTAAAATCAAATATTGGATTTCCAAATTTTAGGCTTTAAAATTTGATCTTAGATTTAATCCAATTTTGAATTAACCCAAATTGATTTGGACTGGACCTTAACCCATACAAAATATAATTTAAAACAATAAAGCCTAAATAAGACCAACAAGATATATCCAATTAAAACGCTTAGGCTAGCCCAATCAAAATGTTAAATTCAAGCAAAAAAATTGAAAAATATCAGTCCTTACAAATAAAATTAGGTGTTTACAACTGCCCATTATTTACACATTATTAAGAATTAAGAATAAGGTAAAGACATAGATGACAATTTTGTCTAAAATCAATGATTTAAAGATTTTTTTTCAAAAGCTTTTTTAAAAATTTTTTTGGATTTTTTTTACTTTTTTATTTAGCAAAATTTGATTTTTCTAGGATTTTCTAAACTTTTTTATTTATTTTGAGTTTTTTATTTTTTAGATTTTTCATTTTTTTGGATTTTTGTATTTTGAAAAACTCTTATTATTAGAGGCTTTATAATTTTTAAAAATAAATTTAAAAGATCCTCTCATTAGAAGTTCCACAACTTTTTGAAACAAAACATTTGTATGCCTTGAAGTCATACAAATCACGTCTAAAGGTCTTAGGTATCATCACCATTAGTCTTTCAAGTTTTTCTTATCTTTGCCTAGAGGTTTTTAAAATTATGCTTGGGGGTCTTACAAAACTTGATTCTAAAATAGATATGCTCAGAAGACTTACGAATGTTGCACAAAGATCTTATCAATTACATTTTCTTCAATTCTAGAAGGTCTTTGTAAGAAATTTTCTCATCTTGATGCTCAAAGGTCTTAAAGAGTATGTTTTTTCAATGCCTGAAGGTCTTTACAACAAAGTTTATCATCTTGATGTTTAAAAGTCTTTAAAATTTTCTTATCTTGGAAATCTTAAAAGTTCTAAACATTTTTCTTTCTTAAAAAAAATCTTAAAATTGATACCATATATATTTCCTTTTTTTCAATAACTTTCTCGAGATTGAACTTAGAGGTCTCATAAATCACAACACTCTAGATTATGCTTGGAAGAATTACAAATCTTGCATGAAAGGCATAAAGACTATGTTGAGAGATCTTCTAAATCTCGATACTAAAATAAATTTAACTTGAAAAACTTACGAATCTTGGTCAGAGGACTTAGAAATTATGTATAGATATCTTATAAATCTCGACACTAAAACATATTCAAATTGAAAGACTTATGAATCTTATTCGGAAGATTTTGAAATTATGCCCGAAAGTTTTATAAATCTTAATACTAAAATAGATTCACCTCGAAAAACTTACAAATCTTACTTAGAAAACTAATAGATTATGCCTGAAGATCTTACAAATCTCAATACCTATTAATGCTCCTTTAAACGTAAGCTCCATAAATTTTAAAACATTCTACCTAGAAAACTTACATATTTTTCCCAAAGGACTTTAGAAATCATTATTATCAATGCCCCGAGGTATTTGGAATGGTTCTTATCTTGTAACGTTGGTTTACATAAGCTCCATAAATTTTAAAACATTCTACCTAGAAGACTTACATATTTTTCCCAAAGGACTTTAGAAATCATTATTATCAATGCCTCGAGGTATTTGGAATGGTTCTTATCTTGTAACGTTGATCTTGTTAGAAAATTTAAGAAAGGTACCCAGAGGTTTTAGAATTTGAGATCGGAAATCCCAACAAAAATATTATGAATTCTTCAATGATATGTACAGGTTTTCAATATTGGCATTCAAAAGATTTTAAGAAAAAATACTTAAAGGTTTTTTAAGAATGTAAAAATCTCATCTGAAAAAAATTCTCTTTATCAAAATCGTAATTTCATAATAATTTTCATATTCACATATTAAAATCTTTAAAAAAATCTTATTCATTAAAAAAATCACTTTTTCACTTTAACAATGTTTTTTATTCTAATCTATCCAAAGACAAAAAGTTTATTCTCTTACTAGCAAGATCTCATTTTTGTAAACTTTCTTAACCAAGACCAAAATTCATTCTTTTTGAAAACTTTTCTTATCTTTGACAAACATTTTCCCAAATCAAAAGTAATGTTTTTTTTTTTTTTTGAAAATTTTCTTAAAAGGTTTATTCTCCATTATCATGATATAAATGCAACTGTATGCATGCAAATATGCAAATGCATATATCCTTTAATGATGCAAATGCAAAGATGCAAATGCAAGTGTCTCTTCCATGATACATATGGAAAAATACAAACTGTGAACTATATACCGTATATCGACACGATGCTAAACTGTAAATGAATGTCATAAATCAAACTATGCAATTGTAATACTCATCACTGATGTCCTTAATGATGCAAATGCAAAAGTGTCTTCATCGATAAATGCACAATACAATGTTAATGTTATATGACCCTTTTATATCGAAGAGAATCATTTCATATTATACATGCATATGAAGAATTTTTTTATTTTTATTATCTTTATAAAAAAATATCTATTTTTATCAAACCAATTCTCAGCATTCAAAATTTTATCTTTCACTAAAAAAATCATTTCTTTGTTTTGTACAAAATACTAATGTAATCTCTCAAAATTTTTTAAAATAATCACAAAATTGCCCCTACAAAATTAAATTTCATAACCAAAGATAATGAAATATCTAAATAAATGTAACTTTTGAATATCTTGAAAATTGGTATTCCTTATTAGAAATGAAAGAGGTGAAAATTTTCTTTTCAAACAGATTTGAATGATTTAGCACATCAAGGTGTCAATTAATTCAAAAAGGCTTCGCAACTTGAAATGAACAACAAAATGTATACTCTTTCATCTAAGCTCATAAATGAAACATCAATTTTTCTATAATGCATGAATTCTTTACAAACCAAACATGTTTGACACTTTCTTTAGTCTCAAAATGTGGCATTTTGGTTGATGTCATGACTAACTATGATGGCTCAAGATTTTGACAGATCATTTAGGAAAGGAAAAAGAAGGCTCAAATTTTCAAAACCAATCCCCTTAATGGATTTCAAACTTTCAAGGTGTCAATATTCTTGAATCTTTCAAAAGTCTTGGTTGCTTCATATTAGCTTCTCTTATTTTGTTAGACATCAGGATTGGCTTCAAAGTTTTTAATTTTGCTTTAACTGCCCCTTTTTGGAGTTTTTATCCTAGAGCCACATTCTTCCTTCATTTTTCTTAGATTTTTCTTAATAATTTCATCATGCACTTAATAATCAAAATTTCATCCAATGTGAGTTAATCATTCAAATAGTAGTTGGATAATGAAAGAAGACAAAAGAATCACATGTAATATGATGATTCCACAAGGGAAAACGCATAAGTTTAAGCATTCATACTTGATCAAAATGGATTTTTCAACCCACGTACATATGTGAAGGTTTGGGTTTTGAAAGAAAAGATAAATAAGTTCAAAATATGCATTTGAAGGTGATCGAGACAAAGATAATTTTGTATCATATGAAGGCTTCCTTTTGGGACATTTGTCTTTCATTCTCCCACACTTGTCATTCCATCATTTTATTCATTTTCCCTTTTTTTATTATTTTTCTCTTTGTTTTTTTCTTGCCTTTTTTTATTATTTTCTTCCCTTTACTTTTCTGTGCACATATCCACTTATGATTGAATGAGTTTAAAATTTTTTGAAAACTTATTTTATTAGACATTTGCCCCTCAATATATAAAGTTGTTTCTTTATACTTGGAATAAGACCTTACTATGCATGATTCTTAAGTATGTCTTTTTTTTACCTTTCAATGTAAAGTGTGATCCTTGGTCAAAGTTCTTTGAGAAAATATTCATTAGGCTCAAAAGGATAACAAGTGGATAATTTTTATATTTGTAAAAGAACAATGAAAGATGGTCATTGGTCATCTCAAACATAATCATTTAAATTGATGAGCAATTTCTTTTAGGAAAATAAGTTAAAAGAAAAGCCTTTCAAAATTTCTCTTTTCTTTTTTTTTTTTTTGGAATTGTTGGGGGTTTTTTTTTTTTGTTTTGTTTTGTTTTGGTTTCTTTCAAAAAGTTTTGGATCTCTTTTCAAATTTTCTAAGTTTTCGTTGGATTTATTTAAAATTCTCAAATGCATGATGTTACAATCTCTTTTTTCGCTCCACAACTTGTACATTGATATCGTCTAGCAATCAAAACTATTATGACAAATCAAAGTAGTATTTTCAATTTAAACCTTTTATCTTTTACAATATTTTTAATCAAAATAGGACTTATTATGAAAAAATTTTGAAGCTTAACAATATTAATAATGTATTAAAAAATCTTCTACAACATTTGACTATACAAAAACAAAAATGACTGACTCCTTTCTTTTGCTTTTTTTTTCCTCATCAGTAATGATAGCTACTATCTATTTTCTTTTTTCTCTTAGAGATTACTATTTATAGATAAAAGTAATTAACCACTGTTTAGTCTTAGAATTTTTCTAAAATTGTCTTGATATAAAAGTTGAGAAAATCAGTAACTAAAAATAAAAATATATAGTAGTAGTGATAGTAATTGCTCTATTTTCATTATTCACTTTTCATTTAATATAAAGATTAAGAAAAATAGCATGCATTTAGCATTTTATGTAAGTACCAACATTTTGACATTGAAAAATATCTACTACTAGACTCAAACATTAAAAAAAAAAAAAAATGAACGAAAGATGATAGAAGTTTGAAAATTTTAGATGTCTGAAAAATATAAAAAAAATAAAGTTTTATGACATGATATGACCATAAAATGTCAGAATGAAACAACGAAAATATTACTATTTTATAAAAGTAACCCTCAAATCAGTCCAAAATGCCAAAAGATAATCCCAAAATCATTCAAAACAGATTCCTTAACAAAATTTTCTTAATTATAAAATTAAAAATGTTTCAATCTTATTTTTATTAATATCATTTACTAGTAAATTATTAAATTTAATCAATTTAAAATTATTCTATAAAACTTACATTATTATTATGGGTATGTTTAAAAATTAAACCAATACAAAAAACTAAATAAATTTTTTAAAAACCATTAAATACAATATAAAAAATCCAGAGTAAAACTTAATTGTCCTCTTCTTTTAATGAGTAATATTATAAATACTTTTTTTTATCAAGCCAAGGTGAGAAATAAGCAAGCCAAGATGAGAAATAAGCACATACATGTTTTTCTTAGACACATCATATATGTATCATGTGATCATTTTTTTTTTTCATAAAATCGATTTATTAAAATATATAATACCAACGTTTATATGTTTAATAATATAATATTTTTTTTCTCTCTGAAGTAAAATTGAAGCACCCTCTATAGACAGGCCGTAATAGGCACGTGACACACTCATGGTCTGGCTCCATAAGCCAAAGCCCCGCTCTGCCCTCGTGCTTCAGGTAGCTTTTCATATTTTAGCTTATCTTTCTATCATATTTTAGCCGCATCCGGACAAACCATGACCATATTTTCTTAAACTTACTCTTTTACGTGATAAACGTAATCGGGTTTTTCAAGTATGGATAATATTTTTGAACTAGTTTTTTAGCCGTGTAGTGCACAGAATATTTGTATTTATATTAATATTTAATTTATTTTATTAACAATTTTGGTAGAATTTTTATTTATTTAAATTTTTTATTACTTAACTATTTTTCTTTTTTCTCTTTGTTTCTTTATTTTTTATTAAATTTATATATTTAATGTTATATCCATTTTTAATTTCATAAATTTATAGTAAAAGAATACAAAAATAAAAAAATACGGTTTATCAACAAAATTTTCTAATAATATTTTGACCTTTATCTTAATTAAAAAAAAAAATACATTAGTAAATATTTAAGATATTGAAGTTTTTCATTAAATTCATTTCGTAAACTTTTTAGATATTTATTATGTTATGCGCGGTTTAACAATCCTGCCAAATGAGTTTATTCCATTGTCACATATACAATTTGAAACCCATATTTTAAAGAGAAACTCATATGGAAATTAGTAAGAAATTTGTTATATATAAAAAAGGTTTACATAAAATTCAAATGTAAATAGTAATTGTTACCTTAAAAACTAATAATTAAGATAAAAATGTAAATGAATTTAATAATAAAATCAATCAAAAAAATAAAGAAATTTGAAATTAAAAGTGAAAATTTAATGAAATCAATCAAAAGAATAAACAAATTAAAAATGAAAATGAAAATGTGATTTAAGGACCTGAAAAAGTTTGCCAAATTCTGAACTATTCCTAGGTTCCTATCATTTATTTTCTCATGAATCCATGCACTCATATTCTGAAAGTTCCATTCATTACAAAAAAAACATGATGAAATGTCTCTAATTTAAAATTTTTATCATCACAATAGAATAAAATTTTGGAGTAAGAGTAATACAACGGATATATAGATTAACTAAAATTTATATGAAAATAAAAAAATGAAATACATTTAAGTAAAAAAAACAAATCACATACCTCAAGCAAACAAATAAAATGCTTTTACTTTTCGAGGAGAATTTAAAGAAATCTGAAATGAAATATATATATATATATACATATATATATATAGACACACACACACAAGCTTTTTAACGTACACAAAATTTTTATTATATTTTTATTCTAACTTTAATTTTTTTAATTCGTTTTGATTTTTATATTATCTTAATAAAAGAATACATATTCTATTTTTTTATTTGTAAAAAAATAATTTATCACATCTTGATCTTAAAAGTTTTTATTTTAAAAATGCATATGATATATATTTATAATCTGTTTAATTCATGATAGAAATTTTTTTTAAAATACCTGAAGTGTTTGATTCATGAATTATGAACTATCTAAAGTGGTTGAGGAAATATGTAGAGCAGAAAAATGGTTTTACATGATAAAAATGAAAAAAAAAAGATCTAAAGTGGTAGACAAAACCATCTGATTTATGAATTATCTTACAGTATTCTTTAAAATATTGAAAGTATATAACTATAAATTCTAAATCAACAATGATGATATATGATACATTTAAGTTGAACATCTCTTAAGTCATTTTTCTTAAAATAAAAGCAAAAAACATAAATATTTCTATCATTGGTACCTCATCAATGGATCCAAAACAATTATTCATAGATCGAAGTAAGCAATTAGATGAGCATATTTCCTCTAAAAATGATAGTATTTATTTTATCAAAGCCAAATTATATGATCTCAAAAACTAATTCATAACAAAGTAAATTATTTTTGAAATATATGAAAAATGAGAAAAGTAAAAAAAAATATTTCTTGATAATAGGTTAAAATCAGGAACAAAAATACTAAGAATCCAAAAAAATACAATTTTAAGAAAAAAATTCTACTAAATTATGTTTTAATAAATTTCCTGGAAAACAAAAAAAATTTTAATAAACATCTATAAGCATGCCATTACCTTAATCAAAATAATCAAAACTCTTGAACAAAATATGAAACAAAAAGTTAGTAAATAAGTGTTAAAAGAAAAATAAATAGAAATAAATAGTAAGTTTTTATAAGAATAAAATTATAAAAGTAATAGTATACTTACAAAGAAAAATTGTAAATTTTAAAAAATAATGATGTAACACTATTATTTGTAAGTTTATTGCATAAAAATTAAGTGTATAGATAATTTTCAAATTGATAAATATATTTTCAATTTAAAAATAGACTAAATGATATTTATCTTTTTAATTTTTAAAAAATTTAAAGAAAATAAATGAATATAAAAAAAATTTATGAAGTTAAAAATATCTAATTGTGAGATTTTAAAATTTTAAAAAAAGACATATCTACATAACTAATGAAATCTAAATTAGATAAGATTAACTTTTAAAATTTCAAATTTATATTATTATTTACTTTTTATTTTAAGTTTGTAAAATTAGCCATTTGATTATTTTAAATTTAAATTGACCAAAAGAAATGTTGATAATGTGAAACCAACACTTAAAAATTTAAAATCAAGATTTCCTATAAAAGATATAACTAAATGTAATACCCTAGCCGAAATAATAATTGGGTTAGACTATTACCAAAGCCTGTTAGTTTATTTAAGAAATTAATTACTAAAATAAAAAAGGGCTAAAATATTATATGAGAAAAAACCTAGCCATTTTTGTTTATCAGAAAATAAAAAAGAAAATGAGAGCTCTTTTATTTCATTTTTCTTAGGGTTAGGGAGCATAAAAAATCAAGTTAGGAATCTGACATCAGAATCTCTTATAGGTGAGTATAAGCCCCTTTTTTATTTAGAAAAAAAATACCAGGTTGATTATTATTATTTGGAGTTGAAATTTTAGGAGCAAAACCAAGAAAAATTATGAAATCTCTTATTAATTTTCATAATCTATTTGGAAAAATTATTGAGCTTTATTTATTTTATGTCCTTAAGATTTAATGATGATTATTAAATGGATTTTAAAGTTAGGAATTTGAATTTTTATGATTAAAAGAGAATTTCTAGTTTTGGATAAGATGTTATTATCTATATTAGTAAATTAAAATGAAATTTAGTATTAATGATAGATTATTACTACAAATATTATAATCATTGGAAAGCTTGTTGAATCTACTTTCCAAAAAAAAAAAAATTAATTTTGAGTTTTCTATGAAGAGTTGTCTAATTTTTACTTAAGAATATGTAGGTTGCTGGTAGCAGCAGCAAGGAGAAATTATGAAAATTCTCTTAATTTTTATATGATGAATTATGAATTTAGCCAATAATTTTTGGAAAAGATTATTGACCTACTTGCCAATACAGTAAGCGAAACTGAATTTTGAGTCTTCTATGAATAAATATGTAATTTTTATTAGAAGCTATACATGCTATTTGATAGTAGCATATGAAGTGGATTGTAAAAATTAGTATAATTAATCTACAAAGAATTACAAGGTGGTCTATATATGATTACAAAGCTTATCAAGTCTAGTTTCTAACACACTAAAAAGATCTTAATTCTGAGTTAAATATCTTGAGATATGACTATTTTAGTGAAAGGAGCCCAAGCTGTAAGTATTAGTTAGTTAAGTTAACCTTTGTATAACTTAGTTATTTTTAGTACAAATAGTCTCAAAATCAGTTGATTAATTTTTGACATGTTGAAATGATCTTAATTAGCCATTAACTATTTAAAGGAAAAAACTAAGTGGTGGAATCGAAATGAGACAAGTAGAATTTCACACACTTTTCTTGCTTTCAAACTTATGTATATATGTATATTTCTAAATGAGTAAAGATTTTATTTCTTTATTTTTGATATATGAAAATGGGATCAATTATTTAATTATTTTGTGTTTAGCTATATAAATGATGGATCATGCTTATGAATGAAATAAGAAATTGATTATGATTAAAGAATGATTTTATGATAGCTTACGAATTTATATTCCTAGAAAGTAGGATCATCGACATCAAAACTAGTTCTACAACCCTGGCTAATGAGTTATAATAGTTAGCATAGTCATGATCATATGATTTTGGCTAACAGGTTATAGCAGTTAGCATAAGGCCTTGGCTAGCAAGTTAGAATAGTTAACAATGATCATGAAGATAAAATTATCGATACGACCAATATCACGGATTATAGCAATGACCGTAATTAATGATAAACTAGTGATAATGGTGATATGTGAAGTTAAATTTAAAATTTTAAAGATTGATCCATGATTTGTATATGAAGATGATTTACAATGATTTCTAAAGATTGATTAATGGTTTGGTTTGATAATGATATTTGAATGACATCATATGTTGTAATGATTTATGAATTCACATGTTTTGCTATTAAATTATGATTTAACGAATGTTTTAAATTATCTATATGATATGTATGAAAATGATACTTGATCCAATAAGGTGTGTTAGCTTATATTTATTGAGCTGTAATTTGTCATTCTTCTTTTACTTTTTTTTTACAGATAAGTAAATGATAAGTTTGCTTAGTCATATGAAAGGCTTGAAGATCAAATTGAAAAGATTACTTGCGCGTTGGAGATATTGTTAGCAAATGAAATCTTACAAAACGGTCTTTTATTTTTTTTATTAATTTACATTTTTATAAATAGATATTTATCATTAGTTGAATTAAAGTTACAGATTTTGCTTGAACGGATTATTTTATTGAAGAATTTTAGAATGATTAAGAAAGAAGACTTCATATTATTCGTGATTTTACTTCAAGGTAATATGATCATGTTATGTCTCGATATTGGAACGTGACATAAAGTGGTATCAAAGCATAAGTTATGATTTTTGAAGAATTTTTAAAAGTTAGATTATGATATTTAGATTATAATAAGATTTTTTTTTTAAGCCTAAGTTATAATTCTTGAAGATTTTTTAAGAGATCAAATTATGACTTTTAAACTGTGTTAGATGTTTAAAACCTTATATTATAATTTTTTATATTTTTTAAGAACTTAGGTTATGATCTTTGGAGATTTTTTAAGAGATTAAATTATGATAATTAGATTAATAGTGATTTTCTAAGAATGTAACTTATGATCCTTGGGTTAAAACAAATATTCTACAAACATGGTTATGATCTATATATTATTTGAAGATTTTTAAAAATTTATATAATGACCTTAGGATAATGTGATGATTTTTCAAGGACATAAGTTTGATCCATAAATTATGGTGGTGAATATAAGTAAACGATTCGATGAATTTTGGAGTAATTAAAGTTTAAATGAATTTTGATAAATCAATAATTCAATGAATTCTTAGTGTAATTATTTTGATTGATATTTAAATATTTCTTTTGGATCATATAGTTAAGAGAAAGTTTAATTACTTTGATATAGTGTAATGTTATAAGTTAGAGAGAATTTAGGTATAACTTCGAGTGAGACATAATTATGAGCTAAAAGATTATTTAAGAGAATGATTTAATCATTGGAGATCTTATAGGTTTGACAAAAGAACTTCGATTTAATGGGATTTTGAAATTATTTTATAAAAATCAAATGAATTCTTAATCATGGATTAAGATTGAAATAGGAGTGTATTTGGAATTAAAAGTATAGAATACTAGAGTTTGAATTGAATGATATTTTGAAATTTTAAAGTAATTATTTATGGGTTATAATGTTTGAGAATTTATCTTAATAGATGTAGTTCAAAATATTATAATTGTGGTAAATAATTTTATATACGTAAAAGAAGATATTACTTGATTTGGTTTTACATTTTTATTGAGAAAGTATTTAAGATTTGATCACACGAGTTGGACGTTTGTATAATTAATTTGAAGTTTGATCATTAAATTCATATTTGGAGCATACTAATTTCTTTTTAATGACTAAAGTAATTAATTTGTAGTTATAGTTTGTAATTGAAGTACAATATTTGATTCCTTAAAATTTTATATATACGAAGAACATTGCCTATTGTGGTAAAAGGTTGTGTATTTAGCAAAGAATTAAATATGTGGATAAATTAAAGTTATGGTTATCTAGATGATTTAGTAAGAAGTTGAGTTTGAAGGAGTAATCAATTTACAAAAAATATATATGTTTTGGTTAAGAATGATTATTTGAAATCTTACAAGTGCAAGAGATTATTCAATTTATGATCAGGTCTTAATAATTAGTGATGATTTTTGGTACTTGGTGATGTTGAGAATGTATTTGATTTTAGAAAAATTTGACAAAAAAAACTTCTAAAATAATGTGATGCATTTGGCTATTATTCATAACTATATTTTATGCACGAATTTAACTATTTGGAGTTCTTATTGTTTAAATTCTAGAAGAGAATTTTACTTATGAGTTATGATGCATCGATTTTGACTTTGAGTTGGAGATGATAGCAATATATTTGGTAAAACAAAAATATGAGACATTATGATGTTTGTAGGGATTATGAAGAATCAATTGTTATATAATAATTGGTCTATTAAATTAGAAAGAACAATATTCAAAATTGGAGAACAATATTCAAAATTGGAGACAATTTGAGTAACCAAATATCTATGTTTGAATTTACATAGTGTAAATTTATGGATATGATTTATTACATCGATTTGATACATATTATAATGGTTAAATGATAGAAAAAATCATATTATAAATGAAGAAGAAAAGAAAATTAAAGTACTATGTGATATCTTTTTCGTGACTAAAAGATTTGTTGATATTGTTATTCAACTTTAAAGTTATATATGATGATGAACACTTAGTGTGAAGCAAATTACAAGAAATTTTGTGGACATGTGTTTTTCTTGTTATAAAACAATGTTATGAAAGTTAATTTATTATTTTAGTATTTTAGTGGAAGAAAATATCATAGTGCACAGTGGAAGCTTCATTTGGTTTAAGTTATAAATTTTTAGGTTATTATTAGTTGAGAAAGTGATGAATATTTAATAAATAAAGACTAGTGGGTTTTTGGTAGAATATTTTTGTGTTCCTTCTAGTTTTGAAGGCTTTATTGATGGTAAACATTTTTCTAAGTAGTACTTATGTCGTGACTTGAAAAAAAAACTGTTTATATATATATATAACAATAGTCATAAGACCAACATTTAATGATTCATTTTGAGGTTTTTTATGGAAATATATTTAAGTTTCAAACTTTTTGGGATAATGACAAGGAGGAAAAACTTTTATTTCTTGAATTTATGAAACAAAAGGCTGATAAACTTTAGTTCATTAAGGAATTGTTTAAAGTAAGCAAAAGAATTATGCTAGAATATGGAGATAAAATTTAAGGCTTCAAGTAGTTAATCATTTGTACTCAAATGTGATATTATTAAAAGTACTACGAGGATTATAAAGCAAGGTTAAGTTTACATTATGTAAGGACATTTGAAGTTCTTGGCAAAGTGAAAAAAGTTCAATATAAAGAATCTTGCCACCTCAGGTATCTAGTGTACATAATGTGTTACAAATCTATGTTAAGAGAATATGTTCTTAATTCAAGCTTTGTGATTTGATATGAGCATTTAGAAATTCAAGATGTTATAAGTTTTAATATATCAAAAATATCTTATTCAAATGGTTGATTGGAAAGAATAAGTTTTGAGACAAAATGATTACTTTTGGAAAAATTCAATGGAATCATAAACAAGAAAAGTGATTTGAGAAATAGAGCAATAAGATGTAAAGGTAAATCAAATTTTGAGGATAAAACTTTTTATAAAGAGGGGATAATGTAATACCCTATCCTAAATGATAATTGGGCTAGAGTATTACTAATGCCCATTAGTTTATTTAAGAGATTAATTACTAAAAAAAATAGGATGAGGTAATATTAAGAGAAAACCTAGCCATTTTTGTTTATCGAAAAATAGAAAAGAAAATGAAAGCTCTTCTTCCTCATTTTCCTTAGAGTTAGGGAGTATGAAAAATCAAGTTAGGAATTTGAAATCAAAGGCTACAATCAGATTAATCTACTATAGGTAAGTATACACCCACTTTTTATTTAAGAAAAATACTATGTTGATTACTATTATTTGAAGTTGAAGTTTTGAGAGAAAAACCAAAAAAATTATGAAATCTTTCATTACTCTTCATGATCTATTTGGAAAAATTATTGGACTTTGTTTATTTCATGTTCTTAGGATTTAATGATGATTATTGAATGAATTTTAAAGGAGGGGATTTGAGTTTTCTAAGATTGAAGGAGAATTTTTATTTTTGAATGAGATGCTATTATCTATAGCAATGAATTAAAATGAAATTATGTATTAATGGATAGATAATTATTGTATTATATATCATTGGAAAGCTTGTTGAATCTACTTTCCAAAGAAATAAATAGAAGTCAATTATAAGCTTTCTATGAAGAGTTGTCTAATTTGTATTTAAAGATGTGTAGGCTACCTAATAGTAATAGCAAGGATAAATTACAAAAGTTCTCTTAATTTTTATACAATGAATTATGATTTAGCCATAAATGTTTGGAAAAGATTATTGAGTCTACTTTTCAACAAAATAAGTGAAACTAAATTCTGAGTCTCTAATGAATAAATATGTAATTTTTATTAGAAAATATACATGTTGTTTGGTAATAGCGTATGATGTAGATTGCAAAAATTAGTATAATTAAATAACAAGAATTACAAGGTGGGCTATTTATGGTTAGAAAGCTTATCAAATCTAGTTTCTAATGCACTAAAAAGATCTTAATTTTGAATTATATATCTTGAGATATGGCTATTTTAGTGAAAAGAGAATACGTTGTAAATATTAGTTAGTTAAGTTAACACTTGTATAACTTAGTTGTTTTTAGTATAAATGGTCTCAAAATGATTTGATTAATTTCTGATATGTTGAAATGATCTTAATTAGGCTATTAATTATTTTTAAGAAAAAACTAAGTGGTAGAATCGAAATGAGGTAAGCAAAATCTTACATACTTTGCTTCTTTTTTAACTTATATATATGTATATTTCTAAATGAGTAAATATTTTATATCTTTATTTTTGATATATGAAAGTAGGATCAAGTATTTGATTATTTTGTGTTTTGCTATATAAATGATGGATCATGTTTATGAATGAAATAAGAAATTGATTTATACTTAAGGAATGATTTTGTGATAGCTACAAATTTATATCCTTGGGAAGTAAGATCATCGACATCATAATTAGTTTTACAGCCTTAGCTAATGGATTATAGTAGTTAGTATATTCATGTTCATATGGCCCTGGCTAACGGGTAATAGTAGTTAGCATAAAGCCTTGACTAACAGATTATAATAGTTAGCAATGACCATAAAGATGAAATTGTCGATACAACCAATATCACGGGTTATAGTAATGACTGTAGCTAATGATAAACTAAAGATAATAATGATTTGTGATGTTGAATTTAAGATTTAAAGATTGATCCATGATTTGTATATAAAGATAATTTACAATGAGTTTTAAAAATTAATTAATGGTTTAGTTCGATTACAATGTTTGAATGACATCATATGCTACAATGATTTATGAATTCACAGGTTTTGCTATTGAATTATGATTTGACAAATGTTTTAAATGATCTATATGGTATATATAAAAATGATACTTGATCTGCTAAGATGTGTGAGCCTATACTTACTGAGCTGTGGTTTACTCATTCCTTTTTTACTTTCTTTTTACATATAAGTAAATGATAAGTTTGCTTAGTCATGGGAGAGGCTAAAAGATCAAACTGAAAAAAATTACTTAGGCATTGGAGATATTGTTGGCAAATGAGATCTTACAAAATGGTCTTATAATTTTTTATTATTTTACATTTGTATATATAGAGATTTATCATTAGTTAAATTAAAATTATGGATTTTGCTTGAACGAATTATTTTATTGAAAAATTTTAGAATTAAAAAAAAAAATGACTTCGTATTATTTTGGGATTATACTTTAAGGCAATACGACCATGATATATCTCGATCTCAAGGCGTGACACTAAAATTGGAATAATACTTGCAGTAAAAAATAATAGAAAGTGATAATTTTTTATTATATATATGAATTTATCTTCCATTTAAAATTAAAAAATTTTGGATAACTAAATAATTTTTTAAATATATTTTTTTATAAATAATCTAAAATTAGAAAATATCATATATATCATTATAAAAAGAAATTTTAGAATTTTTTTTTTACATGTCAAAAAGATAAGCTATCCATATAAGCGTTCACATCAGCAAATCTTATCTGATAACTATGTATCTTTTAATATAATATTATATATGACTTAAAAAGATATAAGTGAGAAATCAATTTATTTTTTTTTGCAAATGTCTAATATATTTGAAATACAAATGTGACAGTTTTGGTTGGAAATTCTAAATGTTGTACATATATTTTTGAAAAGAATGAGTTTTGGATAAATTTTATCTCTTTTAAATTAAGATAAAACTGTTGAAAAATTATAAAAATATACTTTTTGAAACTTGCAAATATTTTTTAGAATTAAATAATTAATTGAATAGAATTATTTGATAGAAAATTTAAATTAAATTGCTATCTTACATGTTAAAAATATATGTTATCCATGTAGGCATCTACGTTGCAAACTTTATCAGATATCCAGGTATCTTGTAATATAATATAGATATATATATGAACAAAATAAGCTTTTTTAATACTATTTAAATTTCTCAAAAAACATTCTTTAAAATTTTTTTTGGATAAGCTAAATTTTTTATTTATCCAAAGATAATAGAATTATGTTATAGCATAATCATTATTCTAGTACATTAAATAACCTTTGCAATTATTTTCTATAATTCAATCTGTCAACCTTTACTATCTACAATACATTCAATATATCAGCATTTATATTACAAGTAACACATTACATTCAGTATATTAATATCTAACCAGTTTTTGACAACTTCTTTGACCTAACTAATCACTTGCTTTGTTGTTTCCTCTTCCTTCCTATATAATTTGCAATTCCTTTCTCTACATATTTGATAGATGCAAGCACCCCATACAATATGCAAGATGATCAAGATCAATGTTTTCTCTCATACAATATGCAAGATGATCAAGATTAATGCTTTCTCTCTCATTCTACTAACTACCTATTATAATTCAGTAGCTCAATCCATCACTCTTATTCTAATATTGCATTTCTGTAATATTTCTTGCCAAACAATTTTTCTAAACCCATATTCAAAAAACAAGTGATCCATAGATTCTCTTCCTTGCTGGCATAAGTAGTATTGTTCAATCCATTTTCATTCCCCATGCTCTTAATTTGTCCTTTGCTAGTAAGCCAATTTAGAATAATGATCCATGCAATCAATGAGTGTTTTGGTGCATGATACTAAAACATTCTTTTAACTTTATTATAGCCAAGCATTAAATAATTTGTTCATAACACACAAATTAAAGTATATAGATGGATTTAACATATATATTTTGTTGCAAAAATTAAGAAACAAACGAATTAAAAGTGATATGTATAGCCCTTACTAAAATGAAACACTGAAACCCATTTTTAATTATTTTGGAATCCCAACTCTTTTATTCTATCTTTTGCATGACTATTTATAAATATGCTGCCTTTGAAATCCAGGATCAGTTCACCATGTAAAGAGACCAACATTGTAATTAGAAAAAAAAAAAAAACCCTTTTTAATTAAATAAGCAATGTATAGTTACATATCATAAAAGTAAGAGTAGTATTTAGCATTTAAGAAAGAAGAAGGTGAAATGGCTCAAGTGTCTGGCAAAGAGTTAAGTAGGTAAAGTGCATCGATCCTACATTGAATAAAAAAAAAATGTCACTAAGCATATAAACGTTGGCATTGCACACCACAATAAATAGGTTTTGCGAGAAAAGGGCAATGGCCACATGACAAGTGGTATCAGAGCCAATTCTTATCTCATTCAACTCTATGCCAAATGCCCCAGTTGGTTTAGGTAGGGTGGGCCAGTTAGTCCACTTAACAAGGTGCCAAAATAAGGTATGGTGGCAAAGTCTCACCACGCCAAGCATTCCAAAGGGGAGTGAGCAAGGTGGTAGCCATGATAAGAGCATTACAAAATTAGGTAGAGGAGAATGTCACACCAAGCACTCAAAAATAGAAGGTAAAGTGCATTAATCCCACATCAAATAGGAAAGAGAAGGTCGTTAGATATATAAGCAATGGCACTGCATACCCTAATAAGATGATTTTACAAGAAAAGGGTAATGGCCATGTGACTTCGAGTACTTACCTATTAGAATCAATGGAGGTGCTCAAACTTGTAAGGAGTAATGTTCAAACCATAGTTGCCAAGAATGCTTTCAACTAAGCTTGGATTGAAACTTGATAAACCAATGAGTCCTTATAAGCAACTACAAGCCTTTTGGCAATCGTCTTTTCTTTGAACTAGTCCGTTCAGCCTTTTAACCCTAGTGTAACATCCATTTGGTGACTTTGCACATTTCATCCAAACGATACCACCTAACTTATGCATGGAGACAATTCTCTTCTCACATCGCCAAAAGTTAACACAGTAGTGGCCATTGGCATTGAATCAACCAGCAACATGCACAACAGTGCTACAACATAAACAAACTTAAGATCAATAACCATGATTTTCAGTTGAATAAAGAGAGAGCCTGTTTATTTTTGGTCAACTCACTAGTAAGAAGGAAATTGACTTGTGTTTTGAAAAGTGGTGTTGGTTTTGCTTTTATACAAAAAAAAAAATTGAATCGCCTGCCTTGTAATAATAATAATAATAATAATAATAATAATAATAATAATAATAGTAATATTAATAATACAGGTTCAACCTTTCTTACAAACCACCATTACTATTATCAAGAATAATAAACGGGTTAAACATGGCAGTCTGAAAAGATTTTTGGCTTAATTATTAACAATATTAATCTAGAGAAGTTTTTAGTATCTCATTTTTAATTATTTTATATATATATCAATGGCATATAATTTCCATATACCTTTTTTTCTTATAGATATTCATATATCTTTTATTTTTATATCAATTTAATAATAATTTTTTTTTTAAGATTAAAAATCAAGCCATTTATATATAAGATAGAAGTCATGTCTAGGAATTGGACGAAGTCGAGCTTGATTAGTACCTTGAAAATCTATATTTGGATGTAAACTTAGTCAAGCTCACCATTTAGTTTATGTTTGTTATTAATATATTAAAAAGATTTTATATTAATATTATGGTATTTTATATATATTTTATAATTAAAATTAAATAAAAATATTATATATTAATATAGCAATCTTTTCTTATTAGATAGGTTGAAATTACTTCTTAAAATTAAGAATATCTTTTTTTTCTAACCATGCATATAGAATAGTTCATTAATTAAGAATTTGTTGATCACTAGTAACTATATATATTAAGAGTTTTATTATTTTGTCTTTTTGTTTCAATTACAAGGAAATGGATATAAACAAAGAATGAAACTCTTACTAGACGGTACAAAGCCATCTCAATTGCATAAGCTTGTTAAAAAATTAGTAATAAGGATCGGTTGAGTTATCCTAGTATTTAGGTATCTGTTAATTTGTTGCTTTATGTGTCCTATCTTTTAATATTGTGAATGCCTTATTTGTTAGCTAGTAGTTGTTATTTTATTATTTTGTGTCAGTTAATTATTCTATCTTTTAGTTAATTTATTTCTATTGATATATTACCTATTTAAAAGGCTATTATTCAATGAATAAAAGAAGTAGAAAAATAACTTTCCCTTAAAAACTTTGTTGAGTGTTCTTGGTTGTTCAATCTTTTTTTTTTTAAGTTATCAATGGTGTCAGAGCATCATTGATTATGATTGAGAGAATAGCAATAGTAGCGAAATAGCTTCCTAAATATCTGTACAACCTACAATTACTCATTTTGATGGTCACTATGATCATTAGAGCATGTTGATGGAAAATTTCCTACGATCCAAAGAGTATTAGAATGTGGTTGAATTTAGGGTAGTAGAACCAGCAACTAGGATGTCTGAGACATAAAAGATAGAATTAAAAACTTAAAAGTTGAAGGATCTCAAGGCCAAAAACTATATTTTCCAAGCAATTGATTGAACAATCTTAGAAACTATTATTTGCAAAGACATCTCCAAGTAAATTTAAGATTCCATGAAGAAAAAGTATCAGGGATCAACAAGGTTAAAGAGGCAGCAGCTTTAAATACTTCGATTAGAGTTTGAAACACTTCAAATGTAAGTAGGATAGTCAGTAACAGACTATTTGTCTCAAATAATGGCAATTGTCAACAAAATGCAGATCCACAGTGATAAGACACAAAATGTTACCATCATGGCAAAGATACTTCGATCGACGACACCAAAATTCAATTTTTGTTGTATGCACTATAAAGGAGTCTAATGACATTAATAAACTATTACTTGATGAATTATAGAGTTCCTTGTTGGTTCATGAACAGAAACTCAACTAGTAAAATAAGGATGAGCAAGCTTTGAAGGCTTCAACTAAAAATCATTCTTCTGTATTGAATAAAAAAAACCAGGGGATAAGGTAGAGGCAAATGAGGCAAAGGAAACTTGAATTGCAAAAACCATTAAGAGAACCAATCTTAAGATTCTAAAAAAGAAAGAAGGGGATGAGACCAATCTAACTTAACCCCGTATAAACCAATAGACAAGTTTAATGTGGAGTGCTATCAACGTCATAGGTATGGTCATTACAAGTCTGAATGTCGAACTAATTTATCCAAAAGCAATGAGAAAAATTCAAATTTTGTAAAAAAAGAGGAAAAATTATCCCTATTAATGGCTTGTTATGCCGGAGAAGAAATTGACAAAAATTTATAGTGTTTAGACACCAGATGCAACAATCATATGTGTGGAGATAGTTAGTTTTCTCCATTCTAGATGAAAAATTTGAAGATAATGTGAAGTTTGAAGATATTCTAAGGTCTCAATCATAAGAAATAGTTAGGTAACCATTCAAACCAGGGGCAATGCTACTTAAACAATTTTAAATGTCTTTTTTACTCTAAAATTGAAGATCAATTTATTGAGTATTGGTATGCGAAAGAAAATGTATGAGATAGTCATTAAAGATGGAGTTTGTAGAATTCAATATGCCTAACTAGGCTTAATTGCTTAAGTTACAATGACTCTAAACAACATGTTTCCTTTCCATCTCAAGATTATTAATCAACCATTCTTCTCAGCAAAATTAAATGATATAATAGTCATGCTTTGCTATGGTCATCTGAATTTTAGTGGTTTAAGGATGTTTTAACAGAAAAATATGATAATCAATTTATCAAGTTTTACAAGCCCTTCAAATGTTTTTAAAGAATACATTGCTAGTAAACAACATCGAGATCCATTTCCAAAAGAAAAATCATAAAATGTTAGGAAGTTGTTAGAGATTGTACACTCTGACATTTGCAGGCCAATCAATCATGCTTTCGATAGAGGTAAACGATATATTATTACTTTCATTAATGATTTTAGTTAGAAAACTTGGGTATACTTCTTACAAGAAAAGTTTAAGCTTCAACGACCTTCAAAATCTTTAAAGCATTTGTAAAAAAAGAAAGAAATTCCAATCAAAGTGTCATATACAGATCATGGAAAGGAGTACAACTTGCAAGAATTTGTAAATATTTATGAAAATCATGGCACCAAACGACAATTGACCATAGCCTAACACCACAACAAAATGATGTCCGAGAGAAAAAGAATTGTACAATCCTTAACATGGTTAGAAGTATGCTGGTAAAAAGCAAAGTTCAAAAGAGTTCTTGGCCCAAGGCAATCAAATGGAGCATTCATATTCTAAATAAAAGTCTAACTTTAGTGATTCAAATCATGACACCCAAAAAGGCATGGAATAGAAGGAAACCAAATGTAGAACACTTCAAAATTTTTAGGTATATTGCTTATGCTCATAGTCCAAGTAAGAAGAGAAAGAAATTAGATGACAAAGGAGAAAAGTATTTTTTTTCTTAGTGTTAATGATCATTCCAAAGCTTACAAGATGTACAATCCGATCACCAAAAAAATTATCATTAGTCATAATGTGATTTTTAATGAAAAAAAGTTTTAGATATGGGATGAAAACAATGCCAAACAACAATATCAATAGATTTTGATAGTGAATATGATAAAAGATAACAACCTATTAAGAATAAACAAATCGTGGAGAATAAGCAACAAACACCAGGCAGTCAAAGCATTCCGAGACCTGAAGTAGATGATGAATAGCAACCTCAACGTTTTATGAGAAGACTTGCATAGATGATGGATTATAAGGTAACTTGAATTGACCAATTTGAGGACCCACTAGCATATTTTGCTTTATTCAGATTATGATCTTAACTTTTGAAGATGTTGTTTTAGAATAAAAGTGGAAAAAGGCAATGGATGATGAAATTGCATCCATTGAAAGAAATAATACTTGAGAGTTAATTGGATTTCCTAAAAGAAAGAAGACCATTAGTGTGAAATGGGTCTACAAGACAAAATTGAAAGAGAATGGTGAAGTTGATAAATACAAAGCATGCTTAGTAGCTAAAGGATATAAGCAAAAGTTTGATTGCATTAAATTTTAGCATTTCTTACTCATTTTTAGTGCAATTTTTCTTAAACTTTGGCTTGATTCTTGAGAATTTTTGTAAAATACTCTTAAATGCACATATGTTCAAGGTATAGGTAAAAATATGAAAAATGAGAAAATTTGAAGATTTGGATTCATTTTGGAGGATTTTTGGTATTAAAAGCTAAAAAATACCATAACTAGTGTGATTGTGCTATCTTGTTAGTTATGGGAGTTTTCTTAACTCTTTCTTCTATAATTTCTTTAGCTTAATTGAACTTCATGGAACCTTATTTCAAGTCCTAATTCTCATATTTCTCATTTTAAAATAATATTATTAGCTCATTAATGCATTATTAGTATCTTTGTAAGTGCATTAGTGTAGTTGGAAGCTAATTTTGAATTTGCAATTTTTCAGAATTCTTTCAAGGTTTATAATGCATGATTTGTTCATTTAATAGCCTGTATTTTGGCGGTAAAATGAAAGAAGACTTTGATAAAATTGGCACTAAAATGAAGTAGCAAAGTTTAAATTGTGCCATTGGATGTATGGCCATGTAAGGAAGGATTTGTGGCAACACTTTTAGAGATTCGAAGAGAACCAATTAGAGCTATTGAGCTGGACATTTGAAGGCTTCCCAATGGTCATAATGTTGACTTGTTGAAACTTAATAGCTCATGAGAAGAAGGCTTAAAGTAAAGGGAAGTTTAAGGAACCAAACAAGCAAGCTAAGGATTCAAGAAAGGGGGGAAGAAGAATCTAGAAAGCTGGCAGTTACTTGGATTTTTTTTTTCTACACTTTTAGGGGCTGGAGCACCTCCATATATCTATAAATAAGGGAGGGTGGCTGGAGATAAAGGGAGGAGTAGCTTAGTTTTATATTTTTACTTTCCTTGCAATTTATTTTCTTTTCTCTCTAAACAATTTCCTCTTTATTCATTTAGAGGGCTGTTTGGGGAGAAAATTGCCTTTATTTTCTTGCACAATTTACTTTCCTTGCTTTAATTTTCAATGCATTTTAAGATTGCTTCACTAAATGTTTCAAATCTTTAAGTTTTCATGTTCAATTTCAATTGAATTCAAGTGTTCTTCAAATCTGTTTTTCGATTTTCAGTTTTGACCTCTTTGCAATGTTTTGATTGGTTCTTAATCAAATCTAGCTTGTTTTAGGCAAATTTTTTCTTAAATTCCTAACTCATATATCTTTATATTTGGAAAAATATATATCGTTCAAATTCCATCCAAAAAATTCCAGATCAAGATTCAAAGTTTCAGCTAAACTCAGTTGGTAAAGTTGAACTTTGAATAAGTGACAA
Organism: Durio zibethinus; assembly: GCF_002303985.1. The sequence continues at coordinate 7,974,680 of NW_019168026.1, forward strand.
CATATCAAGGGACTTCTCTCCTTCTTGGAATTTGGTTTGCAACTCATTTACTTTGCACTCTTCAATCTATGTGTTATTTGTTAATTCACATTTGATTGTATTTAAATTCATGTTTTTATCTACTGTTTGGATGATTTTCTTTGCAAGTGCTTTGTTTTTCCAGTTTTTGCATTCAATTGGAATTGTAGTTCAATGAGCTAGAATTTCTTTGTTTGATGCTATTTCTTTATTGATTCATGTTATAACCTTGTAGATCTAGGATGTGTTAGCTCAGTTTAAGTTCATTCTATCTAGAGAGTTATAGATTGAATTTTTCTTTTAAGATTTGTTAGTTTCTAGATTCACTTGCAACTTTTGGTTTTCAAGTTTTTTATCAACTCTTGTAATTTTCTTTCATTACGTGCACTTCAATTCTGTTTTTACTTTAGATCATTAATTGTTTTTGTGATTTCAAGTTTGAGTTCATTCAATTTGATGCAACTTAGATCTAGATTTCTTGTTGAATAACCAGTTTCCAGATTCTGCATTTAAGTTCCAGTTTAAATGTTCTTCTTTGGATCTTGCATTTTTAGCATTGTAATTTAATTTTAATTATGTGTGGGATCTTTATTCACGTTCTGTATTGAGTAATCTCCAGTTTGTTTGGTTAATTTCTTAAGAATTTTCTAGAAGTTTTCTTGTTGGAAGTTTTTTATAGTTAGTTATATTTGATTGAAGTTAATTGTTGTGGTTCAATCCTTTAGCAACTTTTTTTGTTGATCATTGTACTTGTTATTTTCAAATTTTAGATTAGATATGCATTTTAATTCATGTTAATGTAATTGAGGCAACTTTAGATAGGATATGGGATACTAGGTACTTAATTTAAGAATCTCTTTAAGTATTTCTCGTGAGATCAACATCTAGGATTTTGTAGTCTTTATTATTACTTGAATGACTTATGTCTGGCATCAATTACAAAGAAGTCTTTGCTCCAGTTGCGAGGCATGACACAATCAAATCGGTAATTGCTTTAGCGGTACAAAATTCATGGCCTATCTTCCAACTTGACATAAAACCAGCCTTCTTACATTGAGATCTAGATGAGCAGGTATTTATTAGTCAACCTCCTGATTATGTTAAGTTGGCAATAATTATGAAGTGTACAAATTAAACAAGGAAGTGTATGGACTAAAACAAGCCTCAGGAGCTTGGTATAATTGTATTGAAGCTTATTTTCTGAAGGGAACTTTTAAAAAATGCTCTTATGAACATACACTTTTCACAAAAAAAAAAAAAAAAGTGAGAAGATGCTCATTGTTTGCTTATATGTAGATGACTTAATCTACACTGAGAATGATAAGGTCATGTTTGATAAATTTTAAAAAAACTATGATGCCTAAATTTGAAATGACTAATCTTGGAATGATGCATTATTATCTTGGTATAGAAGTTATTCAATTTACTGCTGGCATATTTATTTTTCAAAAGAAGTATGTGCAAGACATTTTGGACATGTTTCGAATGAAGGACTACAATCCTATTACCACACCAATTGAAGCAGGCATGAAGCTTGATAGAAATCCTAAAGGAAAGAAAGTCAACAACACTTTTTACAAGCAAAATGTGGGAAGTCTAATGTACCTAACTGCAACAAGGCCAGATATTAAGCAAGCTATAGGTCTTATCAGCAGATATATGGAGTGTCCAAAGGAAATACATCTCTTGGTAGCTCAGGTAGCTGCGAGATACAACTGAGTATGGATTGTTCTATAAGAATGGTGAAATCCCAATTTGTTCGGTTTTATAGATAGTGATTATGCTAGAGATCTTGATAATAGAAAGAGAAAATCTGGTTATGCTTTTATGATGGGGACAGCTGCAGATCCATGGACATTAAGAAAGCAATCAATTATAACTATGTCAACTACTGAAGCTGAATTTGTAGCCGCGGCAGCATGTGCTTGTCAAGCAATCTGGCTACAAAAAATTCTTAAAGAATTTTCAAACATGAAGGACCTACTATCATTTTCTGTGACAATAGCTCAACAATTAAGCTATCTAAGAATCCTATTCTGCATGAAAGAAGCAAGCATAAAGATGTGAAGTTTCATTTCTTGAGGGACCTCACAAAAGAAGAATCATAGATCTTATCTATCGCAGAAGTGAAGATTAAATCGCTCACATTTTTACCAAACTTCTCAAGTTGTCAACATTTCAAAAGCTTAGGAAGTTGCTTGGTGTCTACACTTTAAAAAGCCGTTCATAGCTGGTATTCTTTAAACTAAATGTTTGAAACATTAGTTTAAGGACGGGATTGTTAAAAAATTAGTAATAAGGATCTGCTGAGTTGTCCTAGTCCTTAGGCATCTGTTAATTTGTTGCTTTACGTGTCCTGTTTTTTAGCGTAGTGGCAGCCCAATTTGTCAACTAGTAGTTGCTATTTTATTATTTTGTGGCAGCTAGTGGTTCTATTTTTTAGCTTATTTCCGTTGATTTATTACCTATTTAAAAGACAATTGTTCAAGGAATAAATGAAGTAGAAAAAGAACTTTCCTCAAAAAGCTCCGATGAGTGTTCTTAGTTGTTCAATTTCTTTGTTTTTGTTTTTTTTTTGAGTTATCAGAGCTAATAATTTTTGAGGTAAACTTGTTTGAGATTATTGATAGATTTTTTTTTTATAAATGATAATTTTATTTATCCAAAAAATAAAGAAATTACTCATAAAATTGAACAAACATTCATCAACTATATATTAGATGAATATAAACCAGCGATTGATAAATTTGGATAGTTGGTTGATATTCTTTATTGCGATTTATAAATTATTATTGTTTGTATTATTATTTTAATTTTGTCACGATGAGCAAATCATTGATTATGCATCTTGGAGAGTTAGCTACCCAAACATTAAGTTTGAAATTTTTGAACAATCTATGGATATTATATATCAATCTATATCTGATAGTGAATTGTTAAAGCTGTAAAGAAATGCATTGAGTTGAGAAAGCTCCGAAATAAATAAAATAAAAACAAAAAAAAAAAAAGACAAGAAAGATGAGCGAAACAAGGTTTTAAACTTAACTTTAAATTTAGTTTTGATCCAACCTTGAAAAAACATTAATGTAAAGCTCTTTAATCATACTAATATTTATCCTATCAATAGTGTAAGTCCTAAACTATAAATTTTTTCTGTACATATTAAACCTCGCAAAAATTTGCATTTTTCTTTTCAAAATTTGCTTTTAATTCCCTTGTGTTTTCCGCCTTAAAGCACTTTGACCAGAACGATATTAATGCATGGTTGATATTAGCATTTTGTGTTCACGACTGGCTCTTTTATGAAAGTAAGAAAAATGCATGGAAAAATTACATACTCAGATAGTCTGTTATTTAGCTAATAGAAGAAATGGAGTGTGGTCGCAAAAAACTGCAGCCGCTGGCGCTTTAATACTCCCTCTGCCATTGACTAACACTTTATTTGGACAGTTGGTTAAACAACGTGATAAACTTATAAGTAAATTATTATTTATTACAATCATTGCTCATTTACATATAAGCAGTGAAAAGTCGGACAAAATAGTATTTTCCTTTGTGTAATTACTATATTATTTCTCTTCATCGCTATGTTATGTTATGAATTGATTTATGGCAACATTTGTTATATTTCTTATATAGTATTTGGTACTCATATATATTGTGAAATTTTTCGGAATATATTTGCCAAATTTTGAAGAAAATATAAATTCAGCAACGTACGGATATATCTGCATGCTATAAAATTAAGAAAACAACGCAAATATAGAATTAAACTCTGGTGTAACAGAGCATAAACTTTATCTCATAACATTGGACAGCCGATACATAGATATGCGATAATTGGAGCTAACAGGAAAAAACTATAAAAGACAAACAACTTAACAAGTCTCGCCAAACCAAGCCGAGACCGATTTGGATTTTGGAAGCATCCCAAAATCTTTATTCACGCTTTTATCTTCTGCAAGCTGCTGATAACCCCTACTTCATCCCTCTCACTTCACACTGTAATAAGTTTCAAGAACAATGAAAAAAGAAATAATACTTAGATTTGCTTCAAAAATGAAGTACTATATATATATATATATATATGGGGAATGGGGACTAGGGAATTAATTAGAAAGCAAAATCCAAAAGGAAAGACGGTGAAATGGGCATTACTTGTTGCAGTTAGTAGAGGTGCTGATCTTGTAAGGAATGTTGACACCGCATTTGCCTGGAAGGCCCTCAGCCAAGTTAGCTTTAAGACCAGTGATGGTCTTAGCGGCATCCTGCAAGCACTTGCAAACAGTTTGGCGATCAGAGGTGGTTCTAGCCTCGCTGTTCAGGGCCCTAACCCCAGTGCAGCAACTTGGTGGCAAGTTTCCTCCATTCTGCAGGTATTTTATGCATGGAGTCATTTGTTTATCCACATCTCCACATGATAAGGCAGTAATGGACATGGGTTCAACCACCAACATGCACAACACCAAAGCGCAGACAACCTTGAGAGCAGCCATGGTTTTGGTTCAGGAAAAAAAAAGAAAAACAAAGAAGGCAAACTTTTCTTTTGGAGCAGTATAAAAGAAGAAAATTTGACTTGTGTTTTGAAAGCTTAGTGAATTGGAATAGGGTGAGGATCGTGGTTTATATAGATGCATGAGGTCGCGGTTGAGCTTCGACGAGAGAAATTAATTGAAGGGATTGGTTGGTTGTTGGGCTTTAATTGAGTCAAGCCTCACTTATGGCTTCTTGCTCTTTTTCTGCATGTAGCTTTGCTAACAGTCGACATCTCATCTTCCGCGTCCAATAATAATGTTCGTAAAGACAAAGATGTACACGTTTCAGAGGGAGAAAAATAATGCTATTTTGTTTTATTTATTTATATATCTAATATATATATATATATATAATATAATAATATGCATAAATAAATTTGTCACATAAATATTTATGTGGATAATTTTTTTAAATAACATATAAGATAATTTTTTAAAAGAATAAGATAATTTCTATTGATTACAAATTAGATAATTTTAAATTTATTCAAATATCAAAATTATTTCAATTATAATTAAAAGTCAAAATAATTTAGAGATATATATTCTAAAATTAAAAATATGAAATATGGATTTTTTTTAATAAATAATTTTAGTTGTTTACTATATAACCTTATTTAAAAAATTATTTAATTATCAAAAATTTTAAAACATGTTTAAATTTTATAAAGATTAAGTTTATCCAAATCTTTCAACAATATTTTTTTATCTTGATTTAAAAAATTATCTTTTTAAAAAATTTACTTAAAAATTCAAGTAATTTTATGTAAGATTTTGAATTTTCAAAAAATTTTCATCTTAAATCTTTAAATAATAAAATTATCAAAATAATCATATCTATTTGAACTCTAATTATCAAATTTATATTTCAAATAAATGCAAAAAATTTAATATTATCTTTATCACTTATTATATCCATTTTAAATTTTAAAAATTATCTATTTAATACTAATTGCTACTAAAAAATTCTTCTACAAATTTAAGACTACAAATATAATGTGTTATATATCAATTTCTTTTTTATTTTTTCCAATAACTTTTTTAAGGTATATTCTATTACTATTACAATTTGTTTTTTTTTTTTATAAATTTTTTCTAAGATATATTTTATTGTTGTTACAGTTTTATTCTTATAAAAAAAATTTTAATTTATTTTTTTCCACATATTTTCTAACATTTTTCATATTTTGTATAATAATTTAGTTAAGATTACTAAAGTGCAAGTGTGCTAATATTTCTTTTATTTAAGACTACAAATATAATGTATTATACATCAATTTTTTTATTTTTTTCGTAACTGTTTAAGGTATATTCTATTACTATTATAATTTTTTTTTGTTTATAAATTTTTTCTAAGATATATTTTATTGTTATTATAGTTTCATTCTTATGAAAAATAATTTTTTTCAATTTATTTTTTCACATATTTTCTAACATTTTTCATATTTTGTATAAGAATTTAGTCAATATTACTAAAGTAAAAGTGTGTTAATATTTCTTTTATTATTTAATTTATCATTCAATAATATATATTTTTATTAAAAAATAATTTATTTTTATTTGATATAATTTTACAAGTATATAAATACTATTGTAAATAAAAATATCCAAAAAAAAGACATAATTTTTTTGTTGTTTTCAAAAAGTTTTTTTTTAATGATAAATCAATATATATAAATTTTATATATGTTATGAGTTTTAAAATTTTGAATATAATTTTTTAAAAAATTAATTTGTATATATTTATATATATTCATATTAAATAAATAAAATTATTTCATGTATTACACATATTATAATTTAGTGTAATATATATATGGAGAGAGATATTTATTTTTTACCTCATAAATATTATTTTATCATTTTTAGATTTAATTCGAAATTTTCAAAATAAAATTTTGAAATTTCAAGCATAGCTGGAATATCCCTTTTGGAACAGATAGTGTTGTTTTATCATCAATCAAATTGAACATTTTGATAAATTGCTTTTTTTTTAAACAAATTTTGCCAAAGGAGAAAGGAAAGGCCTGATGTATGGATATAATGAATGTATAACGGGAGCCAGGCTTTTGTCCGCATTCCGCATGGAGATGGAGTGTTACTTTTTCGATGCATTTTGGGGCAGAAATGAAGCAATACATACAGTGATATGGGGGGCAAACAAATGTTTCACAGGATAAAATGGGGCACCCCTCCACCTGCCAAGATGTGATTGTAGTTTTTTTTTTAATATATATAGTCTACTTTTAATGCGCTATCACACCTCATTAAATGAAACGCCATAAAAGTCAATGTAATCGCAATTTGAGTGATGGGTAAAGAACTCAATTTCCTATAGAGAGGAAGGGACGCCATACATTGACAAAAACACGTGTCGTAAACATGATGGGGTTTGTTGTCCAACTGTATATATACTAAATTTTTTAAAAAAATTTGCGCACATATAATATTGAAATGTAGAAAAGAATTAAATTTAAATAAACTTTGTGAACATTTCTACGTGTATATATATATATATTGACAAAGTTCGAATCGAATTCTGACTTTGCCCTAAAAAAAAAAAAAAAAAAATCGAATTCTGTCTTAATGAGTTGGGCTCAGGTTAATATTAAAAAAGTTGGGAAAATACTAAGCCTAAATAATATCTAAGAATATTCTTGACTGCATTACGAAAAAATGTGGAAACCCAAAAGTCACCGAAATGTTCTGGGCTATACTTGGATTGGGCTCGCCTCACTATTTGATTTAAGTGTAAAGTCCACATTTTCAGTCAAAAATCATTAAACCACGACCACTCAATTTATGTCCAAGTTAAATGTTTGGGTTAAGAGATGTTTTAAGCCTATATAATTGAAATATTAAGATGAAAAGACTATGTTTTATTATAAGAAAAATAAGGATCATGGTTGAAGGAAAGGTTTCACATTTTTTTAAGCTGGAAATGAGTAAACATGTTTATGTTTTTCTATTTATGCAAAAAAAAAAAAGTGTCATTTGTAGGCCCAAACTTGCGGCTGTTGCAGCACAATTTGTGGCTTTGATGAGAATTGAAGTGATGTGAAAGGGGGAATTTATTGGGGGGGTTGGGGGGAGGGGTGTTGGTGCAACCGGTTGTGTTGAGCTGAGCTGGTTGGGTTTAATAGAGTTTTATTGCCATCAACTGCAACTACAAGCAAAGCAATTCGGAGTGAGAACGTTAAGAAGAAAGTGGTGGAACAACTAATTATAAGTACTTCACTAACATTTTCATTGCAAAGGCTTGCTATAAGAACAATGATTGTTAGAAAATAATGTCTCCTAATTTTGAGAATTTCTACTACAAAAATATATTTATATATATTGCAACAATAATAATTTCTTTGTTCAGCAATAATATTGCAAATATTGTCATTTCTGTGTCTGTTCAGCATCTGCAGCTGCTTCCATGGCACTAATGAAGATGATGATGAGGGTTGGCAAACTGCCCATGCCACATTCTATGATGGAGTTGATGCTATTGGCATAATACGTGAGTTTCAGAATTCAGACTTGAGAATAACATAACAAGGGTATGGAACAAGCACAGCAGCTTTGAGCACTGCACTTTCCAACAATGGCTTGGGCTGCATACCTGCTATGAGCTGCTATGCAAAGAGAACCCTTAACGGTGCATTACTCTAACCATAACCATGACCGCCACCAACTTTGGTCCCCCTAATTATGCTTTGTCTAATGACAATGGTGGGTGTGCAATCCTCCTCGAGAACACTTCAACTTGGCAGAACCTGCTTTCTTGCAGATTGCAGAATATGGAGCTGGAATTGTTCCTGTTCTCAATCACACAAAACCATGCCAAGAGATTCAACAATTCAGCAAGGAGTACTTCACTCTCAAAACAATTTTCCCTTTCTCAACACCAAGCTTTCCACCAGTAACCAACCAATGACCGAGACGATCTTGTGGCCCTTTGCTTATCTCAGACATATCAACAAATTTTGCCAACTTGTTTACAATGTTTTCTAGTGAGCCAGAACTTGAGTCAACAGAGTTGGTATTACCCATAGTAGCAACAACTTTCTTTGATTTGTCATTTTGATTATGGTCCCACAAAGATATTTGTATTGTGCAGCCTGTAAGCCTGGAATACAAGAGCTTCATGTACAAGACGTTTCTTGACCAAAAATCCCAGACTCCAAGTTGTGCTCCAGCGACAATGTAGACACCAGAGAGGTCACCTATAAAGGTTTCAGGGTTTTCAATTGGTGCAGTACTAACATGAGAAAGTTCTTGCATTTCACAGGTTCAAACCATCTGTCATATTGCTCCTCAGGTCCCTGCCACTTGGGAGCACCAATTGCCACATGGGTATCCCAGTGTGGAAGTAGGATTTTTGGAAGAGAAGCCAAGTATTGAAGATGAATACTCAGACGGTTCTGCTTGATTCCTTCTAGTCGTAATCGCAAGCCTGTTACTGGCCTACATCCAACTGAAATCTGCATTTACATTGAGCCCAGATTAGATGCAAAATCTTGTTAGATCGGTTCATGTTACCACTCCCCAGTAACTTTCATGTGATGATTTATAATCAATGCCCTATATTCAAAGAATCCAGAACGGAAGCAAACTTGAGGAGAGTAAAGAGACTATAGTAGTCCAAAACCTCAAAATTGTCATAATCTAATCAAATTTAAGGAGTAAAGAGACTTATTTAGTAAGTGCAAAAACACGACCTATAAAAGGCAAACATTGCTGATAACTCAAAATTTAAAAAAAAAAAAATGGTTTTTAAGATTTCCCTTTACCATAAGAATTTCATAAGGTTTAAAAATAGCCAACAAAGGCCAATCAATTATTTAACAACTACCCAAAAGAGTGGGCCCTCTTGAGATGTGGATATGAGCTAATGGTTCACTTTTGCTTACTTCAACAATTGTAAGGATTGCATTTTAATCATATGCCACACCATATTATGGCTCTTAGAATGGTCACTGAGGTTATGCAATTGGAAACGAAATCCCAGCTAATGAACGAGCCAGAAAAATATCAAAGAAAAACCCCTCTATTACGGGCCATATCAAGATAGATAAAACTCAATAGTCAGGAGGAAAGAGAGCAGCTACTAAAGCTGGTAAAGCTTGTGACAGTGGGAGACATAAAAAGGAAGTTGGCTTTCATTGTTTAACATTTCAGGACAATAAGCTATTTCAAATTTCCAGGGGCTGCAACAACCATCAGCAATCCTGTATCATATGCACACATGCATATAATACAAAAATATCAACAAGCCTTTATCCCAGTAACCAACAAAATGCAGAAAATTGTGCTCTTTTGCCATTCTTGGGAACAAGTCTCAAGTGGAAGAGCTTAAAGTTTTAAGACGAAAAGCTATGTTGCACAAACCTATACCTACTCTTGGCTGACACAAAGCTTTTGCCCCATCATGCTGAATTGCAAAGATGGGCAAATAGGTTCCTTCCTTTGTTGGCCAGGAATCTTGTCCTGTACAGGAGCCCATCCCCTAGAAATGTGGAACTCTAGAAAATATCTTAGTTCTTCGATCGGAGGCTTATCTGCGAACAATCAGACAATATATTTGAGTTAGGACAAAGAGTTTATCATTAGCAATTTAACAAATGAGAAAGAAAAGATTGCATCCAATCACCCACACATAATTATTTGTATTACATTCAAGATAAAGACTGACAGCACGAGTCAGATGCTCCTTTCCAAATACCCCATCAAGCAGAGAAATAATACGATAGGAAGTCATTTCAATGACATCAGGAGAGGAGCGGACAGTTTTGCCCACTGAGTGTGGTTTTGCTCCAGATCATCTTCTCCCCTCCTCCGAAAAATGACTGTAAGATCCAGCAACAATAAGAATACCAGAAAATGAGTTCAAGGCCTCATGGTGAAAGGCGTAGTAAGTTACACATCCGGAATTGACTAAAAAGGTAAATGGTAAATAAAAAAATTAACACCAAAATAGAAAGCAAACAAGCTTGCTCCATCCATCAAGCAAATAACATCTCTTGCCCACCTGAGGCAAGCCGCCATACGCCTATAAAAGACTTGCACCGACGACCTAATCCTAAAGCAATCCATGCTAGAATATCTTTTGGCAGCAAAAAAAAGAAATAAACTGTATATATTAGCCACTCCTGCATGCTCAGTCATGATCAATGATGTCATAACTGTTCAATATCATTACAATATGAACATTTTAAGAGGAATAGTAGGAAATACAACAAGAACAATGACCAAACAAACAAACAAGGCTTTTTTCCCACTACATGGTGTCCGCTACATGGATCCGACTCAAAAATGGGAAAAACAGAACATACAAAATCTACCCCCAAAAAAATCATGAAGCTATCACATTCAACGAATCATTACCAAAAACAAAAAACCAAGCAAAACCGAAGGGTACAAACTCAAGTGCTTAATTAAAGAGCCTCAGATAAAATGTGCAGGAAAATGTAGTGCGGCGACTGGTACAGTAGTTTCAGTTGTGGATCTCAATATAAATAACTATCTGCACCTGTTGTTTGATGTCCTTGTTACGCTCCAAATACAAAGATTTAGAAGATAATAAGGCCGCATACTTATAACACGAATCTCACAAACATATAAAGTAATAGATATTAAATTAAATCAAAATCTTTAATAATCTTTAAAATAATATTTTATAAAATTTAAATTTCATAAAATTATAATCTTTGCAAGTTGGTTGAATATATTAAAATTTAACAAATTTATGAAAAATCGATTTCTAACAAGATTCATTCAATATTTTTGGTTGTTTCTTAAATAAAAAAGATTTGGTTAATTGATCAAATTCCTACTTAGTTATTTTCATTTACTATTAGAGGATTTTTAGGTAATTTATTATTATCATTAGGATATTATGGGTTTGTTAGATTTGATGTTTTAGTTATATATATTTTTGTACTCTAGAAAGTTTTTTAAGAATTTATAAATAAAAACTTCTCATTAATTTCTTCATAGTATCATTCATCATAAACTATCAAAACTTATATATATATATATATATTATCTTTCTATTTACGTCATAGCCAATAGCACAAGTGTGTCCATAACTCCCTATTTTACCTATCTTTGGTCATTAACTTAATGGATAAAATTCCATCCAATTGTCTCAATCAGTGATGCTGTTTATCTGTGAAAAAGTTAAAAAAGATTATCTCACAGGAATTACTATTTTACCCAACGAAAATGACTCAAAGTATCGAACCTAAAAGTTAGAAATAGAATGATAATGTCGTTTTTGATCAATTTTATGATCGACAAGATTTGTGAGAATTTCATGTACTACAAAACTATCAAGAAGATTTGGGATGCTACAAAAGAAACCTATTCCAACGTAGACAATACGTCTACAATATTCAAGATCAAAAGCACTTTACATGACCTGTGACAAGGAAACTTCTCTATCACGAAATATTTTAATTTCTTAACTCATTATTGACAATAATTAGATATTTTTGAAGAAATAGCAAGAAAGTGCCCTGACAATAGCCAACAATATAGGAAAATAATGGAGAAGGACAAGTTTATAAGTTTCTACTCGATCTAAACAAGAGCCTTGATGATGTTCGTAGGAGAATTCTTAGCATTAAGCTATTACCTAGCATTCGAGAAGTTTTCTTTAAGGTCCGCCAAGAAGAAAGTAAAAGGAAAGTGAAGCTAGGAACATCATGCAATCCACAAGAGATAAAAAATTTAGCCCTTACTGATGAGGACCAAAATCCTACTAAGGTGGTAAAAATCAATAAAAACAGACATTGGTGTGACCAATATCAGAAGGTAGGACATACATGAAAAAATTGTTGGCAAATCCATCGAAAACTTGCTGACTACAAACCACATTTTACTTAAAATTAAAAGAGTCATGGAAATTCTGCCACCACCGGACAACTCCAACATCTCCAAAATCAAGCCCATTCAGTAAAAAGTAGTTAGAACTCCTTCAAAAAATTATTCAACAATCTCTTTAAAACATTGGGTCAGTTGTAAGCACAGCATCTGTTGCACAAAAACATAACTCTCTCAATGCTTTACTTGTGCAAAGTGAAAAATCAAGATCTTAGTTTTTTATTCAAATGCATTAGACTACATGACTAGTGATGCAATGTTTCACGAATACAGTCCATGTTCCAAAAATCTCACAATTTGAATAACAGTTGGATCACTCTTTCGAATAGCCAGGACAAGTTCAGTCTTTATTTCAAAAGACATAACACTTGACTCTGTTCTTCATATCCCTAATTTAGATTACAACAATTTGTTTATTAGTAAAATTATGAGAGATCTTAATTGTATTACTAAATTTTTTTCTAACATGTGTGAATTTTAGGGCTTGGATTCGAGAAGAAGATTGGCAATGCTAGGATGTGTGCTAGACTCTATCTCCTTAGAGATGAAGAATCTAAGAGACAATCATGAAAGAGTGCTTGTTCGATTTCATCTTTTAGAAAGAGTAAAGAAATTACAATCATGCTATGACACTATCGTTTAGAACATCCAAATTTTTTGTACCTCAAAAAATTGTTCTCTAATTTATTAAGTAAAGGTTCCAAGTCTTATCACTATGAAATTTGCTAGTTTTTCTAACACAGTCGTAACTCATATACAAGTCAACCATACAAATCAACTTATCCTTTTTCTATGATCCATATTGATATTTGGGGACTATCAAGGGTTAATAATATTACAAATTCTAGATGGTTTGTTACCTTCATTGATGATCACACAAAAATTACATTGTTGTTCCTCATGAAAGACAAGTTAGAGGTTAGTTCAATATTTCATAATTTCAACAAGATGGTGCAAACTCAATTCCAAGCAAAAATCCATGTGCTCAGAATAGATAATGGGCAAGAATATTGTCACTCAGCTCTTGGATTTTATTTATTAGATCAAGGAATTATTCATCATGGCTCATATACTGAAACTCCTTAACAAAACAGAGTTGCCGAGTAGAAAAACAAACACCTAATAGAAGTTACAAGATCTATTATGCTAGCCTCTTATGTCTCAAAACATTTCTGAGGAGAGGCAATCCTAATAGCAACCTTTCTTATCAATAGGATGCCTTCTGAATTAATGCTAAAGCTGAATTTAAGGTTATGTCTCATGAGATTTATAAAAGAATTTGGCTTGAGAGAACGCTACAAAAACTGTAAAAGTCAGTTGAAAATTCAATAAAACTATTTTGTGATAATAAAACAGCTATTAATATTGCCAAGAATCCTATTTATTATGGTCGAACAAAACATGTAGAGATTGATCGCCACCTAATCAAAGAGAAGATTGAAGAAGGCGTAATCAAACTGGTTTATAATCTAACAGAACATCAGATAATAGACATTTTCACCGAGGCTCTTCATTGTGGTAATTTTGAGAATTTGAAGTTCAAGTTGGGTATAATTGATATCTAACATCCAACTTGAAGAGAAGTGTGAAAAATCAATTCCTAACCAGATTTGATTAAGTATCATTCATTTAGTATTTTTGGTTGTTTCCTAAATAAAAAGGATTTGGTTCATTGATCAAATTCTGACTTGGTAGTTTCCATTTATTGTTAGAGGATTTTTAGGTGATTTGTTATTATTTTTAGTATATCATAGGATTTGCTAGATTTGATGCTTTAGCTATATATATTCTTATACTGTAGAAAGTTTCTTAAGAATTCATAAATAAAAAATTCTCATAAATTTTTTCAAAATCTTTTAGAATCAATAATAAATTATTCACTTCGAAAGCAATACCAAACTAAACATAGATGGTAATCTTGTTAATCTAAGTAGTTGTCAAGATTAAGTCTCTTAAGATACAAACACCGAAATTTGAAAAAGTAAAGAAAAATAAATGAATAAGCACGATGACTCAGCAAGTAACCGACTTCTCCTCAGTTGGATTAAGCATGTCACAAAACATTTAAGCTAAAACATTAACTACATGGATCAAAATACTTTTGGGTAATCTTGTATTCACAAACATATCTAAAAACCAGATTCTCATATCACAAAACAGAATCAAATATCATAAAATTATAAATTTTATTAGTCTCCCATAATATACTACGATCACACTTAACCCTTGGGTATAGGTCAAAATTAGAATTTCTCCTCTAGTGCAATGGGACAAAAGTATATCAGAAGCAACTAGATCGTTGCACTAACAATCATAATTAACCCATTAGTGCAATGAAACAAAACAAAATTCGCATTAATCCCTTTAATGTAATAGGATAGAAGTATATCATTGATGGCATGGTAAACAAAAACCATTATTCATAACTGGTAGCACGATTCAAAACTGATATTAATATCACAAAATACATGTAGACATGGCCAACAATTAACCCCTATTGGCAAGGTCAGAATATAGTCATACTAAGGGACAAAAATCAAACTATATTTTCAAATTACCCAACATATACAAATTCAATATTTATAAATTTTCTCAAAACAAAATCCATATAAAATAAAATTTCATAATCATTCTAAAGCAAAACTTCATATTCCGACAAACAATGGATATATAACTATTTTATTACAAAATCATTTTTGAAAATCAAAACAATTTCAAATCATATTCCAAACTCATAATAAAGAAATCACATATACATTTTGCATGCTCAATCCGATTTACAAAACAAATGAATAAAATAATATATATTATATATTATATATTTCAACTCTAAATAATTGAGGTTGATTTTTTTAAGGACATAAAAACCAAAGAGATATCAAGTCACTTACCTGATACACTAAATCTTAACTTAATCAGCAAATTGCTCAGTTCTCTTAGTATTCTAATAATTTAATAAATATTTAAAAATCAAAACTCAACCCAAAATATAAATTTAATAAAGCAAACCTTCCACGGATCATCCTAAATAAATTAGGTTGTGTGGCAACCTTTCAACAATTTGAAACTATTTGAAAGTATTTTCTCTTAGTATATAAAACATTTTCTTTTAATATACCAAAATGTCTAAATTTGAGTATAAATATGAAATTAAAGATTAAAACATAAAAATCAGTAGCAATATAAATTTTTACAAATTTTTAATTTTTAACATTTAATAATAATTATTTTTTTGTAAATCTGAATATAATTTAATAGTCCTTTAATAATACTAATAACATGAAATTAATACAATAAAAATATATTAAAATAAGCGAAAACTCATTAAAAATAATATAACTAAAATTCAACTAATTTTATAAATAAATATATCAAATATTGATTGGAAATAATTTTAAAATAATAAAAATAGAATTTTCTATGTTCTAAAATTTTGCATTTCATAATCATCTGGCTTATTTTGAGTCACAAAATCTCTAATATTCTATAATTCCTAGTGATAAAGAAAAACATTAATTTAAAGTAAGAATGTAATAATACAACTTAAATTTCATTTTGACAAAAATAATTTCCAAAAACCTAAGTTTCAAAGGTCAAAACTTTACAAATTATCACAAACAGCCCAGATTTTTTGGGTTTCAGATTCATAAAGCTTACTTTAAGATTTCGATTTTTTTAGCCTATAAATCATTTGAACTAACTAATTATATGACTAGAAAGTTTACATTTTGTACTATCAAAAGCACCTAAATTTTGACCAAATAAACCACTGGAATAATGAGTTCCGACAGCTCATAGTTAGGTACCAGACATACCATTGGAAAGATCTTAAAGAGACATTTCATTGAAACCCACAATTTCATCGAATTGTCACCAAAAAGTCACCATAATATTTTTTAAAATGAAAAGATACAAAAATGTCGGTTGGGGTTTATAAAAAAATTACACAAAATATAAAAATTTCAAGAGTTTTAAGTAAAATTTTATCTTAATCAAATATTTTTAAAATTGATTTGCCCTTTCTCTTTCTCTCTTTTTCTTTTCGAGGGTTTTTTTCAAATATTTCTTTTTTTTTTCAAAAAAAATTACGGACAAAAACTATTTGATAAAAAAAAATTTTTTACTAATATACTTATGAGCTGGGTCACAAATTAAGCTATAGTAACTTGGACTTGGTATTACAGTCTTATATGCAAAATTGCTTATGTGTACAAAGAACAAAGGCTAACTTGCTTTTGCAACTTAGTTTTTTCAATAATTTCGAATCATTGGCACCTCATATAACAAAATAGCATCCCAAAAAATTGAATATTCATATGAATATCGATTCCCACTAATAAACTGTCAAGACATCTGAGCACCTCTTTCCGATTAAGATATGGCGCACTGGTGGGCTGAGGGTATATCCCTTGACTGTTGAACAAGCCAGGATCAAGTCCCTGTAAAGCTCAAAAATTGTATTAAGTGAGCAATGGTCAAGAAAGTAAGACAAATAAAAGATGGCAAAATATGGAAGAAATAGTGGAACTAGCCTTATCGTTTAATTTGATTTGACCTGAACTCGTACGACTTTCATTGTCAGAGAATCTCTGATATCCAATATCCTGCACATAGCTATTAATCTCCATGGTAGACAAAGGTGAAGAGTGATGTTTTTTTATGTACATCACATCTTTAGCACCGATAGTAACAGGAGTAAAATGACATGCGTCCCAAAATTTTCAATGAAACTGTCAAATAAAGCAATATTAGGAATTGAACCTATGTTATAAGAATTCTACATTTAGCAACAAATTGTTTATACCTGACCAAGGATGATGCGTCCAAGGAAGTTGGGACAGCCTGTTTAACATTTTCTTGCAATACCAATGGGGACTTTGTAAGCTGAAAAATGGCAAGTGGAATGTACAATCCATCCATAGAGAGTATCGTCGTAGTCGCAGCATCAATATTTGTTGAACCAGTAAAGCTAAATTGAAACTACCAAGCGAAAGACCACCGGACACATTAGCTTTTTTATTAAAATACTCAAGCATCTGCAGCTCGTAGTTAAGACAAGCAAACTAGAAAATGTTAAAGCAATACAAATCATGCTTGAAACAAATCAAAGCAAACCAAATTATGACGAATAGTCTAAATAATGCTATTAAGCTCAGAAATGTTAGTGAGTTAATTCTGCATTTCATCATTGATCACAGTGCAGTTAGCAATTCAATTAGCATCGTCTCTTTCTCCTAATGATAATTGGGCCCATGACAATCAAATTCAATGATTGTATGCGTTGTCTTAATCATCACCATCAATATTCAATCTAAGAAACTAATCCCTTAAACTAAATTTCAAACTCACAACATAATTAGGAATCAAACACTAAACAATCAAACATGACCTTAGTATACTTTGGTAGGACATGATACATAAGTTCAAAAAGAGTCAATTGCGAGAGATTTTTAGGCTAACAGTTAAGATTAATGGACAATTGTACTTATCAAATAATATCTTAACAAAACACACGGATAATAAATATTCAGTGATGATAAACTAGAGGAAGGAATGCGTGTGATAACTTCAAATCAGGTAAAAATTTGAATGAAACTGGATAGGCTATCGGTAAATAAAACATTAAAATAAGAATCAATATAAGAGGGTTATAAATTTAATCAAAATTATGATACAGACTAGACACAGGAAAAAGTTCAAAGAATTTTCTTCATCCACAGGCAGGGTTCAGTACTTGCAAATGGTTGCAGTTTGTTCTATATGGTTACATTCCTTCTTAATCTCAAATATCAATTTAATTGGTCCTTTTTTTTTCACCTCTGTTTCTCAGTCCAACTGCTACTTCTGTTTATCATCAAAATGGTAAAGACTTATGGTATCTTGACTAACCTTGTCACAAGTCTCCAACCTTTAACACTAAAGGAAAGGCTTAACTATGCATATCTAACAAAGCCCAGAAGAAACACAAGAACATAATCTCAAGTTTGAGCTAAACCCAAAAATTAGCAAACTAGCATAATTCATGAATATAATACCAAAACACCTAGAAATCAAACCACAATGTTACCTCATGAAACTTGCAAACCCCAGAACTGTGACGGCCAATAGGCTCCTGGGAGTTCTTGATATCTCTAGAAATATTGGGCAGTACAGTTTGATCGTCCAAGTAGATGTCCCTACAATGTTCCTCATCAAATTCAACTATCCTAGAACCTGTCACACCTTTACAGTATAATAACCTTGTATTGATGTTGACATTAATCCCCTCCGTAATGCCTGCAGTCTGCACTGCGTTCATTGCAGTGCGCATAGCAGCTGCATTTCCATTTCCATTTTCCCCCATTTTTTCATGACCAGAATTCTTCCTTGAATTTCCCTTTAACCTCCAATGTTTTCCTTGGTTAGAATCATACACAGTTCACCAAATAATCTCAGCTTAAAGACCCAACTGTAATGTAATAGAAGGTAGAAATAAGAGATAGGTTAGAATATAGAAAAAGACGAGAATTGAGAATTGGAAAGCGAGAATTCTGATAATTCATTTCATGCCAATCTTGTGAATACAAGTTCCTGTATAAACGCTCCAGGCTGGCAATCCAACTAAATTCTATTGAGACCGTTAATATTAAGGACAAAATAACAAACGCTGACATCACAGAATTTCATGCAATATCTAATGATCGGCAGCCACCCCCGCTCCTTAATTTCATCACCCTGACATGCCTTTTAGAACATCTAGCTATCCTTTTTTCAGCTTTTTGCCCAGCTTCGTTTCTTCCTCTACCTGCTCGACTACCAACTTTTCCTGCTTGCCATCGCCGTCGTGACTTTTTGATCTTTTAGAAATTTGACTAGCTAATTTCAGCACATTACTCTATCCTTAAGGGATTCTTGTCCGGATTAAAAAGTGAAAATTGGGACTTCAATACGGTATAATCCTCCCAACTTGCATTTTTAAGACCCAAGTTAGATCACATCACCGGAAGCTGAGTTACTGCCTAATTGTTTTTTTATCTTTTTTACCATTCTCTTGTTGATCACATAAGCAGGGTAAACTAAGGGCTGCCCATCCTCATTTAACTCTGGATGATTTATGCTAGGCACTATCTTAGTTCCAACCTTATGTAAGCTTTTTAATTGACCAGTATGATTTCCTCCTTTTAATGTCATTTCTTGCCCTTTCTTCTAAAAGGTTACTAATAGTTCATTGAAGTCAAACACTAATGGGCAATATTTTTTCATCCACTTCACCCCAAGCACCATGTCACTGCCTACCATAGGTAATATCCTGAGGTCGTGGATTAACTGGTACCCTTGCATGGTCCACTCCAATTGTTTACGCTTGGCAGTGTTGTATAGTTGCTTACCATTCGCCATGGTAATAGTTAATGGGCTTGTGTGCGCCAATTCAACACCATCTTTAGCCCATGTTAGAGTCACTAAACTATTGGTGCTAGCACTGTCTATAAGAATACTCACAGGTCTTCCCTTGATTTTACTTTGTATCCTGAAGGCACTAAGGCCAGCATTTCCTGTAAGTGCATTCATGGAAATTTCCAAACAATCTTCCCCTGACTCCTGATCAGTTATAGCTTGCCCCGTATCAATCTATTCATCCATTTCCCTTCCTGATTCTTCACTCTCTTCTTCAACAGTGATTGCATTCAACTTTTTGTTTTTACATACATGCCCTGGAAAAAACTTATCCTCACACTCGAAGCATAAATTCTGTATCCTCCTTCGTTCAATAAGGTTTTGCTTTTGGTTTACTGTTTGGTTACTGTTTGAATGTTTTTGAGTTTAAGTCTAAGGGTTGGAAAAGTTTTTTGGGTAGATAATGGTGTTGGTTGAAATATTAGGTTTAGTGAAGGATCTGTGTTTCTTGCCTTCAACTTACAAGGATAGTTCATGTAGCTTAGATAATCTATAAGCAAAAGCCAAGTTCATAAGGTTCCTGGTTTTCACCCTAAGCTTAAGTTCTTCCTATAGCCCACTCACAAAGTTGGACACAAAATAGCTTTCATCCAAATAAGGGTTTGCAAACAGCATATAGGGCCTCAGTTCCTCAAATTTCTCTTGATAGATTATCAACCGTGGATTTTTAAACCAACTTATTAAACTCTTCAACGACATCGAAGTAGGTTTTATCAAAAACCTTTGACATAAATCCACAGCAAACTCCTACCAAGACAGTTTAGGTTTTGCATGAAGTAGCCATTAAACCAAGTTTCAGCCCTACCAGCTAAATACATACTAGCTACTTCTAATTTTCGCTACTCATCTATAGCAAAGATTAAAAAATATTTCTGACATTTTCTTAACCAGCCCCTCGGATTCTCCCCAACAAATACAAGTAACTCTATCTTAGGTCTAGGAGTAAAGGCATTTAAGCTAGTTGAAGAATTAGACCCAAGAACTAACTCATTGTGTTTAGTAGGAGACAGGTTACCTTGTGGGTTAGACTAGTTTTGGCCTTGTTGATCTTAGGTAATAAATCAGCCTCTATGGTTTTATAATTGTATTTCCCATTTTTATTTATCGTCGTAGCTTCAATAGGAATTTTATCCTTTCTTCTAGTTGTAGGCATCTAATTTTGGCCGAATAAAATCTAACTAGTTGTGAGGTTTTTAAACCCGATTCGATTCGATTCAAATTTAATATTTTTTTTTTAATTTTGACAATTTTTAAAATTAAATTTATGACAAATTCGACCCAAATGACCAAGGTTGAAACTTGGTAAAACATAGTCAAACAAAGTTAAACTTAGTTAAAATTGATCAAAATTAATCAAACTAGGTTGAACTTGGGTCAACCATTAAATTTTACAACTAAATGGAATTAATCAGGCTAAAAAATGAAATTAGTGATTTTTAATGCACTAAAAACCTTAATTACACTTCGACAAAGATAAAATTATCGAAATGCCCTTTATGGGTATTTTTGTAATTTGACATTTTCAAAGTTGAATTTTCATGATTCTTTTAGATAATGATTAAATATTATTTATGATTTTGTATGCATCGAAAACCTTGATCACACCATAGAAGATATGAAATTACTAAAATGCTTTTAGAGATATTTTTATAATTTAACCTTCTCAAGCTTGATTTTTCACGAAAAATTTTATATCATGATTTGATATTATTTTATAATTTTTTTATACATTAAAAACATTGATTGTATTTCGAAAAGTGTAAAATTCTCAAAATATCATTTAGAGTATTTTTGTAATTTTACCTTTTCGAAGTTGGTTTTTTACGAAAAATTTTAAATTATCATTTCATATTATTTTAAGATTTTTTGTACTTTAAAATGACAAAAACAAAGAAGGGATCTTAGCTGCATAAAAAGGTCAAATATTTGAAAAGGATAAATTGGTCATTTCAAACTGTTCTAGTTACCCTTAGAGCCTCATTTTTGCTAGATTCATAATGAACCATTAATCTCTTAAGTGCTTTAATCCAAGAGTGAAAGGTGATTACTCAAAAAATAAACAAGGGAAGAATAGTAACTATTAGATGGATTTTTTATCAAAAGGCTATTATACATTTGCATAGGATATATATTTATCATTTAGAGTTAGGAATGATAGGAGAAGGCAGTCAAGGTAATGGCATGGAGGAGAAAAAAGAAAGGAAAAAATAGAAAAATTTTAGGAGCTTCATTGAAGGTATAATTTTTGTTATATACCTCATTGCATTTCATACCATTTTTCATAGTTTTCATATTATTTTCATTTGATCTTTTTTTTGTTGTTTTTTTTTTTTGTGAGAAAACAATTTCCTTCATAGTTGTTTGCCTCCGCAACTCAAAACTTGATCTAAAAATTTAACCAACTAATTCATAGTTTGGATTGAAGTAAAAGAGATTAGGATACATCAAAAATCCACCATGAATACCTATTTAAAGTTCGACCAAGCTTGTGATCCTCCATGGCTAAACCTCATTTGGGTTATTTTGAATGTTTTTCTTGCTTTAAATGATGCTTATGAATGATTTAAATGATATGATATTTATTATTTGCATAATTGTTGATTATGTTAGTAGTTTATGTAATGTGTTTGGCTAGCATACATATTTTATGGTTTCCTTTTTAAGTAGTTTATTACATATTTGTTAAAATTCTTTTTATGATAAAAATGCCTTTACATTATAGTTTTATGAATGTTTGATACAAGTTCTAGCTAAATAAAGGATTAAATAATTGTAGGGAACCATAAGAAGCATTCAACCAAGCTTTCCCATGCTTGGCCTAACCTCTTTTTAATGCTTGGTGACTAAATGTTGTTCATGTCAAGTGTATTTGCTTGTGATTTTGGTTTGTTTTTCAAGTTTTCTATGTGTTCAATAAAATCTTCAATGAATAAAAGTATTAGAATAATCAACTTTTATGGTGATGTTTTATTGATTGCATATGTTTGATTCTAAACAAAAAATAATTGAGACATATCTTAAGTTTTTAGCCAACAAATTCTTGCATGAAAATGCTTTGGCCAAACCTAAATCCTAAACCCTAAAGCCTAAACCTAAACCTAAACCTAAACCTAAACTCTAAACCCAAACCCTAAATAGAAACCTAAACTTAAACTCTAAACCCAAACTCTAAACATAAACCCTAAAAGCCAAACTCTAAACCTTAAAACTTGAACCCTAACCTTAGACCTTTAACCAAACACTAATCCTAAACCCTAAAGCCTAAAACCCTAAACCTAAACCTTAACTCCTAAAACCAACTCTGAACCCTAAACCAAGCCCCAAACCTTAAAACCAAGACTTGATCCCCTCTATACATTTGCATATCATTTTACTTCACTAATACATGTATTTTTAAATTATCATGTATTCACATTCCATCATTCATTCCTCATTATCATGCATACATTATATAGTATTATGTTATGCATATCATTCATAGGTTTTAAAGTTTTTTCAATGAAAAATGTTTTAAAATAAGATAGTGTCTCAGGTAAAGATAGCATTTGAGATCTAGTCTAAAAATAGGATGACTCTTTATGGTTATCATTTATGTGAGATATTATCTCAGTTTTTGTAAGACAATTTGAAAACACCTAAGTTAAGAATTTTTTGAAACTTTTTCTAAATATAGAATAGTGAAGGCAATATCTTGATGCTTAGGATTTTTTCATATTGATCCAAAAATAAATTATTTTATTTTTAGAAAAACCAAAATTGATTTATTTTCAAAAAAAAATAAAAAAATCCAACTTTTGTAATTATCTAGTTCAAAGGATATTGTATGGGTGTTAATCCTTCTCCACATATAATCGACTCTTAGGTCCAACTCTGATTTTCACAAACCAAAATATTCTTTTAGCAAACTTCAAACTCGTTTTAAATGTTTTATTAAAAGGATAATTTTTTGTACCAATTACACCTTAAAAAATATTAGTAGTGACTCCTTATTTTTTATTTTTATTGAAAATGCTTTTCAACCTCTTTTTTCATTCTTTAAGTCCGACAATCTGGTTTTTAAACCCGTATGTCATGACAACTAGTTGGTAGACTAGAAGAAGAATGGTTGGTCATATGTAGAGCCTTTATAGAATCAGTTTCAAAAAAATAAGCTATTTTTTGAATGAGTGACTCGAGTAACTTATTGATATAAGTCATCTCTCTAGCATCTTAGCCTCAAGCCTCTTCTATCATTCCTCCCATACTATTTGTATACCTTTCAATTACTGTTAAAGAGCCCGTATCTATTCTTGTATGGTGTTTAGTCAGGTACCTTCAACCATTATTCGTTGCTTCTTAGTCTTTCCCAATTTTAAATGGTGGATATACCAATTTGTAATGTAATGAAAGATAAAATATAAAGATAGGTTAGAATATAGAAAAAGAAAAAAAATAAATGAAAATAGAGAATTGGAAAAAAAGAATTCTAATAATTTATTTCTTGATAATCTTATGAATACAAGTTCCTATATAAATGCTCCAGGCTGGTAATCCAACATTACAATAATGACTAAATTCTATTGGGACCATTAACAATAAGGACAAAATAACAAAAGTTGACATTACAGAATTCTATGCAATATCTAATGATTGGCCACCACCTCCACTCCTTAATTTAACCACCCTGATGTGTCTTCTAAAACATCTAATTGTCTTTTTTAGCTTTTTGCCTAACTTTTTTTCTTCCTCTACCTGCTCAACCACCAACTTTTCCTACTAATCATTACCATCTTTACTTGTTGACTTTTTAAAACTTTGATCAACTAATTTTATCACATCAATTCCTTATTCTACTGAATTCTAAATAATCCTATTTATATTTGGGAAAGATATAAAAAACAATAATCCAATATGATGATTTCTCTTAAAATTCTCTTATTTTTGGCATATAGGGTAAAAAAAACTTAAAAATAAATAAAATCAATGTTTTTATTCCACTGTACATTTTCTCTTGTCCCAAAAACCATTAACTCATTCTCTCTCAAATGTCTTTTTTTGGTAAATAGACAATATAAATATGATAAGTATTTTATGCATGGAATTTAAACAGTTCTTTTTTTCAGACCAAGAAAATTACTTCAACCAAAGTCATATTGGAACAGAAGAGGATTAAAAAGGTAATTTTTTTATTCTCATTTAAATGTTTAAGCTAATCATTGAGGCTTATGAATTGTGTTCAAAGCAAAATGAAATGAAACTATTGAGTTGGACTTGATCTTCTCCCATTATTTTAAACTATTGAGTTGAACAAAAATTGTTTTAAGTTTGGGTGAAGTAAAAATAGAATAACATACTAAACAAGAAGGTTGGTTTATGCCTTCAACTTCAACCTCAAAAACTAAAGACCAAAACTTCTATTTAGTCAATAAATATAGTTAATGTGTTCTTTGTCCACTCCATTGGTCAACTATGGCATTATTTTTTTTTAAACATTAAAACTTGAGATTAGTCATATTGTCTACATTGTGTAATCATAACTTTAAGAATTTAAAAAAAAATGCAGAGATTAGCCAATCGTTATCCCTTTTCTACTCTTGTGTTTTCTATCATTTCAAAGACAATCTTAATTTTGTTTGAAAAAAAAATAGTAAGGTTTGTCACATTAAAACTATTCAGACAATTGTGACAAAATCGGTTAAACTTTTCTTTGGAAGATGGCATGTTAGAAGGCATACCTCGTCAAAAAATGGGTGTTAATATGAAATTTATTTCACTTATTTTAGTTTATTTTCTTTTCTATTATATTTTAGTAAAAAGTTTTATTCACACACCAATAATTTCTTTTAACACCCCAATAATTATATTACAAATTTAATCTTAAATAAAATTACTTAAATACCAATTAGTAAATTACTTTTTTATCCTTTTTACACTCTTCTTCGTCATTTTCTCTTATCGTATTCTTTTCTTCCCTTCTCCTTTTTCCTTCTTCTCCAACAACAATCAAAATTCACAGTCAAAATTTGTAAAAGTATTTATAATATCTTGTATATTGTCAAAACAGAAGGTGAACTTGAGAAAAACACCTACAAAAATGAAGATTTCAAAGATGACAATTGGGTAAATTGATTTTTTCCCTAAATACACACAATCCCAAAATGTGTTTCTCAAATATAACTTTAGTATCTGAAAATGCATTTTTAAAAATATCTATGTGACCGAATATGAATTACAAGAATTTTTGAAAGAATCTTTATATTACCGGATATACATATCCGAGATTATTTAGTAGGTTTTGAAAATTCATTTTTAGAAAAAATATGTAATGTACCTAAAATGCATTTTCGAAAGTAATAATTTTTTTTTAATTTTTGTTAACATGATTGTAGTTCTTCATATTATTACTTTCGAAAATGCATTTTAGGTACATTTAGATACATTACATATTTTTTCTAAAGTAAGAACTACATTTTCGAAAGTAATATAGCATAAGAAAACAGAAAAAAAGATATGTGATTGTCCATTTCAGTTATATAGATTTAAATTGGCAAGTGAAGATGAATGGGGTGTAAAGATAGTAAGTGGGTTTCACAATCATTTATCAGTAAAACAATTAAAGGGACATTCATTTGCAGGTTAGTTATTTAACAAAGACAACAATGGCTAATATGTCAAACAGTATGGTCAACCTAAAAACATATTATTGATCCTAAAATAACATGATAAGAAAAATGTCAACACTATAAAGATATATACAATGAACATCATAGATATAAATATATTGAAAAAGCTGGTAGATGACAAATGCAATAACTCATGAAAAAATTGTTCGATTGTAAATACATGAAATAGCATAGGACTAAAAGTCAAGCAATTGTGTAAGAGACTTGTACTAGGCTTATCTTACTAGTATATATTTGTTGCATGCCTTTTTAAGTGTCATGATTATTGTCTACCTTTACTTGAAATTGTTGGTGCAACTTCTGTTGAGATGGTACTTTCTGTTGCATTTGTGTACATGGAGGTCAAGCACTATAACAACTACAGTTGGGCATTGTTTACATTAAAAAGTTTGATACTTCTTAGTATATTTTCTAATGTTGATGTTACTGACAAAGATTTGACATTGATGAATGTAAAACAAGTTGTGTTTCCTAAAACAACAAATCTTTTATGCTAAATGCATATCTCAATAAACATGCTTACAAATTGAAAGAAGTTTTTTAAGCAAAAAGAAAAATGAAAGGCATTAATGTCAAGTTGAAATGTCTATGTGTTTTTTTCTGCCTATGATGAGTATGAAAGGCATTTAAATTCATTAAAAATTTATTATCAAACTTATTTAGGTGTAAGCAATGGTTGACAAAATATAAAAAAATATTTATTATTGCTCAAATGAAAAAAGTAATGCACTTTAAAAATGTTATTGTTGCTTAGACGGGTAAAATAATGCGCTTTAAAAATATTAGAACAAATAGGTATGCTTTGGTTTAGTTTTTTATTAAGATTATTTAGATTTGTATAATTCATAACAAAACATTCATTCTAATATACTTTTATTGATTTGTTTAGGGTTGAGAATGCACATATGAAATTTAAGTGACACCTTGGATCATCTCAAGAAAATTTTGAATCATCATAAAGTATAATTAACACCTTTATTGAATTACAACATATAGAGATAAAAGCTTCTTTTGAAAGAAATTTTACGATTGTCGAGCATAATTACAAGCTTTCATTATTTAAAGAGTTACAAAGTTTGGTATCTAGGAGCGCACTAAGTATGATATTCATGGAGAAAAATCGAACAAATCAGGTTAAGATTAGCAAGCAATGTTGTGGTTGCGTTATCATATGCACATATGCATTACTTAGTGCACATAAAATGGTAGAGCACATAAAAGTGATAAGTCTAATTTTCTAATCTAAAATACTTTCTCATCGAAAAAAGTTAAATTAATGAAGAACCAAGTGGATGAAATATTTGAAGAGTTGACCATTACGTTCAAGATTAAGCTAATTATAAAATGCTTTAATGATTGTGATGAATTTGATAAATTAACCATGAAAAGAAAGTTGCGAGAACTAAGTAATCTGTCAACAACTGTCTTGATTCCATTACTAAAATTTGTTAAGACAAAAGGTTGCAGAGCGATTAAAATAGATAAATCTATGCGACGTGACCCATTACACTAGGAGATTATATTATCTGTACAAGATAATATATCACCACCAACCACTAGAAGTTCCATGAAAGTTACATCATATATCAATAAACTTTCTATTTAGCATTTTTATGGTAGACAAAAAATTTGATATTTGTCTAGTTTTCCAATAAAATTACATCTATATATATAGACCATCGTTGATGTTGAACAAATAAATATTATGGTTTTGGTTCTATTGCTGGATTGCTTGGATTTGGTATATATGGTTGGGTACAAGTATGACAAGATTTAACTAATTAATCGATTCAATATCGAGGCGAATATGTCATTGTATGAATCCATAGAACATGTTGAGAAATTAGTAGAAATCGTATCATATTTTAACACTTTTACCTCATACGAAAAGTGGATAACCTTACCAGATATGGATCATTTGATTACTTTACGAAATAATGTCATACTAATCCACATCAATTTGAGACAATGCTTAACATATCTTATTATTAGATCTATATCACCTGCACCATTGAAACAGAAAGTCATTACGATTGGATTTGTAAATGATTGTCATTTTATACAGGTACCGTTAATTATATTTTATATTTATCATTTCTATTATTTATAATCACCTTACAATTAATACTTATCATATCTATCGATTTTATACAGGTATTCATGAAGTCGTTCTTACTAATACATCCGATTACATGCAACTAGCATAGGATATAATATGAACATGCTCAAGGATATGAGGTTCCATTTGTATCGTGCATAGAAGATTTTAAATTATTATTTAGTAAAAACTTTAAGAAACAGTTAAAATAGATTGATAACTTTAGATGGATTTTTTATTTATTAATATGTTTTATTTGATATCTTATAATTTTATATTTAGCAAGCTCTTTAATGCATAATTTATGTAGTAACTTCTTTAATGCATATGTTATATAACAAGATCATATATGGCAACATAAAAATAAAATGTCATGCAATAATATAATTACAATAAAAAAATTAATGCACATCTAAGGTATTCATAAAAAAAGTCCTACTCTCTGACCCTAGGTTTTTTAAATCGAATATATACATGTTGTGGTGGAACGAGTAATGCTAACTTTGATGCTAAGAGATCAAACGATGTTGGAGGTGAATAGAGTGGGTATCGAGCAATACTGCCACAAATGCTGGAGGTTGAGAGTGCAAGGAATTCTATAGTCCTACCATTGGTGCTAAAGTTGATAAGCGAAGAAAATCAAGTAGTGCTATAGTTGGTGCTAAAGGTAGGGAACAAAGGGGATTGGGCAGTGGAAGCAAAGATGGTCAAGGAGTCAATGTATATAACAATGGGTCTAGTATAAACACCCTGGTCAGACCCATCGCAAACAACCTAGGCAATATGACATGTGCTTCAAAAATCACATCTCTCTATGCATCCACTCCATGATATAATCCACCGTAAATAACACTATTTAAGAACTGTTAATGCCAACGAGATCACCTATAAAATTTTAATAAGAAAAATCAATATCTAAACTATATAATTAATATTGTATAAGTAATAACTACCAAAGTTATAACTTACCATATCCTTGGTAGACCTACTAACAACCAAGATAGACTGAAACTTGGATTTATGCATCAGATTTTGAATGTTCTAATAAGAAATTGATGCATACCAATCATCATAATTTGGTAAAGACTCATCCGATGTAGCACATCGATGCCCTCGATGATCGATAGGTGGAACATGTATATCCTATTACTCCAAAACTAATACAAAAAGTTATATGCAACATCATATGTGCTAAAATATACACTTTGGTTAGCTTAACACGAAGTCAAAGAGGTTGAAGGAATGGTCTATACGTAACCTAACGGTTGTAAAACCCTCTTCAAATAATATAGCTCAACAATAACCCACACTTCATACACCTAGAAAAATAAGCAATATTTGATAATGAGTGATGCTGTCGCTGTATCTCATAAGAGCTCCAACACACGTAAACTAAGAACAAGGCATCCAGTTGCTCTTATGTTGCTATGATGAATCAGTATACTATAGGGCTTCCATCATCGAGCATGAGACTCATAATCAAAATATCCCATGTTGGCTACTAGATCAAGTATAAAAAGTACTTATAAATTTATGCCTACATTTACATTGAAAAAGCATAAATTATGTGTTATATAAAATCAAATAAACAAATATAGCTAATCTATAAATCATTAAACTAATATAATATACATACTTGAAGAAACGTAATATAACCAGCAATCTGATAAACTTAAGTTCTACTCAATATACTAAGCTGCTTGTATAAATATGTCAAGCAAGTTGCCCCCCAACATATATATTAGTAGTGCTCAAGTTGTTCAATAAATATAAATACATAATCGATACTTTATTTTTACTCTTGTTGACAAATAACGTTCATCCTAAAAGATGGAACAAGAAAGCTTTAGTAGCATACTCCACATCTTGATTAGAAGAGCTATCAATAACACCTTTAAATGTATCTCGCAACCATTATAACCTGGCAAATGCATCACAAAAACAATGTGTTGCCTTATACGTCATGAACTTCTAAACTAATATCATTGCCCCATTTAACGGGTACATAGAGAATCAATTTAACATCATCCAATGTGATCGTCATCTCGTTGAATGGTAGGTGAAAAGTATTTGTCTCAAGTTGTCCATTTTCAACAAATGTTGAAACTATCATATTATTGAACAAATGATAAGCACAATCAATTAATAGTAGCAATCTTAATCAAACAACCTTCACACGAACACGTTGCCAATAAGCATCTAAAGGCCAACGTTGTAACTTTGCCCTATAGTTGATTGTTTTTAAGGCACCTCACTTATATAACAACAAAGACAAATAGAAACTAATTATTAGTTTTACGTACATTATGTACCAAAAATAAGTATCAGTCTCATTGAATTTATTACCTGACCATTTCATTTATATTACAATATGATTGTTGAAGCTCTAAAGTAAAGAAGTATCCATCAACCCTCCAAAAAATGACTTTGAGGGATGAACAACCGAATTTAGGAGATAAACATTCGACTGCTTTGTCAGATCAACAACTGACTCATATGCATGTTCATTGATTCATCGTCTCTTCTTAAAAGTATTACTTTTACGAATGTTAGATGATCATCACGTTAGCTTTCAAAGCAAATATGCAAAACTCAATGTGTATATAATGATACAAGCATGGATATGAAATTTATTGTGAGATTTCTAAGCTTCTAGATATAGGGTGTCGAAATTTGTAAAAGGTTTTCGGACATAAATTTTTAAAAAATTTTAAAAGTTTCTAGACATGCATTTCAGGAAACTTTAAAAGGATTCATGACATGCATTTTCAAAAACTTTTAAAAGCTTCCAGATACATATTTTTGAAAACTTTTAAAAATTTTCAAAAATGAATATCCGAAAACTTTTCAAAATTTTCAAAAATATATTTCCAAAACTTCTTCTAATATTTCAAAAATGCATTTTCAAAAACTTAAAAGAATTTTTAAAAAATTATTTCCAAAACCTATGAATCGCAACACCGATTTCACCCCAAACTTTTCAAAATTCAACACAAAATCATATGAACTTAAACACAAAAACATATAAATTACCTTTTGGTATAAGCTTTATAACTTGATTTTCTTTAATTTCCTTTGAATCTAGGTTAAATTTTAGGTTTTTTTTTTTTTGAAAAATTAGATTTGAAGAATTAAAAAAAAAAAGAAAATTGTACGAGGGAGGAGAAGATAATGTATGGGGATAGTTCTGAAATTTTGAAGTTAAGATGTGAGTTGTAATAAGTACAAATGAAATGTTTTTGAAAATTGGATGTTAAACAGAAATTGTACGGAAGCAAATAGAATCCCTCATATAAGTTGGGTTATATTAGTCTAGATTGGAGATTTTAAGTAGTTCAACATTTGGTCATGTCATGCGAGTATTACAATCGGAGACATGCCTCAGCTTTCAGAAACAATATTCAGAGTCTCTCCGTTTTTTCTTGTTCTCTTCTTCTAGCTATTTCCCGCCCCTTTTTTTCTCTTCTCGGCTCACTACATTACATTATTACTCAGCAATCTCCATGGCTGGCTGCTGCGTCGTTAACTTGTAAGCAACTATGCATAACATTTTTTTAAGGATTACATATTGGCCCAGTTACAAGGCATTTTGAACAAGCAAAGGCAGACAAAAGAAAAGTCCACCACGATTCCTAGGTTCTTGCACCACTTGTCCCATGAAATCAACATCATTATGTGACAACGTATTCTTTCACAAGCACTCCGGCAATTATAAATGACGCCTAATACACAAATCCAAGCAACCATCAAATCTAAACATATCACCTGAAAAGCGTGCCACCACATTAGGAAACAGAAACAAGGATGAAATGCCCACTAGTTTGTATTTTTTTCACTCACGCACACAAAAACAAGAGGCTGCTAATTCAGAGCTATGTTATAAACTAAGCACGATCTTGAGCAATTACTTCAACTATAACTGCTAAAAGCAAATTGTTAATTTGAACTACAATTGCCTTTTTCTTATGAAGGTAACATTGGATATGAACAGAAAAATGTCAGAACCGTGTATCTTCCTCACAACAAAGTCAACTAGACAATATAAATGGTGCTCTATTTTTCTTTTATTTTGCCAAGGAGTTATCCCATCAACATCCTTCCTACATTTCCTTCATTTGAAGATAGTCATCATAAAAGGTAACGAAGAAGAGGTTCGGTTAAAACATGTCTACTGTTGGAAGAAAAAGAAACTTTTTCAATACTTTACCCTCATTGTGAGTTTCTTGTCCTCTTGGCAGTGAACAGTTGGCGGAGGAAAGAAAACTTCCCCTTTGTTCGACCAGATAACTCAGTCATGGTTCCATTACTTGTTTCTGCTGTCTCACCGTTGTCAGATTCAGGTATGGATTGTGAAGGAGCTGTGAGCGTGAAGAGAAAGGCATTCAGCATACGGATTATCTGGCTGAAGCTGGGCCTCATGTTAGGGTCCTCAACCCAACATGATTGTATGATAAATGCTAGATCAGGGGATATATCCTTTGGAAGGCTAGGTCGCTCTTGCTGCACACTCATACGACATCAACCTAGTTAGTTATCTGTTAGCGTAAAGATTTATCATGCATAACAACTACATGCAGTAAAGACTTGCACCTTAAAAGCAGCAGCATAAGCTGCCTGCAAATTGGACATGCCTTCAAATGGCATGCGATTGGTCAACAATTCCCATAATACAATTCCAAAGCTGTAGACATCAACCTTGTTATTGTAATGCTTTTTCTCTCCCTGACGCAATGTCACCGTGCTATACAACTACAATGACACATATCAACACTAAAAGAGTGACAACCAAGTATGGAAAGTTGTATACAAAAGTTTGTCTACTCAGAGATTAATTTTTGTTACACGAACAAACCATAACCACGACACATTGATGACAAAATACGTTCTATATTATTGTCCGTTGTTGTCCAAACCTAAAACAGACTAGAAAGTTCAAGAATACTTTTAAGTCTATTAATCCAGTCAGCTACTAAATACCACAGCACAAAATGATCCATGAGTAGTCAATGGGTAAGAAATACATTAATTTCCCAGGTAGAAATATGCCAAAAATCCTTTGAGCAAAAATCACATATCATGTGTCCATATTAATAAATAAATTACCTAAAGATGGATTCTTGTCTTAAGAAAATTGCAGAGACTGTAAATTTTTGGCATAAAGAGTAGGTTATTCTGGCTGCAGCTAATGGATTTGCTATCAATTGAAGTATTCTGTATATGCATACACATACATATGTGTCTATGCGTGTGTGTGTGTGTGTGTATTTGTATTGCAACTTTTCTTCTTGATTAAGACTTGATATTTTCATAACTTATGTCATTCAAATAATCAACATGCTAGATATTTGAAACTAAACCTGTGTCACAGACAAAATGCTTATGGCCTCTAAAGAACATTCCATGACTTGCAGGGGGTAATTATATCACCCATTGACAAGAAATTGCATAAAGAAACTTAAATATTGTAACAAACAAAAACCTTCAATCGTCATTATAAATATGATTCTTTGTCCTTTTTGCAAATACAATAGTGGCACAAACCTCAGGGGCCATCCATCGATAAGTCCCAGTCTCTGCAGTCATCATCTCTGTGACAGATTCTTCCCTTGCAAGACCAAAGTCTGCAAGTTTCACAGAACTCTGGTTTGCTGTAAGCAACAAGTTGTCTGCATAGATATTTTCCATATAAATTTGCAATTATTCAAAGGGATCAAGAGGATACTGAAGTATGAACAAATAAATTACATCAAAGAGGACATTACAATCCACATTCTGCTTTCAATGGCACAGATTCAATCAGATACATGCATCAGCCACTGCAACTCCCAACCCAAAGTGAATGCATTAAAAGTATAGGATA
The DNA here is from genome assembly GCF_002303985.1 of Durio zibethinus. The sequence continues at coordinate 8,009,162 of NW_019168026.1, forward strand.
GTAATTTAATAATCATTCAGGTGTTCCATTTTTCAAAGTTTTTCATAACAATTACGATAGAGTTGGGGACAACATTGCTTGCAAGAAACATAGAAAACAGTCACAAAACAAGAGAACATTGCAGCCACAAAGAATTCAAAAAGAGAACTATCTAAGCCACCAATGCACAGCAAAGAAAGAAAAAAACTAGGAATTAAAGTAAAAAGGATGAACTGTGTCCTAGTTAGAGATTAGAATATAAACTTCAGTTTCTGCACGCTTATGAAATAAGTTGACAGATGTGAAGACTTAATGCAGACATGCATACGAGAGAGAGAGAGAGATTGAGGAACCAGATGCTGATACGAAAGAAATGATTGGATGGACTTTGAATTAAAACAAGCAAGCTTTTCAATCACTAACAAATATTTCCATAAAAGAACATTCTATTGTAACTGATAATGTTCAAGAAGTACCAGGCTTTAGATCTCTATGTATAATCCCATTGGCGTGAAGACAATCCATGGCTCGAGCAATGTCCAGTGCAAAATTCAAAGCCACATGAAGGTCTAAAACTTTGGGACGGATGCTAATTAAATACTTCCGGAGTGACATTCCTGGTAATAATTCAGTTACTATCACCATCAGCGGGTCCTTACAAGCTCCAAAGAACTGCAAGGCAACAAATCCCCCATTGCAGGTGAGAAACAGATAAACATAGATTCCATTAATGAAACAGTCATATTGCATTCCATCAATGAAACAGTCATATTGCATTCCATCAATGAAACAGTCACATTGCATTTCAAGTTTGGAACAGTCACCTTGACAAGATTCTCATGTTTTACTCGAGACATCATGTTAACCTCACGAGCAAAACGGCTTTCAAGTGCAGCTTTTTCCTCAACAGTACTCCCACGGTGAAGAACTTTAATGGCAACAATCCGATCACCATACCTGGAAAAATATTAGACTCAACCCTATGTAACTAGCACAGTCCCCTTGTGCACAACCAAAATTTTACAACTTACTCCCATCACAATGTTTCGCACCAAAAAACAAAAAACTTCACAAATTAAAATTCCATCCCCGTCATTCTTTTTCCCATAAAACAATAAACAAATTATTGTTTCTATAAAATTCTTACACAAATAATAATAATTAGAAAGGAATAACAATGTTCTTCATAAATTGACTTCTCCTGTTACATCCACACAAGCATATAAAATATATTTTCTAATTAAAACAAAATAAATTTTGTTAATTTGGGGCATAATTAACAACAAAAGTTCGAATTACAACAAAAAATTAAAAACATAAAAAAAAAAATCTTTACCACTAAACTAGCATCAACCATGGCTGTTTTCTTTTCTTTTTTTTTTACTATTTTGGGGTCTGAGAAAATAACGAGTAGATTAATACGATTAGTATCATTATTTACAGAGGTGTTTGAGACTGACCTTCCTTCGTAAACTTTGCCATGAGCTCCTTCGCCGATTTTGGAGCCGATAAATAACAATTTCGGGTCAATGAGCAAATTGTGATCGATGGTCAACTCTTGCGCAGCCGTTGTCGACCCATTTGAAACGACGACGCTTCTCGTTTCTTCTTCGCTGCAACTCATAGTTGCAACTTTTGCAACCTTTTTTTCTTCTTTCTTTTTTTGTTTCTAAACTATTCCCGAATTCCTCATTTCTTGTTTTTTCTTTTTTTTCAGTATCTTAAAAACCAAACGCTTCTTTCAATTTCCACATCACCTTCAAACCACCGAACCTCGAAATAATCCTTCCGATTCCTCTTTCTCCTTCCAAATTAACCATCCAATTGAACTCTTTTTTAATTCCGCAACAAATTTATGTTCTTTTTTTTTTCTTTCTGATTGAAAACTGTTGAAATTTCGATTGAGCTCTAAAGTCTCGTCTTTGAAGATAATAATCCTAAAAAATAAAAAAGAAATGAAACCCTAGCAAAGGAAAAACAAGATGAGGCAAAAGCAAAAATAGAAAAAAGAAAAGGCACAGATGAAGCTTAAGCTTTCTGTTAAAACAGGGAAGTTTCAATTCATCAAAGGAAGAATATATTTAAACAGAGAAAAAAAAAAAAAAAAGAAAATGAAGAAAGTCAGTTTGAGGTTTGATTGTCTCTTCAAAGTCTATCTAATCTAATAAAGAAGCTCTTCCGATGAAGATAATATTCCGACAATTTTTTTTTTTTGGTGTGTCTGTTCCGACGGAGTTTTAATAATTTTTGGTATTTTGTTTCTTAAAGTGAGGAAAATAAAATAATAAATTCTAAAAGAAATGGGCAAAAGGAGAGGGAGTGGTGCTTGGAGAAGAGCGAAAGGCTAATGAGAGAAGAGCACGTGGATAAAACAGGGCTTTTCATTAAAAGTTCGGAGCATCAGCGATTTGGACCTGGTTGGTGCAGGATGCCCCTGATGGAGCACTCGTACGGAGAAAGTCTCCTATCTCTCTCTCTCTCTCTCGAGACTCGACTCCACTCGCCTCGGCTGAAATCGAAATCGGCTCAGTTCTCTCCTTCTCTCATTTTCCCTCCAACGTATAAATCAAAACTCTTATCAATTTTATATTTAAAAAATAGATAAAATTTTTTACTTAATTTTTATCACTTATTATATTTTTTATTTTTTTAAATATCAATTTAAAAATTTCCTATTCAATCTAAGTATCATTTAAGAGTTATTTTATAAATTAAATATTATAAATATAAACTATACAATGTTTCATATATATATATTTTTTGTTTACAGCTTTTGAAATTTTATTTCTATTACAATTTATTTTTTTGATTTGCATTTTTTTCAAAATATGTTCTATTACAATTGCAAGTTTATTATTGTGAAAATTAATATTTTTTAATTTTTTTTTCACAAATTTCTTAATTTTTTTCATATTTTGTATAATAATTTAAATAAAATTATAAAAGTGAGAATATGTAAATATTTTTTTATTATTTAATTCATCATTTGATAATATATATATATATATTTGTTTTAAGAAAGACATATAATTTATTGTTATTTGATATAAATTTTAAGTTTATAAATATTATTACAAATAAAAATGATGCAAAGTAAATATATACATCATTTTTTTACTTTTTTTAAATTTATTTTTATGAAAAATTAGTCATATATAAATTTTTATATATGTTATAAATTTTGAAAATTTAAATATAATTTTAAAAAATACTAATTTATATATATACAAATAAAATAAATAAAATTATTTTTAAAAAATTCTTACTCCATATATTATGACAAGAGTTTTTAAACCTTAGAATTAATTTTTATAGCTTATGATAAAAAGAGTTTTAATTTTACAAGTGAATTTAAGATATTATCACATATTTTTTAATTATTTTTATTTTTATATACTTTAAAATTTTTGTAATTCTATTAATTTAAAACTTACTTAATGAATTAAAAAAATCTGTTTTATATAATATTTTTAAATTTTATAAATGAGACAAAAAATAATAACTATAGTTTTTATTATTAAATTATTATTTTGAAAAGGTGTATTCTATCTTTCTAACATGGCTGATGAAGTTTTAAAAACTCCAGTAAATAAAAGTTTTAATTGGTGATACGGATTTAATGACATGAAAATGAAAATCAATGATGACATCTTTCATTAAATTTGATACAAGCCGACATGGTATATTTGATTCGTACAATCCTTCCTCTTGGTACGCATCTGTGTCAAAAATGGAGGAAAGGTGGACCAACATCTAATTGGATAATATAGGGCCATTGTCTCTCACAATCTCTTCTCATCATTCGTATGAACCTCGTGTTTACATGTTGTTTAGCACGTGCAAAAATGCAGAAAAATCCTCATGAATTTATTTTCTCTATTATTTTTGCAATCCACGCGAGAAACACGTGAATGCATTTCTTCTTCTTGTATAAAATATAAATGCAAAAGAAAAGGGCTAATATAAATATAATTAAATTTCACTTTTTATAGAAATTAAAAACTTATTTTATATAAAACTAGCTTTTTTAATATGCACATATTTTTATTATATTTTTTATAATTTCAATTTTTTAATGTATTTTAATTTTTATATTATTTTAATAAAAGAATATATTCTAATTCTTTATTTGTAAAAAAATTATTTATCACATCTTGATCTTAAAGTTTTTTATTTTAAAAATGATTATATATTTATAATCTATTTGATATATGATAAATTTTGAAAAAAAAAATTCTGAAGTGTTTAGTTTATGAGTTATGAATTACCTAAAATGATTGAAGAAATATGTACAATATAAAATATTTTTGCATGATAAAAATTTAAAAAAAATCTTAAATAATAGATAAAATCATTTGATTTATGAATTATCTTATAATATTTTTTAAAATATTTAAATTATATAACTATAAATTCTAAACCAATGACGATCATATTTGATACAATTAAGTTAAATATCTCTTGAGTCATTTATCTTAAAATATAAGCAAAAAATATAGATATTCTTATCATCGGTATCTTATCAATTGATCCAAAATAATTATTCACAAATTAAAATAAGTAATGAAATGAGTTTTTTTTTTTTTCTAAAAGTGATAGTACTTATTTTATCAAAACTAAATTATATAATTTCAAGAACTAATTCATAACAAAACAAACTGTTTATAAAATATATAAAATTGTGAAAACTAAAAAAATAGCATAGTTCTTGATAATAGGTTAAAATCAATAAAAAAAAACCAAGAATTCAAACAACACAATTTAATATATATATATATATATATATTCTAGTAAGCTATATTTTAATAAATTTCTTAGAAAACAAAAGAATTTTAATAAATATTTACGAATATACTATTACTTTGTGATAAATAATCAAAATTTCTAGACAAAATATAAAAAAAAAAGTTAGTAAATGAGTATTAAAAGACAAATGAATTGAAATAAAATATTAATTTTTATAAGAATAAAATTATAAAAGTAACAGCATATTTTTCAAAGAAAAATTGTGAATTGAAAAAAAAAATAATGGTGTAACACATAACATTTATAGGTTTATTGCATGACAACTAAGTGTATAGATAATTTTTAAATTGATAAATATATTTTGAATTTAAAAAAATATAATAAGTGTCGTAACGGTTTTAGGACCGTTAGACATAATATATTTTAAAATTGAGAAAAATAAAAAGAAAGTCGTCACCAAATTTTGTTAGGGTGTGATTGTCCACCCAAAAATTTATCTTCTTAATAAAACTATAAAAACGAGTTTAAAGTTTATCAAAAAAATAAATTTTGATCTACGAAAAATCAAATTAGGTCCGGGAGTCGATTACGTGTGAGGAAATATTAGCACCCCCACAACACCCATAAATTGGTACCATTTAATTATGCGCTATTTTCGGTGTTGGATAAAAATGATTTCAATTTGAATTTTAACACTAATTCCCTTCATTTGAAAAAATAAAATTTTGCTAAAGCTCTTTATTTAGGAATATTGAGAAAATCTTAAAATTAAATAATTATTTTAAAATTCTCCAACATCTAGGCAGAATTTTAAAATAACTCTTTTTGCTTAAGATTTAACATGATAATCCTTAAAATGAAATAACAATATTTCTAGAAGATAATTGTTAGTGACTCTCCAACATCTAGGCAGAGTACCAAAAATTATTTTCTTCGGACTGTTATTTCTATTTTATTTTATAATATCACAAAAAAAAATTTTAAATGTATTTTTTTTTATTATAAAATATTTTATCATCAAACAGTAAATTAAAGAGAGAATAATGCAGACAATTATCGATAATAACACGATAACGTATGTATGCTAATGAATGTCATGTAAAATGAAATGTAATTTAAAAGTTGGGTTCTTAAGTATAATGAGACCACCTCGACTCTTCAACATCTAAGCAGAACTTAGGTGCGACTGTTTATATTTAAGATCTCAATTTACTATTATACTTTTTATTTATTAATCTTATTATTAATGCGAATTAAGAAATCTTGTGAAAAGACTTAACGAAATAAAATTTTTTAAATACCCCGTCATCTAGGCGGCATTCGAGAACAAATTATTTCAAATAAGATTTTCACACGTGTCCTTAGGATTTACAGGATGTTTTGAGTAAGGGCTTGAATAAAGGTTTTAAAGGTTAGAGTTTTAAGATTTTGAAGATTCATATTTTAATGTTTTAATTTGAGTCTTGAGCGTTTTAGGGTTTGGTTTTAAGGTTTAAAGGGTCTTAAGGCTTGAATTTTAGGGTATGAAAGGTTTAGGGTTTTGATTTTAAAGTTTAGAGATTTTAGGGTTTTGATTTTGTTTTAAAAAATGAGGTTTGGGGTTTTGATTTAAGGAGTTTTGGATTTTGGGATTTTAGGTTTTAGGGGTTTGGAATTTTATGGGGTTTGAATTTAAGGGATTTTGGATTTTTAGGGGTTTCGGATTTTAAGGGATTTTGGATTTTAAGGGTTTCGTATTCTAATGTTTTGAAATTTAAGAATTAGTGTTTAAGGTTTCGTTTTTAAGAAAATGCGAACATCTCTAAAAATCTCCAACATCTAGGTAAATTTTCGGAACAAGTTCGATTTTAATGATTTTTTAAAATTAATTAAAAATTTCTCATATATTTTTTTATGAAAATTGATTAATAATAATTTCTCAACATCTAGACGAAATTATTTTTAGGAATATGTTTTTATTCCCTCCAACATCTAGACAAGGAAAGTAATAAAAATTATTTTATTATTATTTTTTTTAAAGCATTTTTAATATATATTTTTTAATTATTATCTTACTTATTTTCATTTTTATTATTATTAAAATAATTAAATATTTATCCTAACTAATTTAAAAACTTATCATGCATAAATATATAAAAATACTTAAAATAACCAAAAATAATAATATATAAAAAATTTTTAAAAAAAATTTTTTACCTGAATCAAACCGGTCAACGGTTCGATTGGATCGAAAAGGCGTCGGTTCGATACGCAGTTTGGTTCAGCCTGTTGATGAATGGTTCGGATCGGTCTAGGGAACGGCTCGATTCGATCTGATCAAACCTGTTCAAGGCTGTTGAGGAATCAGATTGGCGGGTCGATTACGCGGACCCAGGGTCAGGTCTGGGTCCACGCGTGGATCTTTCGTTGCCCAATACGAAGTCGTTTTGGCCTTTAGGCCTTTATATATAACTAAAATTTTTTTTGTTTCAGTCTTTTATCTGTTTCAAAAAAAAAAAAAAAGAGAGGAAAGCTCCAGAGCTTCCTCGCCATCCAGTCGTCAGATCGTCGTGCCGACCGTCGCCTGGTTCACCATCGACGGCGCTGCTGGTGATTGTCGGTGGCAGGAAAACCTTTAACATACCTTAAAAATTTCTTTTTTTCGTTCTCTTTTCGGATCTGGTTTTGTTTTAGCCAGAAACAGCTCCAATCATCGTAGATCGGGGCTTGAAGTTTTCTGTTTTCTTTTTTTTTTTAAGGAGAGACTCATATGATTTTTGCTTTTGCAGGGTAGCGTGACATTAGGTTCCTCCCTGCGGGGAGGACTGTGTTTGTTTATTTTTTATTTCTGTTTTCTTTGGTTTTGGTATTTGGGTGTGAGTTTGAAATTTGGGTTTTTTATGTGTGAGGATGGGAATTCTGTCTGAGGCTGTTGAAAGTGTTTTGATAGGGGTAGTTCATCTGAGCTCAAGGGTTTATCGTAGGGGTGGATTGAATAGGCCCTTTTTTTTTTCAAATAGAGTTTGAAGGGGAAAGGGGCTGGGGGTTTTAAAGAGCTTCAAATAGGGGGATCTGGGTGGCTATAGGTGGACTGAATAGGGCTGGTCGGGGGCGGCAGTGGTGTCGTACCAGCCCTTTGGTTTCTATCTCCTTTTTCTTTTTTTTTATTATTATATTTTTAAATTATTATTATTATTATTATTAAAATTATTATTATTAAATTGAAATGAAAACAGTAGATCCGGATAAAATCGATCTCTACAGCTGTCTTTTTTTATACATTACTGAGAATCATGAATAAAGCAAAAATAAAGACAACGATTTTGTCCGAAAATAAATCATGGATTTTTCTTTTTAAGTCAGGTCAAGTGATAAAGAAAATAACATCGTGAGTTAAAAAATAAAGAATCGATTAAGGCAACACCGAAAGTCAAATAATAAAAAAAGTGATCGGGATGACACTGTGAGTCAAAGAATAACAAGATCAGGATTGAACTTGGATTGAATCACAAGTAAAAAATGAGGAGATTGAGATTAAACCAATAGTAAGAGAAATATTAAGGATTAGGATTAAACCGTGAATCAGAGAATAAAGAGATCAGGATTAAATCATGAATCAAAGAATAAAGAGATCGAGATTTAATCGCGAATCAAAAAATGACGTTAATTTGGATTGAATCACAAGTTAAAAAATAAGAAGACCGGGAATAAACCACGAGTTAAAGGTTAACAACAACAATCAAGATTAAATTATGATTTTAAATTAAAGAGATCGAGATTGAACCGTAAATCGAAGAATAAAGAGATCGAGATTAAACCGCGAGTCAAAAAATGACGTTAACTTGGATTGAATCACAAGTCATAAAATAAGAAGACCGAGAATAAACCACGAGTTAGGGATTAACAACAATAATCGAGATTAAACTACGATTTTAAATTAAAGAGATCAGGATTGAATCGTAAATCAGAGAATAAAAAGACCAGGATTAAATCACGAGTCAAAAAATAAGAAGACCGAGAATAAACCACGAGTCAGGGGTTAACAACAATCGAGATTAAACTACGATTTTAAATTAAAGAGATCGGGATTGAATCGCGAATTGGAGAATAAAGAGATCAGGATTAAATCACGAGTCAAAAAATGACATTAACTTGGATTGAATTACAAGTCAAAAAATAAGGAGATCGAAATTAAACCACGAGCCAAATATTGACGACGACTGAGATTGAATCGCAAGTTAGAAAAATAAAAGAGACTGGGATTAAACCGCAAGTCAGAGAAATAAGAAATCGATCAGGATAACATCGCGAATCAAAATTATGCCTGGAGGTCTTAGAAATCATGCCCGAAGGTCTTACAAAATCGATTGGGATAACACCGTAAGTCAAAAAATAAAAAATCAATCAGAATAACACCGCGAATCAAAATTATACCCGAAGATCTTAGAAATCATGCCCGGAGGTCTTACAGAATCGACTGAGATAACATCCCAAGTTGAAAGATAAGAAATCGATCGAGATAACATCGTGAATCAAAATTATGTCCGGAGGTCTTACAAAATCAACTGGATAACACCGTAAGTCAAAAAAATTAAGAATCGATCGGATAACATCGCGAATCGAATTTATGCTCAGAGGTTTTAGAAATCATGCCCGAAGGTCTTAGGAATCATGTTCGGACGTCTTACAGAATCAACTAGGATAACACTGTAAGTTAAAAAATAAAGAATCGATCGAGATAACATCGCGAATCGAATTTATGCTCGGAGGTCTTAAAAATCATGCCCAAAGGTCTTAGGAATCATGCCCGAAAGTCTTATAGAATCGACTGGGATAACACCATAAGTCAAAAAATAAAAAATCGATCGGGATAACACCGTGAATCAAATTTATGCCCGAAGGTCTTACAGAATTGATTGGAATAACACCGCAAGTCAAGAAATAAAGAATCGATCGAAAAAATACCGCGAATCAAAATTATGCCCGGAGGTCTTACAGAATCTCAAAATCTTTGAATGCTCTTCATAATCAAAGGCAATAAAACTTTAAAAATGACTTTCACTGATCAGAGATTTTTAAGACTTTAAAGGTCTTGTTTGAATAAGGTTCCTCCTAAACAGAGGCTTCAAAATTTTGTTTGAAAAAGGTTCCCCTTAAATTTTTTCCTTTTTTTTTTTTGTTTTTAATACTTACAAAGTTGATAAATGCAATTATGATGCAAATGTCTATTCTCATCAACTAATGTTAATAGAAATTTCGATGTGAATACAAATGCAATGATGTGAATGCTTGATGCAAATATATTTGACTTTTTTATAATGCAAATGACAATGTTGTTTTCATGTAAATGCCCATACAAATATATTTTCTTAGGATGCAGATGCCATGATACGAATGCAAATTCTTCTCAAGATGTGAATGCAAATGTCTTATACAAATGCCAATGCAAGTGATGCAAATACGAATGTCTTTCTTGTGATGTAGATGCAAATGATGCAAATGCATAGACTCTTCTTGCCTCTCTTTTTTTTTTAATAATCTCTGTTTAAAATTCACTATTTTATTTTCACCCAAAAAAAATAATCTCAGTATTATGTACAAAATACTCAAATAATCTTGAAAATTTTCAAAAGTGATCAAAAATTACCCCACATAAAGTATCTTCACAATTAATGAAAAATTTAAAACTCAAGACTTTCGAATCTCTTGGAAGTTGATGACTACTATTTAAAAAGCTTATGGATGGGAGGGTAATTGACAATTCAACTCCTTTCACTGGTGGGCATATCCAATTGAAGTCTTATTCCTTTTTTGCCCCAAACTTTCATTTTTGAGGGGCATGTTAGACACTTTGAATATTGAACACTTTTTTTGAAGTTGATCTCTTGAAGATATCCTAATTTTGCCCCCAATGTAAAAAATTATCATTGACTACGGTTTAAAAAAAATAATTAATAGGCTTAAATAAGTAGCAAGTGGATAATTTTTATATATGAGAAAGATAGAGAAAGATGGCCATTCATCATTTCAAACATGATCACTTGACTAGATGAGCAAATCACTGAAGATGTCTCTTTTGTTTTTACTTTTTTTTGCTTTTTCTTTTGTGATGCCCCATCCTTTTTTTTTTTTACTCAAGGTTCTAATGACAATTAAGTCGTATAGGATTGATCGCATAGTTCAAAAAGGCTCTTTGGGCTCTAAAATTTTTTTAGCATTTTTTTGGTGAAAGGAAGAGAAAAGGTATAAAGGTATGAAATAAATTGTCTTAAGCAGAAAGGGATTCTTTTTTCTTTTTCTCAATGTGCCTTAAGACATGAAACAAAGGTTATTTAAGAAAAAGGCTCAAGCGTTTTTATATCTATGGTCATAGCAAAATTTTGACACACATTGAATTATCAATTGAAAATTTGAAAGAGTATCTGATTTTTAAAATTTAAAATAAACTTTCAAAATTAATCTCTTTTGTTCTTTGCCCAAGAAAAGATTATCGGCCCTTTAAGGTCTGAATTCAAACTCACATTTCCTGAAAGGTTATAGTTGATGAGTCCAATCATTTAAGTGATTAGGGTCATAAAAGTATTTAAAAAGGTGTGAAAGTGTTTGATGAGTTTTTTCCTAATAGTAATCACTATTTCTTTTAAGAATCCTTCCATCTTTATTGCAAAATAAAACTTTTTTTCTTTTTTTCTTTTTTTAATTTTTTTTTTAAATCTTGAAAGTTACTTATGTGGGACTTTTATTCAAACAAATGCATAAAGAGAAAATTTCATGAAAAAGATCCAAAGCATTCAATTCTTCCAAAATAAGTTAAATAACTCATAGGGACACTATACATATGTCATATATACACAGTAAAAAGATTCAAAAAGAAATCATCCTATCTTGATTTTTAAAACTCGAGATCTCTCTCTTCATCTCAACTTCTCACATTTAACAATTGGATGGAGTCAACAATTTTCATTGTTCTATTACCTCTGAAGTCAGAATATTATTCTTGATAAGATCTTCAACCTTTTTTTTTAACTGTTTGTATTTTTCAATTGAGGAGCCTATTACCCTCACATGGTAATCACACTTACCATTGGAATCATAACTCCTGGCTGATGGATTTGGTGTTACTTTTAGAGGCACATGAGTGAGATATTGACCTTCTATTAGCAAAGGTAAAAGATGAGAAATAGGGATAGATAATTTCTCTTGATCATTCTTTAGTCTCTTTCAATTCTTTGTCGATCGAATGGTGGATTCAAATATAGGAACAAGATTATGAATGACTATTTAGGGATGAAAATTTACTGAAAAGCCCAAATGTTGGCTTGGTTAGCAAAAATATGGGTTTTGAGAGATATGGCTTATGACAGGGTGATGAGGTTGACAAACAGGATAAGGATTATACGGGATAAAACTATTAGGTAAATGCCTCTCCATTGTTACTGCTTGCACCTTTCTTTTATTTTTTTTTTGATGTACTTTTTTTCAACATATGTCACCTCTTTTAACTTAATCTTACCACTTTTGATTGCATTTTCTATAATTTCACCAAAAATCACCATGTTCGAAAAGTTTTTAGAGACATTTCTAATCATTCTTCCTTAAAAGTTTGATGAAGGCATATTCACAACCATTATTTTTTTTACAGGCTCTTTTAGACATCCAATTATTAAAAGTGGATAGAGGCATCAATTCATAAAAATTCAGGCTAAAAGAAGTTTTCATTCATTCCCAAAAGTACCAAGTTTATACATCACGAACCATTCTAGGGCTGAGGCCAAAAAGTGCTAGACATATTCCTACTCCCTCTTATTTCGCCTAAAAAATCTAGAAACAGTTGACTATGATTGCTGGAGAGGACAATCATTTGCTTTAAAAGCTTTTTATTCATCATCTTGGCCAACCTTATTGTTACCTATAGCACTACCTGCTATCTCAACATGGATCAATGAAGGGTTCTTGTGAACAATTAACTTTGTTTTGATGTCAAAACTCAGATATCCAACTTTTATCAATCCATGTATCCTATGCTTCAAAGCTGTACAATCTCTAAGAGAATGGCATATGATGCCAAAATGGTATTCATATCGGGTAATAGGATCGTACCATTTAAGAAAAGGTGATTTACGAGATTCAACAGAGATTGGAGCAATGAGATAGTTTTCTAAGAGCAACGGATATAACTCTGTGTAAAACATGGGTATTAGATCAATAAGGGCTTTTCTTTTGGTGTTGCCAAAGTTTTTTAGTCTTATGGTTGGTTTACTTTGTTGAAAAGATGCTGGTATAGTTAGTCTCGAGGTGAATTGAAAAACTCTAGGTTAAAGATTGGGCTGATAAAATGGTGATTAGATAGCATGTTGAGCAAACGATTGTGAAATGTGAGGTCGTGAAGTGGATTCAGGTGTGAAATTCTTTTAGGTTGGATGAAATTTGAGGGCCTAATCCTAGGTGCTTGAAAAAGAGGTTGAAAGTGGTCATAAGAAGAATTTGGGTACGAGTTTAGACTCGAGATAGTTGGTGATGGTTGGTTGAAGCCAGGTGACTCCTTCTTGAAAATCAAACTTTTGAGCTTAGTTATTTGCATGGTAAGTTCACCCATTCTTCTTTTGAGTTCGCCTAAACTTCGATCACTATTCAAATCACCCAATGCTTTAGTTTGTTCTGGAAAAGTGCTAAGACTAACAGAAGCTGATTGTTCTTAACTTGATGGAATCGAAAGTGACAACGATCCTTGATGATGAACAAACTCAACTCCACTACTAGCTTTAACCATTTCTATCAATTGAGGCATCTGTTGTTTCATCTCTCAAAGCTCAAGCCATAATTTCTCTTGATTCAACTCCAAAGCACCAATCCTTGCTTCCAATCGATCTTCCATTTTTGCCATTCTAATTTCTACCAAGACAGACATTTTATTCTGAGACTTAGATAAAAAATTCTAGATTACTACCCTTATTGAATAAATATCACAAAAATAATGACACACAAAGTATGTTTATGAACACATGAATATGATGGCTAAAGAATGTCATGAAATGCATATATGCCTATAACAATGGATTTTTATATGTACAAAGACCCAAACAAAAATTTTCGTCAACCATGAATGTGTAAGCAAAGGAATATAATGTTATATTGTAGGGATAGTGCACTATGAAATGTAATGTATGTTCCATACGACCCTATTATTCATGAATCTATATGCATGAAATGCAATGACATATTTACATGAATGATGAGATGTATTCCTATGACTAATGGAATGCATGAACCTATCAAGTGCAAGTTATATTTTTACATGGAATACAATGCTTGTGTTATGCTAACTTAGTGAAACTAACACTACCTTTAAATATGTAATGAAATGGAATGTGCGTACTACTTATTAAGACGCGTATGGTAGGCATGTATCATTTATCAATAAGTGTATAACATGGATGCATGCACTGTCCATTGATGTGGATGGGGTGGAATGCTCATATTATCCTATCATGATGTGCATGGGATAGGATACATGTATTATTTTATCATGATGCATGAAACACGAAAGATGAAACAAAACATAAAAAATAAATTTTGAAAAGGAAGAACAAAAAAACTAGGACTTGAAAATTAATTTTATTTGGTCAATAAACAAAGAATTCTTTAAAAAAATCTTTAAATTTTTTTAAAACTTTTTTTTCTTTTTTTTTTTTTTTGCTTGTTGGATTAATGCTAAAAATAATTCATTCTATTCTAAAATATTTTATGAAAATGTAAAATTTGGATAACTACTAAAGGAATGAAATACATGTCAAAAAAAATCTTCAAGAAAATGCTATTCTCTTATTTCTACAAAAGGGCAATGCTCTATCGAAGGCCGATCCCCTAAGGTTCATTGTATGCTAAGTGCAGATTTATTCATCTAAAGGTTTCCAAATTGTTCCTCACTGGCATCCACACTGGACTAGTAAGGAACCCCGATCCTTACCCATTACAGGCTACGAACAGAAATGGTTTAATTTGAGTGAAAGTGTTTTGCTAGCAAATGTGAAGGTTATCACCTCACGAAAGCATAGCTACTTCACTTCCTCCTAAAAGGGGTAAAGCTCGGGTATAGAGCTCATGCATGTGAGCGAATATGCAAAGTGTGTGTAAAGCAATGTATTAATCAAAATAACATAAATAAATCATAATCACAAAATCAAAATAAATTAATAACTAACATACAATTTATTTTATTTATTAACTTGTATATATAATTTTAAAAAATTAACATAAGGGAATTAAACTAATTATTAAATAAAATCAATTAAATCCAACCATTGCTAACAACGCATAATTAAAATTTTGGCCTGACTCTCAAATCTCTCCAGTAGAGTCACCAAGTTGTCGTAACGATTTTGGGACCGTCAGATGTAATGTGTTTTAAAATCAAAAAAAATAAAAGGAGAGTCTCCACCAATCTTTGTTAGGATGTGATTGGCCACCCAAAAGTTTATCTTCTTAATAAAACTATAAAAGCGAGTTTAAAGTTTATCAAAAAGATAAATTTTGATTTACGAAAAATCAGGTTGGGTCCGAGAGTCGGTTAAGTGTGGAGAAGGATTGGCACCCCCACAACGCCCATAAATTGGTACCATTTAATTACACGTTATTTTTGGTGTTGGATAAAAATGGTTTCAATTTGAATTTTAACACTAATTCCCTTCATTTGAAAAAATAAAATTTTGCTAAAACTCTTTATTTAGGAATATTGAGAAAATCTTAGAGTTAAAAAATTATTTTAAAATTCTCCAACATCTAGGTAAAATTTTAAAATAATTTTTTTCGCTTAAGATTTAACACGATAATCCTTAAAATGAAATAACAATCTTTATAGATGATAATTGTTAGTGACTCTCCAACATCTAGGCAGAGTACTAAGAATTATTTTCTTCGACTGTTATTTTTATTTTATTTTCTAATATCATAAAAAAAATTTTAAAATGTATTATTCTTTTTTATTATAAAATATTTTATCATCAAACAGTAAATTAAAGATAGAATAATGTAGACAATTATCGATAATAACACGATAACAAATGTATGCTAATGAATGTCATGTAAAATGAAATGCAATTTAAAAGTTGGGTTCTTAAGTATAATGAGACCACCTCGACTCTCCAACATCTAGACAGAGCTTAGGTACGACTGTTTATATTTAAGATCCTAATTTACTATTATACTTTTTATTTATTAATCTTATTATTAATGCGAATTAAGAAATCATGTGAAAAAACTTAACGAAATAAAATTTCTTAAATACCCCATCATCTAGGCGACATTCGAGAACAAATTACTTCAAATGAGATTTTCACACGTGTCTTTAGGATTTACAAGATGTTTTGAGTAAGGACTTGAATAAAGGTTTTAAAGGTTAAAGTTTCAAGATTTTGAAGATTCAGATTTTAAGGTTTTGGTTTAAGTCTTGAGGGTTTTAGGGTTTGGTTTTAAGGTTTAAAGGGTCTTAAGGCTTGAATTTTAGGCTATGAAAGGTTTTGGGTTTTGATTTTAAAGTTTAGAGATTTTAGGGTTTTGATTTTTTTAAAAAATGAGGTTTGGGGTTTTGATTTAAGGAGTTTCGGATTTTAGAGTTTTGGGTTTTAGGGGTTTGGGATTTTATGGGGTTTGAATTTAAGGGATTTTGGATTTTTAGGGATTTCAGATTTTAAAAGATTTTGAATTTTAAGCGTTTCGTATTCTAGGGTTTTGATATTTAAGAATTAGTGTTTAAAGTTTCATTTTTAAGAAAATACGAACATCTCTAAAAATCTTCAACATCTAGGTGGATTTTGGAGCAAGTTCGATTTTAATAATTTTTAAAAATTAATTAAAAATTTTTTATATTTTTTTTATGAAAATTGATTAATAATAATTTCCCAACATCTAGGCGAAATTATTTTTTTAAAAATATATTTTTATTCCCTCCAACATCTAGGTAGGGAAAGTAATAAAAATTATTTTATTATTATTATTATTATTTTAAAGCATTTTTAGTATGTATTTTTTAATTATTATCTTACTTATTTTTATTTTTATTATTATTAAAATAATTAAATATTTATCCTAATAAATTTAAAAACTTATCATGCATAAATATATAAAAATACTTAAAATAATAAAAATAATAATATATAAAAAAATTAGAAAATTAAAAGAAAAATTTTTTTTACCTGAATCGGACCGGTCAACGGCGGTTCGATTGGATCGAAAAGGGGTCAGTTCGGGATGCGATTCAGTTGAGCCAGTTGAGGAGTGATTTAGACCGGTCTAGGGAGCGGTTTGGTCCTATCCGATCAAACCGGTTCAGGACTACTGAGAAACCGGGTTGACGGGTCGATTGCACGGATCTCGGGTCCGATCCGGGTCCATGCGCGAATTTTCCCTTGCCCAATATGATGTCGTTTTGGCCTCTAGGCCTTTATATATAACTGAAAAAAAAAATTTTGTTTCAGTCTTTTTCTGTTTCAAAAAAAAAAAAAAGAGGAGAGCTCCAAAGCTTCCTCACCTTCCGGTCGTCGAATCGTCGCGCCAGTCACCACCTGGTTCATTATCGGCGGCGTTGCCAATGATCGCTGGTGGCTGGAAAACCTTCAAAATACCTTAAAATTTTCTTTTTTTCATTCTCTTTTTTGGATCTGACTTTGTTTTTGCCAGAAACAGCCCCGATCATCGTAGATCGGGGCTTGAAGTTTTCTTTCTTTTTTTTTTTTTTAAGGAGAGACTAATATGATTTTTGCTTTTGCAAGTAGCGTGACATTAGGTTCCTCCCTGCGGGGAGAACTATGTTTGTTTATTTTTTATTTCTGTTTTCTTTGGTTTTGGTATTTGGGTGTGAGTTTGAAATTTGGGTTTTTTATGTGTGAGGATGGGAATTCTGTCTGAGGCTGTTGAAAGTGTTTTGATAGGAGTAGTTCATCTGAGCTCGAGGGTTTGTCATAGGGGTGGATTGAATAGGCCTTTTTTTTTTCAGAGAAAGTCTAAAGGGGAAAGGGGCTGGGGGTTTTAAAGAGCTTCAAATAGGAAGATCTGGGTGGCTGTTGGGTGACTGTAGGTGGGTTGAACAGGGGGCTGGTCAGGGGCGACAGCGGCATCGTACCAGCCCTCTGGTTTCTGTCTCCTTTTCCCTTTTTTTTATTATTATATTTTTTAAATTGTTATTATTATTAATATTATTATTAAAAAATTGAAATGAAAACAGTAGACCCGAACAAAATCTGTGTCTATAATATGTGATATTTATCTTTTAAAATTTTAAAAAATTTAAAAAAATAAATGAATATAAAAATTTTTATGAAGGTAAAAATAATAATTTTGAGATTTTAAAATTTAAAAAAGAAATATATCTATGTAACTAATGAAATATGAATTAAGTAAGATTAATTTTTAAAATTTTAAATTTATATTATAATTTACTTTTTATTTTAAATGAATAATTTAATCTATTTAATCATTTTAAATTTAAATTTAAATTTATCAAAATAAATGTTGATCATGTAAAATCAACACTTAAAAATTTAAAATCAAGATTTTTTACAAAAAGATATATCTAAAATTGGAATAACACTTATAGTAAAAAAAAAAAAAAAGAGTTAATTATAGATAATGTTATAAATTTTTATAATATATATAAATTTGTCTTCCATTTAAATTTTAAAAATTGTAGATAACTAAATAGTTTTTAAAACATTTTTAATAAATAATCTAAAATTAAAAATATCTTATATATCATTCTCAAAAGAAATTTAAAAAATTTTTTACGTGTCCAAAAGAAAAAATGTCCACATAAAATATCTATGTTAATAAATCTTATATAGTAATTATATATTTTATAATATAATATTATATATGATATATAATTCTCAAGAAAAATTTTATAAATTTTTCTCTATGTCAAAAAAATTATACATATAAACATCCATATTAATAAATTTTATATGATAATTATGTATCCTATAATATAATATTATATATAATTAATTTATTATAAATTAAGTAATACCAATTTATTTAACAAATTACATAAATATATTAATATAATTTATTGATAAAATATGAATATAATTTACTAATAAATATGTTAAATTTTAAATTAATTAAAAACAACAAAATTAAAATAAAATAATTTTTAATATCGAGTGAAATCATAAAGATGATTGATATTAGATTTAATAATTTTAAATATAATAAAATAATATGACATAAAAATTATATAAAAAATAAAATAACACAATTTAAAATTTTATAAAAATTATATAGTTTTTAGAAACTTAAAAAATATATTTTATATTGTAATATATTTACATAAATTTATCACGATAATTTTATTTTTTCGTAACATTATACGTATAATTATCATATCTACTCATATATTGGCTTTGAAACTTGGCACTCGTTTAATTGGAGGAAAGGTTCCGACTTCTGACAAATAAAGAGAAAAAGGCAAAAGAGATTTTGAGTGGGGTGTTAATAGTTATCATATTGGAAGGCGTGCCCATTTTCCTTAGCTCGGCTTCCAAGCTTTCTTTCAAGCGGCTCGATTGCTTTTCACAAATTTTTGTTTTGAACAAATTAATATATATAAGAATATCATAATTTTTTTTTTAATTTGATCATTGTATAAATATTTTTGTTCCTTTTTGTTGGCCAAAACATTTTTTTTTCAAAAAAGTCAGTTCAAATCTCTTTCTCTAAATAAGAAATACTATTTTTAATATTTGAACATGATTTAGTAACGTTATTAGAAGTATGATATATATATATATATATATATTCACGGAGATGTTTTGTTTCATATATTTTCAATTTAAAAAGTTGTAATATGTTTATGGACATTAGTATATTATTAAAATAATGAAAAAAAATTCACATAAATTAAAATTTGGAATTGTATGAAAAAATGTTTGAGATATTATATAAAATTTATTTATTATAATCAATTAATTTTAAATTGAATAACCAACTTCAAATTTAGTATAATTTTAAAGCAAATATTACTTTTCTTATTGTCTCTCATGTATCAAATAAGTTTGAGATATCTTGAACAAATATTAAGAATTTTATTGACGGATTCTAACTTATGTTATAATATATTGTTTGATATTTTCATAATCCAACCTTATAGCATATATGTTTTTGTTTTTAATGAAATTATAACTTGTATGGTTGAAACATAACAATCCAGAGAAGGTAGTATTTGAATCTTGTACTTTAGTGTTGAGATAAATTTTTATTATCATGATAAGAATTATATCACATTTTTTGAAGTGTTAAAAGTGAGATCATCATTTCATTTTTATATGCACTTATTATTAGACTGCAAAGAATTTTATTATTCAAAAAGAAAACATCATTTTGAAACATCTTAAAATGAAAAATCAAGTACATAGCAAATTTGCAATTCAGTTTGAGAAAAAGAGACAAAATTAAATTAAGTTTGGCTATTATTACGAAGATTAGGATTTAAAGAACAAACATCAACACAAATTTTTTCATCGGTCATTGATGAAATTGGATGTTCTGTCTCTCTGTCATGGCCACATCCAAAATGCTGTTGAAATCAGTTTTTGTTTCATATCTTACGTGGCATTCGATGAATGGCAGAGAGAGGTTTTAATGATGGGTCCCTTCCCAGAGGAAAAGAAAAATAAAATCAAGGGCCCCAAAACGAAGAAGCAAAGATTCTTTCATATCGACACGTGTTAAGACATGTATGATACGTGGCAGAAGTCAATAGGACATTACCTGCTCTTATTGTGGGGGGATAAGGTATCATAAAATTTATCGCTGCTTACCAAAGTCGCATTGTCCGAAGTACAAACTAAAAACACCGGTTCCTTAAGAGCAAGAAACAAAAACGAACGAGGAATGTAGGTCGGAGGCAGGGGCGGGGGCGGTGAACGAAATGTCGGCAACTACCTTTGATGTGACCATCTCATCTAATCTCATCTCAACCTAAGTTGACAAAAACGTGAACAGTGGAGTATTGTAGTATTTCTTAAGTGTCCTAAAACGAGGCATTATGGGACCCAAAAATCATTTGTTCTTGGAAGATCTTGTCGGGTCATACATCTCATAATTTAAAACATATTCAATGATAGAAAATGATGCCTATAAAAGATTTTAATTTAAAATTTTAATAAAAATTATATATAAATTTAATAAAAATTAAAAATATATATTTTATATTTTTATATTAATACGAATTATAACATATAAATTTTTATGTAAAACATAATATAAATTTACGAATACATAAATACATAAAATATAATATGAATTTACAAATATTTAAATTATTAAATCTTACATAACATAAATATATGAATTACAAAATCTAAACATAATATGCATCAACTTGATGTATTGTTCATTTTAATTCATTTAGATCTCACATTTTTATTCCAAAAAAACCCCTGCAAGCAAAAAGTGATATGAATATTTATAAATCAAAATCAACTCTAATACACAATTAATATAAAATTCATAACTCTTTTCTAAAACTATGACATCTTCTTCCACTCCATCTGAGAACTCATCATCCCTAGTAATACGTCGTTAATACACCAAAACCTACTCTAATATCATATGTCACAATTTATAAAATATTATTAGCTCCAATCTATTGAATCTCATGATTTTCTCTTACAAAAATACTGATATAAATATTTATATCCCAAAACTTACTTTAATAAACAGTTCACGTAAAATTCAAAACTGCTTTCTGACTCGATGAAAAATCTGTGTCTACAAGTACAACCCAGAGAGAAGAAAAATCTGGAGGTATACTTCATGCGAATATATAGTTCACAGTTAAGAATACAAAGCATTAGCTATTTTTTTTTCTTTTTTACTAATTACCGTTAAGCTAGCAACAAACCATCTCAATGTCCGGTGGAGGTTCCAAATTCACTCAACTGCCTTCTACCTAAATATTGCGACTCCAAGTAGCTTTCATATCCTTGGTCTATCTAAATAAACCCTTGCTGCCTTTACAATTCGCATCCTGAACCAGCACGTTTTTCTTTCTCAAAAATGAAGGATTCATGCATGCAATGTAGCATTTTGAATGTTCCATCACTCGACCTTTGCAACTCCAACTCCAGGCGCACTGCTTTCTGCAACATTCTCCCTTACAAACCTGGGAAAGCAAGAAGGCAAAAGTAGTATTCAGGAGAAATAAGAGAGACAGAAACATGAATATTACACACCAGACCATCTCAATTGGAAACTATTTGAATCTTGAACACAGATCTTTCATTTTAGTGGAAGAAAAAAGAGAAATAAAAATTATAACATATGGGATAAAATGTTACCTTGCTAATTTGTCCCTTGATGACTGCAAGATATAGATTGAGAGAATAAAAGATAGCATCAGCCCTGTTCACACACACAAATAAAAATTAGTGGCAATAGTGTAGATAGATAATCTCTCACATTCACCAAGCATTTGTTGTACATCATTCAAAAATAAAATTTTCATGGTTTGACAAAACAGATGGTTATCATAGGTTTCCACCCAGCAAGGTGACATTCTTCATTCTTCAAGGATTAACTGATGCCCGGCTATTGGGATCATGATATGGTTTGCAGAGGCTGAGTGCATACATCAGAGACTAATATGTGAGTCCTAGCATACGCTAATATAATAAATATGGGAAAAAACTATCTACAACTTTCTATACCCAGATAATGAGAATGAGGACACCTATCAAGAAAAAATTATAACAAATGGCTAATGGTAGCATTTAACATTTAAGATGATTTTCGTGACTGTTACAGATCATTTTCAGTTTCAGGAACTAAAATATACAACCGATACAGAGCATAATAAACTGATTCACTGCCTTAAGGAAAGTATTAACTGTTTACCTGATCCAAACAGAACATAAAATCCAGATGTCACATCTATCTCTGATTGCTCCTCCCTGTCATATAAACATCACAATCATATCACAATCCATAACAAATATAAGAAAAAATCAAGTTAATCATATGCTGAAGTTGCAGCTTCCCATGTGCAACATAGAATAATGACAGCACAAAATTTGGCAAAATAACTCACTGGTTCCCACATTCAAATGTTTCAGTTGAGTCACTCAACATGCTCGTGTTTTTAGAGGTTAAAAGCAGGAATTGTAAAGCACTTAAGATACAACAGAGATACTCTCTCCTTAGCTTGAAATTGTCAGTTTTAAACTATCATCTCATACGTTCCTGAAAACTTAAAAGCAGACTAAATTCAAAAACAGCAGAGAGAGAGAGAGAGGAAGATTTCAACAACAAACAAACATACTAACCAGGTGTATCTGACAAGCACATATTTTGGCCAATGTTGAGGATCCCAGAATTGTTTACGAATATCAGGATGAATTTCAACATCTGTTGCAGAAAAAAATACTTAGAGTTGCCAGTCAACTCACAGGAAAAGAAATAAATGAACTGTTACAATCCGTTTGAAGCACTTGATATGCTATCATGAAACTAAGAATATGAAAAAAAATCTTTGTTCAAAATTCACAGGTACAGCCCAACAAAACTGTGAATCTATTTTCAAAGCAATAATCCTCCCATGTCTCCTGATCCAAGAACAATTTTGATCACAAATTACCTAAAAATAATAACTATTATAACTTCTCAACAATCTCTTACTTCCAATAGAGCATATAGACAAAAGGATAAATGTAACAAAGACTATACTGTGCCCTAGACTACACTATGCCCTATGTTTTTGGAAAAAGTCTTGGAAAATTTCCCTCTTATTCTTTTAAAGGAAAAAAACATATACCACTTGTGACAAGTAAAAATCATCTAAACTAGTTTTGATGGGTTATATCAAGTTCTGTAGACGTTCACGAGAATAATCTTTAAAAAATTTAGTAAAGAAAGAATAGCATATCTTCAAGCATGATTAGATATATCTCTAATTCTTAGCAAACTAGTAATATATGGAAAAGTAAAGTAAGATGAGAATACATACAGTGATGAGGCATATCCACAATTTTAGCAGTGACACCATGCAAATCACCCCCCGAGTACCTCTGAATGAAATATAAGTTGAAAACCACAACAAGTAAGTCAAATCATGCAAAATAGCCAGAAACATTCTCCAAGAGACATGTTTTTCTAGTAAGTATTAATATCCAAACGCAAGGGAGTAAAAGTACAAAGATATCTTACCAAATGCATGTCAATCATTGGAACTTCAGAACTCTTACGATTTATTAGAAAAAGCCATGGAACAAGAAACTTCTCCTTCCCAACTTGGAATGATCTACATAAATCAAACGTTTATGGAACATGAATTGCTATAATAATTCCCAAAAATAATGCATTTGTGGTCAAAAGAGGATTGTTTAGACAAACTGTTAACATAAAGCTTATAAAAGCATTTTAGGAGTGGAAAGATGAGGATAAGAATATACAAGAAAAAGGATCCTAAGGTTCATGCGAAAGTCTAAATCTCAGACTAATTATTCACAGTTTGCAAAACGATTATTCCAGAAAGCTGAATTAAACAACATTTTTGGACTCATAAACATTTCATTCATGAATCCAAGGTATTGAATTAAATAGTTTAATTCCTTTCGCTGTTTCCTCATTGTATTGAAGGAATGAAACCCTAACAATTGCAACTAATAAAAAACACACAAATAAAACAAAAGGTTGAATTATAAACCATGATCATAATTTGAATAAATTCTTACATTTTGTAGGGATCAGCGCCCGTGTAACCAGTCGGCTTTGCTATAGGAATCAAGACCTGCAAATTTTTTTTCAAAAATGAAAAATTGAAATAGAAGCGAAAATGGAGGTGGAAAAAGAATAATAATAATAATAATACCTCGCGATTAACGGCAAAGTTGGGACAGTGTTTCCCGATCATGTCATGCCAAACAGTTCTCGACTGAAATCAAGAATTCAAAAGATCTCAACTCAAAGAAGAGATTAAAAACTTAAAAAAAAAAAAAAAAAAAAACTAACAGAGTGGTATTGGCCCATCTTGCTCATGGGAACGATGTCCCCTGGCCTGTAAGCAACGGAGATTAAAGGAAGCAAAAGTAACAGAGAAATTAGTAGAAGCATCGACGCCATTTTTGTGCAATTTTCTCGCCTGCTTCTCTCGCCACTCAAACAGGTCCAAAGTGCTGCCCTACCAAAACTAAACTAAAACACTTTGCGTTTCTTTCTGTTCGATCGAATCCACCCAGGGGCCTGAACCTGATCCGGAATACGGCCCAAAACTTCTGTTTTTATCCCTTTGGTCCAAAAATCATAAAATACTAAGCGAGTATTCGCGTCTTGGCAACTCAAAATTTTGTTATTTTATCATCCATATTAATCAAATTTTTTTATTTTACCTAATTAAAAAAAATCCATCGGATATTTATTTATTTTTATCAAATAAAACCTTGTGGGTTAAATTTTTTTTACCATTTCATTCATTGGTTTTTTTTTTAATTTTTCTAATTAAAAATTTTTTAAATTGAATAAAGATGACACATTGATATTTAAACTAACCTTCTATTATTATAAAATATATCTAATTAAAAAATTAAAATTAAAACAAAAAATAGAGAAAAAGGAAAAAAATGAAAAAAAATAAAAGGGAAAAATGTGAAAAAAATAGTTAATAGAAGGTGTCACATGGACACACTCATGTATGCACATTAATTTATTTAAAAAAATTATTTCAATGAAAAAGAAAGGAAGATAAAAAACTAAAAAAATAAAAAGACGAAAAGCAAAAAAAAATAAAGGAAATTTGAGTTGACAGTGACATTTGCAATGGTGAAATTTTTTTAAAAAAATTATATCATGGATTTTAAAAAGAAACAAAAACTAAAAAAAAAAAAGAAACGGAAAAAAAAATCAAATCCAAATGTAACATCAGTTCCTCTACTAATATTTTATTCTTTAAAAATCATCAAATTTAAAAATATATATATATTTCAAATAATCATATCAAATATGCTCATTTAAAAAATTAAAATATTTAAAAAAATTATTAAATATTTAAAAAAAGATAAAATAAATAACAAAAAAAAGCCAAAAAAAGAAAAATAGCCAAATGACTTGACATATGACATACTCTATCATCAAATTGATTTTTAAAAAAATTAAAATCTAAAAAGTTATTTATTAAATATATAAAAAAGAAAATAAAAAAAATAAACATGTGATATATTATTGGTATCAAGTGAATCTTAAAAAATTTTAAAAATTTTTTTTAAATTTTTATTTAAAAAAAACTAAAATGTATAAAAAAAAAGCAAAAAAAACATGTTCAGTTTAAACGGGTCCTACATACAATAAAATGAAATCTTTTAAAATATATTTTATGATTTGTAAGAATATTTATTAAATATTTTAAGAAGAAAAAGTAAAAACAAAAAACCAATTAAGAAAAAAAAATAAAAAAAAACCATAGATGCAACATGTGGTAGCCCAAGGAACAAATTTTGTGGCCCATGCATTACTAAAATTTAGCTCATGTTTGAATTAGAGTTAGTAAAAGAAAGGAAAACAAAAGTTTTAAAAGGAAAAAATGATATTTCATTAGTTTGTTTGGATAATTAAAATAAGGGAATGAATTCATATATCATATGTAATATCTTATTACAAAATGCAAAAATATCTGATAAATATTGCTTACATAAACGCTCATGTATATAGTTTTACTATTTGACACAAAAAATTACTTAAAAATTTTACTTACGTGAATATTTACAATGGTAACTTTTAAATTGTTAACAATAACATTTAATCTAAATATATTATCTTTTTAATTAAATGAATTTTCTAATAATCCATAAATATATTTTTAAAATTTAAGATTTTCAAATGTAATAATACATTATCTTTTTAAGTTTTTTTTTTTGACATATCAAAAATCTAATATATATATATATATGATATAACAATATACATAAACAAGTTTACCACATAGGTGCCTATGTGGACAACTCTCTTAAATAATACATAAGATAGTTTTTTAAAAGAATAAGATAACTTATTTTAATTATAAATTCGATAATTTTAAATTTATTAAAATATCAAAATTATTTAAATTATAATTAAAAATCAAATTAATTTAGGGATATATATTTTAAAATTAAAAATATGAATATGGATTTTATTTTTTAATAAATAATTTTAGTTGTTTGCTAAATAACCTTATTTAAATATTTATTTAATAAAAAAATTTTCAAACATGTTAAAAAATTACAAAGATTAAGTTTATCAATCTTTCAATAACCTTTTTTATTTTGATTTAAAAACTTATCTTTTTAAAAATTTATGTAAGACATTAAAAATTCAAGTAATTTTATCTAAGATTTTGAAAATTCAAAAAATGTTCATCTTAAATTTTTAAATAATAAGATTATCAAAATGATTATATCTATTTGAACTCTAATTATCAAATTTTATATTTTAAATAAATGTAAAAAATTTAATATTATCTTTATCACTTTTTATATCCATTTTAAATCTTAAAAATTATCTATTGTCCTAATTGCTACTAAAAAATTCTTCTATAAATTTAAGACTACAAATTTAATGTGTTATACATCAAATTTTTTTAAAATTTTTTCAATAACTTTTTTAAGGTATATTCTATTACTATTGCAATTTTTTTTGTTTATAAATTTTTTCTAAGATATATTTTATTGTTATTACAGTTTTATTTTTATGAAAAATAATTTTTTTCAATTGATTTTTTCTTTTTTCACATATTTTTTAACATTTTTCATATTTTGTATAATAATTTAGTTAAGATTACTAAAGTGAAAGTTTGCTAATATTTCTTTTATTTAAGACAAATGTAATGTGTTATACATTAATTTTTTATTTTTAATAACTTTTTTTAAGGTATATTCTATTACTATTGAATTTTTTTTTTGTTTATAAATTTTTTCTAAGATATATTTTATTGTTATTATAATTTCATTCTTATGAAAAATAATTTTTTTCAATTTATTTTTTCTTTTACATATTTTTCTACATTTTTTATATTTTGTATAATAATTTAGTCAAGATTACTAAAGTGAAAGTGTATTAATACTTCTTTTATTATTTAATTTATCATTTAATAATATATTTTTATTTTAAAAAAAGATAATTTATTTTTATTTGATATAATTTTACAAGTGTATAAATATTATTGTTAACAAAAATATCCAAAAAAAAGGCATAATTGTTTTTACTGTTTTCAAAAAAATTATTTTTTAATGACAAGTCAATATATATAAATTTTATATGTGTTACAAGTTTTAAAATTTTGAATATAATTTTAAAAAGAAACTAATTTGTATATATATATATATATTCATATTAAATAAATAAAATTATTTCGTGTATTATACATGTTATAATCTAGTTACTCAATAAATTTGCTTTTATTATGTCTTATGTAATAATTTTTAAATTTTTGACAACAAAATTTAATTTAAATATATTATATTTCTAAATAATTTCATAATAATCTAGATATATTTTTAATTTTAAAAATTTAAAATAAAATGATATTTTATCTCTTAAAATATATTTTTTAATAATCATATATATATATATATATTACAAAATATGCTACCAAATAAATATACAAATGTGGATGTTCATATAGATAACTTATTTTTATGACATGTAAGATATGTTTCAAATTCAAATAAAAGTTTTTATTTATTTTTAAAATTTAAAAAATCTAAAATAGCCATCCAATCTAATACACATTACAATCACAAATCAATCCACAAATATATTTTTTTAAATTTAAAATTTTCAAATATAATTTTATTTTCATAACTTTCCTTATAATTATTTTTTATTATTTGATTTTTAAAATTTAAAAAATACACATATCTATTATATATTACTTTTAAATTCAAAAAATAGTTAGTAATTCTAAAGTCATCTATGTCTCATATTTGTCATTCAAAATTCCTATATGTGAATCGTGTATCCTTCATCAAATTTTCTTTTCTTATTTTGCAACTTTTCTTTTAAACTTATATTACTATTGTGATTTTATTCTTAAAAGATTATTTTTTTTTCAATTTATTTTTTATTTTTACATGCATTTACTAAATATTTACATGTTTTATTCAATAATTTAATCAAGATCACAAAAGTATGTAAATACTTTTTATATGACTATATTTTATTTTTTTAAACAATATACTTTATTCTTTAAAAAAAAAATTTATGAACGTTAATTTTTGTAAACATCTTTTTATCTTTTAAATTTTTTTGGCATTTTGATTAAGATTATAAAAATAATGACATGTCAAATAATTTTTTATAATTTAATTACTTTTTAATTCAAATTTTTCAGAAAAAAAAAAAAGCACAAGAAATGATTTTTAAAGACTCCAATGGCAATATGGTCCATAAGTAACCATACTATATGATATAATCCAAAGTAAATTCAATTTAATTCAATTTATTATCTTTTTATTTTACTTGTTTATCATGATATTTATAATAATAAAAACAAGCATAAATCTAATTTGTGTTTATGCATATGTATTTAAATAAAATAAAATTAATCCATGCATCGCATGGGTTATAATATAATAAAAGGAATAAATTGATTGTAAATTTTGTTTTTGTTTAAGTTGTGAAAAAAAAAGGAAAGAAAAATATATATTATATTATATTGCTCATATTATACTCTTTTAAAATAAAATATTTTTCTATTATGTGAATAATTTTGATATTAATTATTTTAAATAATTTTAAAAATTAATAAAAATGATTTCAATTAAAAATAATAGTATTAATAATTAATTCATTAAAAATGTACGTTTAGGATTTTTTTTATACTACAATATTCTTTTTGTTCAAAATTAATCCATAAATGAGAAAAATTAAAATTTTAAATAGTTATCATTAAGATAAATTAACCATAAATTTGATTAAGATTCTATTTATTTCGCAATAGTTTATTTTTAGAAAGTATTTTTTAAAACAATGTTTACATTTTCTAAAACAGTATAAATTTTCTGTTATTTAGATTAGTTAATTAAAAATGTTTTATGTTATTTGGTTATTTTTTGAAAAATCTGTTTTTTTCCTCAAATAATATTAATATAATTATTAAAATATTAAAAAATATTTATTATTAAAGTATATTAAAATTATTTATTATTAAAATTATTAATATTCAAGAATAATTATATTTTAATAATAAAATTTAATATTAAAATATCATATTAATATATAAATACTTAAAAATAAAACTATTTATTATTCTTTATATTAATATTTTAAAATATTTAAAATAGTATTACTATTCTTAAAATCTTATTTTTATTAATATCAAACAATAATATTTATTATTAAAATATTTATATTTATATTGAAAGTATCCATGATTAAATCATAACAGAAAATTTTTTTATATTTATTATTAAAATAGTAATATAATCATAACAGAAAATTTTTTATTTATATTTATTATTAAAATAGTAATATAAATACAATAATAGATAAAATATAAAATTATATATTTTAAACTAAAAAATAATAAGAAATTACTAAAATATGCATATTAAAAAAATAATATTATATTAATATTTGACATTAGTTATTAAAATAATAAAAATATTATTGTATAAGATATTATTTATTATTAAAATAATAAATGTAATACTTTTTATTATTGAAATATGAAAAATATTTATGTTTAATAATATCAAAATAAAAATATTTAAAATTGAAATATTAAAAATTTTTAATGCTAATATGTTAAATTTTTAAAATTAAAATTAAATAAAATATTTTTATTAATATAATAATATTTCAAGTAAAATTAAATCAAGTTTGCACTTAAAATATTATATTCAGAGTCTTACTTAAGTATAATTATAAAAATATTTAAAATTAAAATATTAAAAGACTATTTTAATTTTTAAATAAAAGTAAATAAAAATATTATTTATTAATATAATAATAATTTGGATTGGGTTAAATTAAATTTGAGCTTAAAAAAAATTATATACAAGGTTTGACTTGAGTAAAATTACACTTAAATACATTGATAAGTAATTTTACTCATAGACAACTGTTTTTGAAAACTTATCTTTCTCTTTTGAAAAGGATAAGATATTTTTTAAAAAAATTACTTCATTTTCTATTAACTAGTAAATCATTTTTCGTTAATCAATCAGCTTTTTGCCAACTAAACATCTAAAAATACTAAAATTATTTTTTGAAAGTTATTTTTTATAAAACAAATAGAGTCCAAGTATTAGTATTTTCTTACAATTATACTTGTTTATCATGTTCTTTTAATTTTATTATTTAAAATTTGTGTAATGATAACAAAAAGAAAAAAAAAAAAAAGGCCCTAAGCATTAATTAAAAAATATATAGAATTCAAAGTTATTGACAAAAAATAGTTAAGAAATGATTTACAAAAGATTTAAAGTCAACATCAATAGTTAAATTTGAATATTATAATAGTTTTTTTAAAATGATAAAATATAATAAAGGTATAAAAGTTATTTTATATTTAAAATTTTGTAATCCTTTCTTTTCTTTTCTATTTATCTTAATTCGAGATAATTAAATATTAGAGCTTTTGGAAGAAAGGAAAGGATATTCAACTTTTTTTCCTTTCATTTATTAAAATATAAATGATAAACCAAATTTCCTTATTTCCATTGTTTTCTTTTTCCCTTACCTTCTTTTAATGTGTAGTTTTTTTTATACCATTAATATCTATCAATTTTACACTTTTATTTTACTATATAAATAAATACATGATGAAAGGGTATAAAAAACTTATGAATTATAATTAAAAAATCATCTAAACTCTTTTTTTTTATTGAAATCAATCAATTTCTCTAATATTTATTTAATAAGCTTTTATTTAGATAAAATTATAATATTATTAAATTTTTTGTCAATAAAAATAAAATTTTATTTGATATCAATAAAATAAATTAAAACTTGACACAAAACGTAATTAATATATGTAAAAATAAAATAAAATAAAATAATTTTTTTTTTAAAGATCTTTTAAGAGTTTAATTGATTATAATTTAAAAATTAATTAATTCAATTTTACTATATGACTAAATTTTATCTAATTAAAAGTTTAATTGAATCAAACTAAAAAATTAATACTTGATTGATTATAATAAAATATTAAAAATTTAAATATTTTTTAAATATAGTTCAAAATATTTTTTAACCTTTAACCTAAATACATTTATACTGTAGTTAAAAAGTGAAAAATTAGAAAATTGTCATTAAAAATTAATAAGAGATTTTTTTTAAGAAAAAAGGAAAGATAACAGAAAAAAGAACAAGAGTTACGAAACAAAGGAAAAAAAAATTAATACAGTAAAATTGAGTCTTCTGCCTTTTAATTTAGTGATTAAAGAACTTTAAAAAGATATAAATATCTTAATTTCGAATCATAATCTCTTCTTCTTTTTTCTTATAAGGGTTACGCTCCATAAAACAAAAAAATAAATAAATAAAATTGAACAATCAATCGACAAATTCCCCCCCAAAAAAAAAAAAAAGCCTCGTGGTCGCGCTCTTTTAGATTTTACCGATTCATTCCTTTCTCCCCCTTTTGAAACCCTGATTGTGCAAAATATCCCCAAAAAAAAAAAAGAAGCAAATAACAAACGTGTTTAGATAAGAAGGGCCGTTGGATTGGGGCTGCGGCGAATCGAAGAGCGTTAATGATCGGACATTCTGTTGGGGCGTGAGACGGGGAACCCGTTTCCGTTGGGAGGAAAGGGTGTTTTAGATTTTTCGATGGGCGGCTTCCGAGATAGGTCGCCTGAACCAAACGGCGTCCCGTCGGAAGAGAGGTCTTTCACGTCATCGTCTTCATCATCGAATCAAGCGGGGATTAGTGTGGAGTATTGGAAAAAGGCTGAGGAAGCGACGCAGGGTATCATTGCCCAGGTTCAGCCAACTGTTGTTTCCGAAGAGAGAAGAAAAGCGGTTATCGATTACGTTCAGAGATTAATCAGGCATTATCTTGGTTACGAGGTCAGGTTATCAAATATTAGTTAAGCTTTTGGTTATCATCATTTTAGGCCCTAATTTCATTATTTTTATGTGATAGAGTGTTAACATTGAAATTAGTTTGGAATTACTACTGTATTTGTTATATTTACTAGGACAACGATTTTAGGATGGAGTAGAGCATAAACTGAACTCTTTTGTAGTTTGGAATAATAGGAAAAGAAACACCTAATTTAAGAGAAAATAAGGTTAGTATTTATTGATTAAACTAAAATGAAGAATGGCGGCGGTTTGCTGTTTTTACAAAAAAAAAAAAAGTTTCAAGATGTGAGGAAGTTCCTACTTCATGGCCTCTCATTGGGTATAAGGTAATGTGGTTTCCAACAAAATGGAGTTCCATTAGTATATTGTGTATAGAAAGCTGAGTGTGTGTCATTGATAAATCTCTATCGTACCATCCTAACCAAATGTCCTTTCTATATGAAAATTGATGATATGACCTAATAGTTGTTGTAAATCAAGCCAAGTTGAACTTGCGAATTCCATTACATAGGTGATGCTTCTATCATGCTAATGTTCCATTGTTATAACTGCCTTATTTTGCCAAATTCTCATCTATTGGGAGTTGCATGGAATGATAAGGCCATTGATGGGGGTGCTTTTGAGTATTTGACTTCTGTGGTACTATTTCTTTGGTCAAACTCAGTCCATTTACCTTGAATTAGGTTATCAAGGGTTTGTTTTCAATTAAGCAAAGCCCTTAATTGCAATTACCTAGTATTGTAAAAATCAATTGGGAAATTTATCATTTAATGTTTTCAGCTGAAAGGAACCTGGCTGTTGATGACAGAATAATACTCACATTTTATTTCTATAATATCAGTGGTAACCTACATCTCATACTTTAAACTTTTTGTCTTTTTGTATTTCTTGTTCGTATTGCTATTTATTGGTGTGATCGTGAATGTAAAAACATTTGATTTGAATTAGTAACAGTTTAGATGGATAGTAATCATTTATCTTGTATTTATTACAGGTATTTCCATTTGGGTCAGTGCCCTTGAAGACCTATCTTCCTGATGGAGATATTGATTTGACAGCCTTTGGTGGCCTAAACCTTGAGGAGGCTCTGGCCAATAATGTTTGTTCTGTCCTTGAAAGAGAAGACCATAACAGAGCTGCAGAGTTTGTGGTGAAGGATGTCCAATTAATTCGGGCAGAGGTTTTTAACTTCAACTAATATGTTTCTACAGATCTTTGCTTAGTCAAATTTTTTGTTTTCTGCATCAGCAAGAGACTCACCTGTTTACATTAGGTTTACTTCATCCCTAATCTTTTGTTGTTGACATTTACATCTATCTTCATTTTGAATTTCCCCACCTTGACCATTTATTTTAACGTCATTATTACATAGACAACTGAGCTGAACAGTACTTTGATGCATCCACATGTTTTCTCTTTGTCATTTTAATGAATGCTGTTTCTGGAAAAAAACGAGTAATGATTTCTATGCTCAGATGGAGATACGTGCTATCCCCATGGAAGATTTTCTTCAACAAAATGTTATACAAAGACCACAATAATGTTTTCCACCTTAGGCTTTGTGCATAATTTGTCTGGTCATCTCTGCTTCCTGGTTGTAGTCCTAGAGAATTTAAGTTTACTTTCAAACAGAAATTGCAGCTATATGGGTAGAATTTGGAGGATGGTGACACAACAGTCTCTGCTATGCAGCATTTTATTGCTAATTGTTGAGGGTAACAATGATTTCCAGAGCATTGCTGTATCTCTAATGATGGGTTTGGGTGGGTTGGATCTGTGAATTCAATTATGTTTGCTTAAAAGTTAAAACCCTATCCTTGACTGATAGCTGGATGTTTTGACTGGATGGTGGGGACAACTGATGTAACTGATAACTGTAACACATACAAAAGAACATTATTATATCCTTTTCTTTTTTATATCTTTCTGAACCTGTGAAGTCATGCATACATAAATGGAGCTCCTATCTCATTTTAGTGGACAGTCAAGTAATTCCCTCATTCCTTTGTGGAGCATCTGTGAAGTCGTGCAAAGTGGAAATGATTGCATATTCATATGCTCTTGCATTATATGAGATCCTTACAGTTATGTTTTGAGATATATGTATATATATATATATATATTTGTAACAATGTACGTTTCAAAAATCATTTGATATCATATGTAGCTGGTCATCTTAAATTTTGGCTTCTCTGGTGGCAGGTTAAGCTTGTAAAGTGTGTAGTGCAGAACATTGTGGTAGATATCTCTTTTAATCAGTTAGGAGGGCTATGTACCTTGTGCTTTCTTGAGAAGGTAGGTTAAATTATAAGAATTTGGGTGTGAATGAAAGCCATTTACTTACAAGTTAATTGACTTCATCTGCAAATAGACAAAAAAAAAAAAAAGGAAAAAGAATTGCTCCCTCTCTCTCTCTCTCTCTCTAATTCAATGGATGCTAATCAACTTCTTCCCCTTCCTGATTTGATGTGCTAGTGTTTGCAGATCTATGTTAAAGTTAAGATATGAGTATCTGTTATTCTATCTTTCTATATATGTCCTTATTGGAGAGCTGGCATAGGTATGGGGGTGGCTATATCATATTGGGTATCAAGCAGATATGTGCCTTGTTTTTTTTTTTTTGTAATTGACATACCTGATAATGTTACAGGTTGATCATCTTATTGGAAAAGATCATCTATTTAAACGCAGTATTATATTGATAAAAGCTTGGTGCTACTATGAGAGCCGTATTCTTGGGGCTCATCATGGCTTGATTTCTACCTATGCATTGGAGACTTTGGTGTTGTACATTTTCCATCTATTCCACTCATCACTAGATGGTCCTTTAGCGGTGAGTGCTGCAGGAATTTTGGCAGTGTAAACTAATTGATCACATAAATGTAACTGATTGAATATGTTACAGGTTTTATATAAATTTTTGGATTACTTTAGCAAATTTGATTGGGAAAACTACTGCATCAGTTTGAATGGTCCGATCCATATATCTTCCCTGCCAGACATTGTTGGTGAGCAACTTCATTTTGCTTTCATGCCTAGTTATGTTTGTTCTACTTTATGCATGACTAAGTTGCTTATGTTATTGAACCTTTCTTTTTGCAGTTGAGAGGCCCGAAAATGGTGGGGGAGATTTACTGCTCAACAATGATTTTCTCAGTGAATGTGTGAAAATGTTCTCAGTTTCGTCAAGGGGATTTGAGACTAATTCACGAACATTCCCTCAAAAGCATCTAAACATAGTAGATCCTTTAAGAGAAAGCAATAATCTTGGTCGCAGTGTGAGCAAAGGTAGAATCACTTTTCCATAGGCAAATTCCATTATTCTTTTGATTCGAACTCAAATCTTTTAAATCTTGGGGATAGCAGAAATAGTTCAGATATTGTGACAAAGGAATATTTAGGCTATCTTCTTTTAATGGTTGTTTAGTGATTTTTGAACTGATCAAAAGGAGTAAAAAGGTCAATCACAATGTACATTTTCCTATGTAGGGAACTTTTATCGTATAAGAAGTGCTTTCACTTATGGAGCTCGGAAGCTGGGGCAGATTATTTCCCAGGCAGAAGAATGCATAGCAGATGAACTTCATAAGTTTTTCTCAAACACTCTGGATAGGCATGGAAGTGTACAGAGGCCTGATGTTCAAGATCCTGACCCGTTGTCTAGATTCAGTGGATTTGGTGCGACATCATCAGTTTCAGGTACAGAGTCATGTGTAGAAGATCAAACCTTTTATGAATCAGAATCTTCAAATTCAATTACCATGACCTGGAATTATAGATCTGATAATGAGGGATTATTGCACAAAGTGAATAATGGCAATGTATCTGGGAAGGAAACAAATTTTAGTAGAACCCTTAATGAACCCCAAGGTTCTGCAAATACTATAAGTGTTTCAGAAATCCGTC
Source organism: Durio zibethinus (assembly GCF_002303985.1). The sequence continues at coordinate 8,045,825 of NW_019168026.1, forward strand.
TTTGTGGAGATGCTAAAGACCTTGCAACCTCCAGAGTTCAAGGTCATGTAATTTCAAATGATGCACACAAATCTTGTCCTCCAAATGCGGAGAGCAGTGTTTCTTCATCGGATAATGTACAGCATGAACCTCATCCCTATTTCTGTAGCTCATCTTTGGATAATGGAGATATAAGAAATGGAAATGCAGAATGCAAACATTCAAAAAATCCCGGCTTTACTGAAAAGAATGTTACTTCTGGTATTCTTCCAGCAACCATTGAGGATATGGGCAGTAATGTACATGGTGATCACAGTGAGAATCATTTGGTTGGTCAAGGGGTTAAGTCCCCTGTTGGATCGAAACACCATTCATTGATTTCAAATTCTGCTTGGTCATCTGATGATCTATATCCTGGATATTCCAGTTTTCCAGCTTCCAGTAGTGCTGCTGGAAGTCAGGAAGCTTTGAGCTCATTGTCAGATCTCTGTGGGGATTATGATACTCACTTACGTAATTTGAATTATGGCTGGTGGTGCTATGACTATGCCTTCAGTGCATCTGGTCCTTCAATTTCTTCACCTTTGGTTCCTCAGTTCCAGAGCCAGAATTCATGGCAGTTCAGGCGAAATGCAATTTCCCTGATGAATGCTAATGGCATTGTCCCACGGCAAGCCTACTATCCCATCAAACCACCAATGCTACATGTTGTAGGCTTTGGAAGGGAAGAAATGCCAAGGCCTCGAGGAACAGGGACATACTTTCCCAATCCAAACATGGTATACTCATTCTAATCCCTTTCAATTGGGCTTCTAAAACTTATGCCGAAAATATGAAATTTAGTCTCTGTTGCTAACTTGCAGTGTCATTGTGGCATTTTGTTGTTGCTGTTTTTGTGTTAAATTTTGCCGGTTGGGCTTTGTTGTCTCAATTTGGTTTTATGCTTAAATCTCTTTGCAGAACCATTACAGGGATAGGTCCTTGGCAGCAAGGGGAAGGATTCCAGCATCAGCAAGGTCTCCTCGCAACAATGGCCGAGCAATTACATCCCCAGATATGAAATCACCAGAGAGAAGCAGCTGTGAGCTGCCAAAAGTGCAGTCATTAAATCAAGGCGGTGGAAAATCTGGGTCTTCAGATCTGCACCACTCTTTTTCTGAAAAAGCGCTATACCCTAATGTAAATGGCTCAATGCATCAACAAGACAGGGATGTAGAATTTGGGTCAATCAGGCCCCTACCTTTGGGGCCAGCCTCTACAGAAAGCAGCAAGCAACATAATCCGGGTTCTCCTCGTGCTCAAAACTTGACTGCAAGTCACCCACAATTAGGAATGCAAAGGCCAAAATCAGCTGTGGTCATGGATCGTGACAGGTTTGAGAATCTAGTGTTTCATCTGAAACTCTATGCAGCACTGTAAATATATATGCTGTTCTCTCTGAGCTTTCCATTCTAACATGCAGGATACTTGTACAATCATTCCATTTAAAAGATGAAGAAGATTTTCCACCTTTATCCATCTGATACCAGTGAAAAGAAAGGAATGATCTTTGGTTTACACGGTTGAAAAGTTTGGAAGAATAGAACAGCTAATGCTAAAAAGCCAGCCTGAACCTTTTGATATCCGTTACAAAGCTTTATGTGTGGAGTTGATGATTTTGTGTGGTTCAAAGGCATTTGTACATTATACTAATTTGTTTCGCTTTAATCGAGGTAGCTGTGCTTGATAGCGAGTTGTTTCATGTATAGGATTGTTGAGTTATGCCCTTTTTTGCCCAGGTTTTGACATCTTTGCCACTAATGGTTGGCAAAACAGTATATTGCTAATTGTCGATGGAACTTTAACTGCAAAATAGTGTTCTTTTCGCAGCTTTAATGGTTTAATTTTTCTGGTTCTGGATACCGTTGCTTTCAATAAATTCGATATCCAAGCTTTCGTCCTTAGAAAGCAGATGACGACTATGCCCAAACTCAGCTGCGGGGCTTATTTGCATTCTCAATCCCACTGTTTTATTATTTGCATCATATTTAATCTGTTCGGCAGGCCTGTAACCTGTTTGGAACTGCATTCATGCCGACCTCAATGCTATTTCCTACATAACTCGAAAAGAAAAAAGCCACAAAAAAAAAAAAAAAGAAACCACGACTAAAGAGAAAGGAAAATAAATTAAAAACGCATCGTGGTTTGTGAAATGCACGGATTATAGCATGGTTGACTTTTTGTCATTATTTTATATATTTAATAATCTTTCACATGTGTCATATTCATTACTTATTGGTCAATGTTGCATATGTAATCAATGGTGATAAATGCATCATAAAATAATGTAGAGAAAGGATACATTTGAACGAAAAAAAATTAGATTTTGATGAAATTGAAACTAATAGTATCAGTAATAATGATGAAATTAGTGTTATAACAATTAAAATTTAATAAATTTTGTGTGTTTGTCGTATATATTTATATTATCATGATGAATTTTAATTGCATTTTTTAGATGTAAAAAATGAAAAAAAAATTATGGAAAGAATGAAACTTAAAACTTGATTTTTTTTTTTAAAGAATTGATCCATTACTGCTATAAGGAAAAAATAAACTCAAAATATTCTTAAATGTTTGAAATTGTCATTTTGTGCGCATGGTTGAGACAAATCAAGGGGTTGGCACAATCAGACTCAGACATCTACAAAATTCTAGAAAATTATTAGAACCTTATTAGCTAATGGGCACGTATGGTCAACCCCTCCCCTATACAACAAAAAATAATGATGTGAATTGCATTAATTAAATTGAAAATGCAAAAGATAAGAACAAAAAAAAGAAAGAGGTGCCACTCTTTCCAAAGGCTTAGAATATTTTAAAAAATGGGAGCAGATGAAAAGCAAAGGTTGTAATTTTGTCAACTCTTCACTCCAAAAGGTTAGTGGATCCATTCACCCAATCACCTAATCTTCAAATTCTAATTTTGTAGATTGGAAGTTGCACGCTTGGCTTTCGTTTTTAGCGTGAAATTTAATTTAAATAGTTTAAGCAATTATCATGAGTTTTAATAATTTTAAAATTTAGTATTTAAAATTTTTTTTTATCTTCATGCCTCAATTATTTTTTGACCATCTTTGCTTAAGAGTATATCAGTTATAATTAGTATAATATAATTAATTAATATAATTTAGTATTGTATAGGATTCATTACATAATTAGGTAGAATTACGGAGATATGTAAGAATTTAAAGATATTAAAATTATTGTCTATTAGATATTCACTTTATAAAATAATTTGCTAAGAAATTAGTTAATTTGCTGAGAAATTAGTTATATTCACTAATTGCTATATGGTTTGCTACTAGTATTATTTGCATATTACTTTATCATTAATTTACTGAGAAATTAGTTATACCGATCTATCTTTTTATGTGTGGCTAGAAAGGAAGAAACTGAAAATCTCCAAGCCATCATTTATCATCGATTTTAGATGGAAAATATATTTCGGCATTTATTTTTTTCCACGAGGTTGAAAGCCATTCATCTTTTTGATTATGTCTCTGTAAATAGATGATGGTTTCTCAAGACCTGCCTTTGGATTCCACCGAGACGTTGCTGTTGTAATGAATTTCACTGTACAAGAAGCAAAAAAATTATATTTTGTTTCAATCGTCTAGCGCAATTGGTTTCAGTAGGTGGGCTGGGGTTTGAGTTGCACGGATATATGCTTACTTTCAATGGTTTATATGCTTACTTTTAATGGTTTATATGTACGGATTCGATTCGATATTTTGAATTTTAAAAAATTTTAAATTGGTTTAAATTAAAAAATAAATTTTAAATTTATTTATTAAATTTAATTTATATAATAAAAATAAATTTTTTTAAAAAAATAAAAAATAAAATCAAAATTTATACATATATATTTACATAATTATAATATTTTAATTATATATTTTATTTAATTTGACTTAAATTGAGTTTGAATTTTAATTCTTTTATTTAAACTTCAATTAAAAAATTAAACAAATTTAAAAATTACATCAAAACTCGTTTAACAAATCTTAACTTTTTATCTAAAATATTTTACATTTGTGCAGACCCTCGAGTACTTGCTGACCATTCCCTTAACTTTTTCACCTTTTAGTTTTTATTGCTAATACAAAATATCCCTATAATTTATTTTTTTTCTTTTTTCTTTTGATTTTTATTTAAAAAATTTAAAATAATTTTAAAATTTAATATAATAAAAATATTATTTGATAAATTGTTACTTTTATTAATTTTAAATTATTTATTAACGAAATTATTTTTTGTCATAGAAATAATTTTTTAAAATTTTCATTAATTTTATAAATATCAAATAATTTAATTTTTATTAGATATAATTTTTAATTAAAAACCTTTAGTATTTTTTTTTTCAATATAATTCACATCATCATTATAGTTATTTATATAATCAAATATATTTTAATCTTATTATTATAATAATTAATCTCATAATTTATCTAAATGAACCGATTCTTTGTTATTTTTGTTATGCTCTCCTTTTTCTTCATTATCTTTTTAGCTATTTATTTTATTTGCCCATCAAACCATATTGTGTCATTTTTTAAAATATTTTTCTCTCTTTTACAATATATATTTTTTATATTTTAAATACATTAAATTTTACCTTTCCAATATCTCCCAAAAATAGGGTACAAGGTCATAGGAAGAAAGCCGAAAGGAAAAAGTGAAAAAAGCCTGGACATTGATTCATTAATGTCATAAGACGGAATATGTATATAGGTGTAATGATTTTCACAAACTCATTCTAACATCTATGCCATAGCTAATGTCCCTACCCACTCCAATTTAGATCCCACCAAACCACAATTACTGATTTCTCTCTTCAATAATTGAAAATTTTCTATTATAGATGGCGACATAAAGTTGTACACATCCTATTTTTTTTTTAATTTCATTTTATCATAATATAATAAAAGCAAACAGAAACTCTTCCCTTGAAATTGTGCATAGCTTGCATAAATCAAGATTCAATGATTGATTGCTTGTAATTAAAAAAAGCAGGATTCTGATGTGCGAATTTAATTTCCTCTGATCAGCTCTCTCTCTCAGCCATAGCCAGACCTATTTATTTTTTTTATCATGAATCCTGACTTTGACATTTAATTCTACTAAAATCTGTCATTAGACTCTGTCAAATTGCGTCAGCTCAGCAGCTTTGTTACTTGGTGGGAGAGGCGACCCCACCGCATACAAACTCAACTCTTTCCATCCCATCAGCTTCTGATCTTCTTCTTCTTATGAATAACAAACCCTCACTCCACCTCCACCATCAGTTTTCTGGTTAATTTGCTATCCAAAAAGCCTTTCACAATCTCCGTCAAAAATCTGAAATTCTTGAATCCTTGGCCTCGTCCGAATCCGAAATTATCTTTGGGATTTGCTTTCTCCTCCACAAATGGTGCTGTCAAAGCGTAGCCAAAGGTTTTTCAAGTTTAGATCAAGTAGTCTAGTTTCTTGCCAAAATCCCACTCCCACATATCATTTCGATTTGTAGAATTTTCCACCCAGAAAACGATTCTCCTCCACAAACCATATTTGATAATTTGCTAAACAAAAGACTTTTCTTTTCTTTTCTTTTTTACCGTTGGCTGACACAAAAATATTCTCTTTTCCTACCACACCAACCTCTCTGCAGTCTTTCCCACACCCACAAATTTTCTTTTGGCTTTGGCTTCTTTCTCTCTAAAAATCTTCTTCGACGGTATCTGTATACGCAACTTATATTCTTAACTCTTGTCTCTTTCTCAAAGACTAAATGGTTTCCAGGGACTATTACGACTTCTCATCAGCAGTTGTGGAAATGGCTTGGATTATGCTCTGCGTCGATTACTCAAGGCTCTTTTGGTTACTGTATGGTGTCTTTTCCTACGAAAATCATGAAGGAAAGCCTCGAATCATCTAGCATATCATAAACTTTCTTCTACCATAATTCTATTTTCCTTGTTCTTGAATTATACTAGTAGATAAATATATTCGTGTTTTGAAGATATAAATATTACAATAAGCCCGAGAGGTTTTTGGGGGTGTTTGTTGATTTCTAAGACATGTATAAAAGAGGATGTGTTGATGGAGTTAAATCTCAGCTTGGATACGTTGAAACCGATCCATCTGGTCGGTATGGACGTGTAAGTTTTCTTCATTGACTGAAAATCTTTTACTTTTAACTGATGCATGAATTAAAGATTATGAACTTTTTGCTATCTTAAGACCCAATAAAATCAGCTTTTGAGTGGGAATGAATTCCAGCATCTTTTCCATAATTGCATGTCATATTAATTGACTTGAGGGGACATTCTTTTCGGTAACAATTCTTTGCTACAGTTCTTTTTGAGATATGGGGTTTTGATTCTTTGATGTGCTATTGGGAAGAATTGTTAGAGATCTTAGAATTTTCTCGACTGCTTATTATTTAGATTAATCAAAATAAATTGCGCATGTAAATTTTCTTGGTACTGTATATATAGCGTCTGCTGCTGCATTAAAACATAAGAAAGAATGCCTGAAATGAAATTGGATTTAAGAATAATTAATTCATAGTTCAAGATTAGCTTAAGATTAGCTTATAAAAATTGAATTAAGTGATCCATTCCTTTGGTCAACGGCCTTGTGAGATAGTTTCTTATATGTGGAATAAGTAAATAACTCTTCCATGCCACCATTCTTATCCAACTGACGTACTGAAGAGATTCTTTCAGTTTTCCTAGAAAATTTGGAACAGTTTTTGATGTTAATCTCTTAGATATATTGGTCTGGTATATAAATATTGATGACTCAGTTATCAATACGATAGTAGGTGCAGCAAGTACATTCAATCTATTTTGATTCCATAAAATATGCTAAAATAGGATCCATTAATTTCCTGATCGTAGAAATTAGTGAAGCACATATGTAAATGAAGTAATTAACATTGTTCATGTTTTAAAATGACTGAATCTGTGATGGTACATGAGAATTTCTATGCAGTTCAGAGAGGTTCTTGGTAAAGGAGCCATGAAGACAGTTTATAGGGCATTTGATGAGGTCCTTGGAATGGAGGTGGCTTGGAATCAGGTGATGCTTAATGATGTCTTCCGTTCACCAGAGGAATTACAAAGGCTTTACTCTGAGGTCCACCTCCTCAAGAACCTCAACCATGATTCCATCGTTCGATTCTACACATCTTGGATTGACATTGGTCGTAGAACTTTCAACTTCATCACTGAGATGTTCACCTCTGGCACCCTTCGAGAGTAATCACAAGACTTACTGTCAATTGAACAGATCACACGTTATTGAAGTGTTATTGTAGTGTCATTTTTAATATGTTGTAGGATGTAATACAGGTACAGACAGAGGTTCCAGCGTGTTGATATGCGAGCAGTTAAGAACTGGGCTCGCCAAATTCTATGCGGTCTAGTTTATCTGCATGGCCATGACCCCCCAGTGATACATAGAGATCTAAAGTGTGATAACATCTTTGTCAATGGCCATCTTGGACAAGTCAAGATTGGTGATTTTGGACTAGCTGCCATTCTTCGCTGGTCACAACATGCCCATAGTGTTATAGGTGATCTCTCAATTTCTATCTTCTACTCAAATTTTATAAAATTGAGCAATTCTCTCTGATTTTTTCGGTAACCATGTGTGTTAATTTCTTCAAACTTGCATAAAATACTAGGTACACCAGAATTTATGGCACCAGAACTATATGAGGAGGATTACAATGAGCTAGTAGATGTTTACTCCTTTGGAATGTGTGTATTAGAGATGCTTACTTCCGAGTATCCATATAGCGAGTGCTCTAATCCGGCTCAAATCTACAAGAAAGTGACTTCGGTGAGTTTTTTCAGGTTCATTGATTTCAATAAATTAACCACCGAATTAATCTATTACATGTATCTGCTATATCCCTTCTTTACTCTCCAGGGAAAGTTTCCAGAGGGATTCTACAGGATTCAAGATGAGGAAGCCAGGAGGTTTGTTGGGAAGTGCCTGGAGAATGTTTCCAAGAGGTTGCCTGCCCATCAACTCTTGCTAGACCCATTTCTGACCTTTGATGAAGAGAATCTGCTGTCCATCCCAAAAGTCTTGAGCCAAAAACTTACTCCCAATGGCCCAGTTGCAGAGCTAGTGCCTACTGCGGAGGCTGATCATACAAGGAGTACTGATATGTCTATAATTGGCACAATGAATCCTGAAGATGACACAGTTTTTCTCAAAGTACAGATTACAGACAAGGAAGGTACTTCATGTGCTGTATACTTCCTTTTGGTTTTAGTCTGATGACAGAAGCTTGTGGTTGCAATCAAGCATTATTTCTAGGTTCTGCATATTATTACCCTCAATTAGCATCATGTTTACTATGAGATAATTTGAGATTTTATTTTTTTTATTTCTGTAAAGATTCTTTTAATGCATTCTGCATTGTGAAAAACTCTTAATTAATGGAGAAATTTCCCTTTGTAATTATATTTCTGTACTAATGTCAACATTCTGAAGAAATTCATCCTAATTGACTGAAATATTCAAATGTCTTTCTTCCTAAATCTGTCTTCACAAGGTTCAATTTCCACCAACAGCCTGCAAATTGTCATCATGTATGCTTTCCACATTCTCAATTAATGATTTCCCTTGTTACAGGTCATGCTCGGAACATCTATTTTCCCTTTGACATAGTGAATGACACTGCAATTGATGTTGCCTTGGAGATGGTGAAAGAATTGGAGATCGATGAGTGGAATCCATTGGAGATTGCTGATATGATAGAGGAGGAGATATCTTCCCTTGTTCCAACTTGGAAGGACTGGGGCTCCTCTCAAGTGCATCATCAGCACAGCTTCAAGTATGAAGATGAAGACGATGATGCTGAGCATAATGGAATCCACCATCCTTTCTATGCTACCTCTTCCCATTCTTCTTCCCAAGTTTCCCTCCCAACGTTCCTTTCTTCCTATGAAACACAATTTTCTCATGGGAAATATATAGCTTCTAGTTGCAATTGGCCCCAAGGTACGTTTAATCTTTGCCAATAGATTAGCCATCATTTGAAGAACCTGCTATCTTGCTTCTGTGGATTTGTCTTTGGTAGAAAATATAATACAGAGCTATATCACGCTTCTTATTCTGTCCTATATTTGACAAGACAAACTCATTATTGCAGATGTATTCAGCAATGATGATGATGATGATGCAAGTTCCAGTTGCTCCGTGAACTCGTTCCAGTACTCTAGCATGAATTATGAAGATGACTTTGATTTGAGTCTCCAACAAGGACAGCACCCCTGCATTACAAAAACCCTCAAATCTACAAGATTTTGTCCGTCAGAGAGCACAAGTGCTTTCAACTACAAACAATGCAAAGCAGAAGTTGATTCATGGAGGTCTCCTCACTTAAATGGCCAGCGGAAGCTAACAAAGATTCATTCACTTATGGACATACGCAGCCAGTTGCTGCACCGATCAGTGATGGCAGAGATAAACAAAAGGCGCTTATTTAAGACCATCGGAGCAGTGGAGAACATTGGATTTCAGAAGCCAGGAGAGGTTTCAGGCAAGGGGTGTTAGTAGCAGCCTGAATGAAAGAATTTCAAGTTCATAGCGAAAATACCGCGAGAGATTTATGTGATTAAAATCCCATTAATCTCTCTGTTAATATTCTAGTTGCTTTGTGGTGTGATTCAAGCATTGATTGCTTGTACAAATTCTGAATCCCCAATCATCTGGTTTGGTTGAATAACTGATGCAGATTGCAATATGTGTCAGATCATGAAGAAAGAATTCCATAAAACATCACTTTATATATGTTCTGGATTGAGGAAACTTTATTGTTACAGGACTACTATATATATACATATATGCTTTGCCAGCATCTCTAATCTATTATTCGAGTGAACATAACTAGTCTTAAACTATAATTTTTGCCTTTATTTATTTATTTGTTTTGATGTTTGAAAAATTAGGTTATTGAAACTAAAAATTTAATATTTAACCAATTCTTTTTTTCTCCATATTTTCATAATGAAAATAGGGCTACACAGTTCCTTACCATAAATGTAATCAAAATCTAAAAACTTCTATTCGCATTATAGATTAATTTAAAATAAAAATATATTAATAAAGATATATGCATTTGCTTTAGTGCTTCAAAAAGGTATAAGTAAAATTCACTTTAAACTTGAAGTTTAAATGTATTTGAAAAAAAGTGATGTTGATTCAATTATGCTTCATTTGCTTACCTTCAATCCATATTTTCATAGCAAAAGAGAGTGTCTTAAGGTTTATAATGTTAGGAATTACTAAAAGCAGTACGATATATGATCTTTGTTCTTTTAGTTTCATCTGAAGCATAGGTTGATACTAAGAGAAACAAATATTAAGAAAATCTTATCTTTTATTTCTTTTGAAGGTAGCTAAATAGACAGATAAAATCATCCGACAAAAGATTATAAAAAAAATCATTAATAAATTAACATTATAAAATCTAAGTTTGATTCTGGCCTTACCAAGGCTATAACTACCACACCCTACAAAGATGAGAGAAAATTTTTGGAGGAAAGAAATTTGAACTAATTGATAAAAACTATAGTGAAAGAAAATTCTTCCAAAACTTGAAGTAATGAAACATATATCTGATAAATGGGTAACATTTAAATAATAGAAAGTGTGCAACGTCATCAATAATATAAACTGTTGATAACTTTAAATTGTTATCTCAATTAACAAAAATTTCAAGTAGGCAAAAATGGACTTATCTTATTCCTTTAAATTGTAATTCAGAGCAATGAATGCCTGTAATGAAAAGAGAAATAAGACTATTCAATATTTGCAACCTACATTTTATTAATTATTCAAAATTTTCATACAACCATTATAGCAAAACAACAACTAAAATATAAGTCCTAAATTTCTTAATGAATTCAAACTTAATTACCAGTACTAAATAGCTAGAGAAAAAAATGCATTAAATGTCATAAAACCTGACTCAATGCTAGAAAAAGCTATTTTCAATAAGAATGTGAAACAAAAAATTTTAAAGAAATATATCCAACATAATGAATTCGTTTATTACGTGCAATATATATAAATAAATTTACTTAAAATAAAACATTTAAACTTTTAAAACTTTCAAATTATTCCTTCTAAAGTAACATGAAACCTCTCCAAAATATTAATCCATTGAAATATATTTACCTAAATACATTAAATCAAAACATTTCTTAAATAAAATATAAACAAAAAAAAGTTAAATTTCATCATATCAATCCATTAACAATGAGATAATGATAATAAAGAATTTAGATGGCATATTTTGCTATATATTGCAAATAAGCAGATAAATGAATTAACCCAAAAGCATATAATTCTATTAATAAATTATGCAAACATTTATATATACAACCGAAAATACATTTGATATTAAGCTAGAAAATTCATTCAAATGGAAATACCATTTTTATAAAAAATAATAAAAATTTCAAAAGTAAGAGTCTAGGGATAGTTGAGATTTAGGGATTTGGTTTAAAATCATTCAATATTTTGCTTGTATTCAGCCATAAGCATAAAAGTTAAAGCACGAATCCTAAGGACCAAACATCATTAAGCAAAGCAAGGCAACAATCCTATGCATATATCACTTATCTTGTGAACAACTAAAACCTTTACAATATGATGATCCTTAAATAAGCATTTACAAAATCAATTAAAAATAAAATATAATTGCATAACGTATAGATCTAAAAATCTTTTGCTAGACATAACTTAGAAAGTTACCACCAATCTTTCTTTTTGTTTAGATGCAATTAGTCATTTATCTAAATCTGCCCAATTCTATATAGAAGTCTCAAGTTTGACTTATGTATTTTTAAAAAGTAAATTCATGTCTACGAAACCAAGACTAGGTCTGAAAGTACGGTTGCATGTGAGAAAGGTTATAGCATTCTTACAATGCCTATAAAAGGATAGTACTAGTTTGATCTCATGTTATTCAAAGCCTTAAAATTCTTAACCAATAATTAGTTATCGAAAATTATCTTTAAATTTCTTCAATATGTTGGGAATAATTTTAAGATATTCCCTTGCTTCAGGAGTATTCAAGAAGACTATTTGTCATGCTTTGAAGAAGCTCTATTGTTGAATTCATCTAATTTTTGTGAAAATTTTTTTATTTGTGATAATCAAATGAGATTTAAAATTTGTATCGAAAATTTATATCTAAATTCTTCAATATGTTGGTAAAATTTAAAAGGGATTTTTCACTTAGAAATTTATGTAGAGATTACTATTTGCAATATTCTTAGAAATTCTATCATCAGAGATTTAAAATCTAATTGTTATACAAGCACTTTATTCTTAAAAATATTTTTTAATATATTGGTAAGATTTTTTGCTAAAAATTATCCTCCAATAAGTTGGTAGGATTTTATAAAAACTATTTTTTTTAAAATTTAACTTTATTTAAAAAATTATAAGATTTTTCAATATGTTGATAAAACCTTATTTTGAAAATGAGATGCAAGCCTTTCAATATGTTGATAAGACCTTTTTTTTAATTATTTTTTAAAAATATCTTTAATCAAAACATGTAAATAATAAACAATGAAATATATAAAAAAATATGTAAGATAAAAAAAAAAGTTATACCAGCAATTGGGCTAAAGCCAACTTGAAGTCCAAAAGAAAATTAACTTTGAAAGGCTTGCCCAAATTAAACCTTAACCCAAGCTTAAAATGATGGGCTAAGTGAATTGGGCTTGGGATTTTACAATCTGGAGTGTGGGTAGTTTTAGACTGGGCCTAATCATGTCAAATAATGGGTTTCAAATTGGGTCAAATAACCCAACTAATTTTCATCCTAAAACGACAGTTTTAGACTTCTATAAATATTCATTTTTCCCTTCTTTCTTTTCTTTCTACAAACTAATTTCTTTGTCTCTCTCTCTAAGGAAGAATGAAAGTTGGCCAACCACTCAAGCTAACCCAAAAATTGATGAACATCCGTTATTGTCGTGATCATAGAGTGTCACCGGCTACCATGCTTCACCGTCGGTTGATTATCGATTTAGCCCTAAATTCACTCAAAAGCTCATCTTGGCCTTTTTGTCTTGGATTTGGGGTCAATTTCTCACAAATCATCCTTCAATGGCATAGATCAAGAAGAAAAGTCGCGACCTTTCTACCACATTTTTCAGCTTTTTTCAGTCATTCAATTTGACTAAAATTTTAGTATGTTGTCATCCTTATAGTACTTTTCTTTCTCGCAGGTTCTAATCACCAAGAATCACACTAGTCGCTGCTAAACACCAAAGTCATAACCATTCTTATCATCAGTAATGGTGACTTTTCCACTTCTTCCTTTTCCTTTACTAACATAGGACTCCTAAAAGCCTTATAAACTCATGAGTCCAAACTCCAAATGATCACTGCCACAAACTTTTGTTTCGACTGGTTTATGCACTATCTGTTTTTTACTCTGTATATATTTTTATGATTTTTGTTGGTGAATCTGGAATGGCTAATCTATAATTTCTATCTATTGGTCAGTGCTTATGTGTTTGTGGTGGTAAATGTGTTGGTAGTGCTGTGCAAGTGTGGGCTAGGAAGATTGGTGCTAAGATTTAGGTTGGGAATGAGATTGTGGTTATGATTTTTACTAATGAATTGGTGAAATGGTAGGTGGCAAGCTGTGGTAGATTTGGTAAAGATTGTGCCAGCAACAGTGGATTTTGGTAGCTTGGTCTCAATTGCAGGAATGGTGATGGAATTAATATTGGCAATGGTGAATTGGTGGAGTTGAATTTGGGGCTGTGATTGAGTTGTTTCAATGGAGGTAGCTGGGTGATGATAGTGTCTGGTGAATTGGGAACCGACCACTAGTTATTAGGTTTTCCAGTTGGAATTGGTTACCAATGTTATTTTCTCTTTGTATTTTTTCCTTGTTTGCTTTCTACTGTGTTTCTATGTTTTTCCCTCTGATCACCTATGTAATTATTGTTCTTTCTATATTGAATGCATGCATATTTATGGTAGAGTCCGAACTCAAGATTAGATTTATTTTGAATAAAATCAAGGATTATCCCTAACATTAATCTCTAAATTATTTTTGATGAGGTTTATCATCGAAAGATAACCACAACAAATTTTCAAAATTTAACTCTTTCATTTTTTAAAAAATAATCAAATGGTTGAGGATAAAAACAAAATAAATTAAGATACAATAAACAAAGATAAAAGAGAACAAAATAATAGTAAAATGATAAGATACAATCCAAATCGAAAATCTTTAAACTCAATAATTGGGTCCGAAAAGGTCTAAGCACAATCAATTTTGGCCCTAAACTAAATGGGGTGTTTATAGCACAGCTGTCATTTTTTGTGAAATAGGAAGTGTGCAACGATATAAACATCTATTACGTCCAAGTGTACCTTAACAACCATTACAAAATCTCGAAACTTCAGAGATTCACAATTTGAAGTATTCAAGAACTTCACAATTCAACAATTTACAACACAAGTTAAAACTCAAAGATTTATAAATTGAGTTCAAAGAATCACAATTTTGAAATTCAAAGGTTCACAATTCAAAGATCTACAAGGTACAAAGATTCACAAGGCTTTCAAATTAACAAAAATTTTTAGCTTCATAAAAATTTTTAGATTCACTTGAATTTTTAAATTTGCAAGAATTTGATTCTCAAGGATTTTAGATTCAATTTCAAATTCATAAGAATTTCATATTCGTATGATTTTTAGATTTGTACAAATTTGATTTTCAAGGATTTTAGGATGGCAAGAATTTTCAGATTTGCAATAATTTTTAGTTTCGTAAGAATTTCAACTTCTCAAGAACTTAGATTACAAGAATTAAAGATTCATAAGCTTTTAGATTCGTAAAATTTCATATTCACAAGATTTCAAAATTCATAATGTTTCCAAATTCATAAGGTTTCAGGCTTGCAAGGTTTTCAGATTTGTATTTAAAAGATTGACATTTAAAATTCAATCTAGGGATTTGCATCAAAATTACAAGGTTTATATCCAAAATTCAAATATTCATATTCAAAAATCTAGAAATTCACACCTAAAAGTTAAAGATTTTCATTTGAAAATCTTTAGGGATTTACTTTCAAGATTTCAAATATTCACATTAAAAAATTTTAGAGATTCACATTTAAAATTTTTAGGCTCACATCCAAAATTCAAATATTCACATTAAAAAATCTTAGAGATTCACACCTAAAAAAGATTTTCATTTGAAAAATTTTAGGGCTTCATTTCCAAAATTTCAAAGATTCACATTTAAAACTTAAAGATTCTCATTTGAAAATTCTTAGAAATTATGTTTGGAGGTCTTACAGATCATTCTTAATGTTGAAAATGCTCATTTAAAAGGCTTCATAACTTTAAAATTTGAAATATTTTCCTTCTAAAAAAATCTCATCATGAAAAATTTTTCTCATTCAAAAATTTAAAAGTTTAAAAATTTCCTACCAAAGTCGAAATTATATATGATAATAATGCAAATACAATAATCTAGATTCTTACAATAATGGAGATGCCATACTCTAAACCATGATTCTAATGTTCACTACATGATGTGAATTTAATGACCAAACCATGATGCAAATGCAATTATCAAAACAAAGATTGAAATATTCACCAAATTATGTACTTTTATTGTTCAAACAACAATGCAAACACAATGCATGTAATAAAGATGTAACTAAAATCAATGTCATGAAATTTCAATTAATTTTGGTAATAAGGTTCTCAAGACTTCACGATCTAACATTCCTTTTTAACTTTTCAGTGCTAATAATTTCATATTCAATTCATAAATTTCATCCATTGACCCAAGTTATTTCCAACATTTAGTCACAACTCACAAGTTGTGTCGACTAATCCATCACCATATTCATCACTTGGTCACCCCATTTGCATTTTCAAATCATCATTTTAGGCTTCTTTCATCTTTTTCATTTTCTTTCTGACCCTATCATCCTGAATTTCTTTGTCAAGGAATGTAAAAATCTTTTATGAATATTATCATTCATTTATTATCATTTCAATTCATGATGAATGTAAAGCAATCATATATTTCTTCAATTTATTCTAGGAGATGTAAAAATTAGAAAGGGCAAAATACATTGAGAAAAAAAAAGGTAATCAATATAAGGACAAGTCTGGTACAAAAGCAAATAAGCAAAAGAACAAATTCAAAACATGTTATTTGATAGGTATTTGAATGGTATAACAATATCCAAACAATGAATATTCAAACAATTTTTAACATTAATCTAGAATTTTTTTTTCAAAAACTCATTCCATTAACTTTTGAAATCATTTTGAGCTCATCAAACTTTGCCCAGTTTTGGAGGATCTTCAAATCACATTGATCATCCATATATTTAATTGCGCTTCCAATTTTCATCTTAGATTTTTTTACCTAAATCACCCATTTAGGTTTTCAATTTGAGTTTTCTTTTTCTCTCTTTTTCTCTTCATTTTTTCACATTTCTCATTTTTTTCATTTTATTTTTTTCACTTCATCCATTATTGATATTTCCCATACATCAAAACACATAATAGATCATGATTCCACCACTCCATTGCAAGCATGCCTTAGCTCAATGTATGATTATTTAATTGGACATTTACATTTGATCAAAATGGACTTTTAAAGATTGTAATGTAAATTATGATGAGGGTCATGAAAAAAATAGATAAAATAGGCTCAAAACATATGTTTAAAAGGTTTAAACCAAATGATCATTTATAATCATGTTATGCAAGTTGGCACTTCGTCCAATTCCACATCATTTTCACACCTTTTTTTTTATTCATCTTATTCCTTACAAAAAAATTTTCATCATTTTGTCCCAAGTCATTTGTGGCATTCATTTTTTTTTTTGTAAAAAATGTTTTTTTTTCTTTTTTTTTATTCTCTATCTTTGAGAGCTTTTGTGATCTTTTGATTTTTTATCCTTTTTAAGTAGGTTTTCTCCCAAAATTTGCCCCCATTGTGGAAGGTAATCTTTGGTTGGGTTTTTTAGAAAAAGAAATCATAACAAGTACAAAAGACGTAAAAATGGATGATTTAATTTTTATGAATGGTAAAAGAAAGACGGTCATTTTTTTTCTTAAATATGAATATTTTTTTTGAAAACTTACTAAACAAAAACAAACTTAGAGATCATTATAAATGACTGTATGCTTTTAAGACATGTCTATTTCATATTTACTTGCTAATTTTAACTCTCTTTTGTTCTCCACAGATCAAGCTTATTAATATGAATGAGTTTTCAAAATAAAATATCAGAATTATAGTTATCATTGTCTAAATATTCATCATTTGGAACTTGAGAATGGCTATATAATGGATATGAAAAATAAAAAAGCATAGAATAGTAGTTTAAATGAAAGAAAAATGTAATGAAATGTATCATACTTGCCCTTTTTATTAAAATGATAAAAAATGAAAGCTTAGTACATAAAAGAAAACCTAGCATTACTCTAAAAAAAATCTAAAAATGATAAATGATTTCCAACCAACTATTTCATATCCTTCCCAAAATTATACCATTGAGTGACTAGCTAAAAGGTTTTTATTGATATTCAACCTCCTTAATTTGTTAAAACTTATCGACCTTGCTCGAATTAAACTTTGTACCTTATGCTTGAAAGCAAGGCATGTTTCTATAGAGTGACCCATATTTTCATTGTGGTAATTGCATATGACATTAACATCATATCATGTGGGATAGGATGGCTTTAATGGTTCTAAATAGACTTCAAATACTAAGTTATTCTTAACTAATTTTGAGAATAACTCGATATAAGTCATAGGGATAGGATCAATGTGAACTCTCTTTTAGTTATTTCTAGATCTCCTCAACCTATTAGCTTGGTTGTTAGGCCTCGAAATTGGTGTAGTAATAGAACTAGGCTCATATGCAAGTGTTTAAAAAGTTGGTTGGTAAGCGAATGGGTAAATTGGTGGTCGAATAGGTTAGTAAGGGGCAATAATTGTGGGGTGGTAAAACAGGACGAATAGGTTATGGATATGGAGCATATATTTTACCTCTCAAAACTCACCATTTGGGCTTCAATTTTTTTTTTAGGCAACCCTTATTTTTTAGTGGTTTATCCTTTCTGAAGCTTGCCACTCTTGATGGCATTTTCAATAATCTTTTTTGAGATCATCATGTCAGTAAAATTTTTTATTGCATTCCCTAACATCTTTTTATAGTATAGTACATTTAAAGTGCTCACGAATAGCACTGTAATTTTTTTTCAACCAAAAGTGCCTAAACTTAGGCAACTACGTCCTACCACTTTTGGGTATATTCCTTGAATGACTTAGTTGCCTTCTTCTCCATGCTCTCCAAAAAGAAATGGTCTAAAGCCAAGTCTATGATATATCGATATTAGATAATGAATGCCTTTGCTAGTTCATTTCATGAAGTAATATAAGCCCTATCTAGCTAGATGTATCATTTAGCAGCAGAGCTAATAAATCTGTCTTAGAATATATACATCAATAGCTTTTCATCACTAGCATAGCAACCATTTTTTGGTAGTATATGGTAACATGTGTTATCAAACACTATATACTATCATATTTTTTAAATTCTGAAACCTTGAATTTTAGTAAGATTACAACATTCAAGACTAATCAAAGGTTGGTTGCATCTATAGAGCTATAAATATCCACCCTCACAATTGTTCTAAATTACAAGTTTATTTTTATTCAATTTTTGAGTCTTTTAAAATCTCAACTATCTTTAGCTTTAACTTTTCTTTCTCTTTCGGATCATTCAGATCAGAGACCAAGTCAACTGCTTTCTCCCTAAAGATTGGATTGCTATAACTTTGAAAATGCCCTTGTGCAGCGGTATATTGCATCTTTGGGTAGGTGTATGGATATGCCCTAAAAAAGTTTGCTTGTGTCAATTAAGAATGCTGGCCTTAATGAGAGCTAAATCCAAAAAAGTATAAAAGATCAATTACATCTTGCAATGGACGTTCTGGCTGACTTGGAGTTTCTTTTACCCCATTTTCTATATTCAACTTATTTAAGGCATCAAGAATCTTGCTCAACTCTTCTTGGACCCTCTCTATCTTTTCAAAATGATTGGTATTTTCTTGCTCCATCTATCTGGCTTAGGCTCAGTGTTGTACTCATGTTGAGTGGGTTGAATTGAATTCTTAGATGATGAAGCTATTTTTAAACCTTGTGTACCACAATTAGCATGCTCATATTATTAAATATTTTAAAAAGAAGTTTTTAAAACCTAAATTGTTTAAGGATCCTATATGCATGCATGAATGAATGCATTGAATGCTTAACACAACAAATTATGGATGCATAAACACATGAATGTATGTACAACAATGTATGAATAGATAAATGAATGCATGTGTTAATGTTTATCATATTATAATGCATGGATGAATGCATATATTAATGATGCTGTATTAAAATATGACATACAACAACTTAACAATCAATAAGAGATCAAATAAAATTTTGCATAAAATTGATGCAAATGAAGTTAAAAAAGTTCACTCATATGTTTTAAGTAGGGTTACATTCTAATAATGGGTAGACATGGCCCCAACTTAAGGTTAGTTTCTTATATTTTACTACATATGGTTTGAATTAATTATAAAGGTTCTTAAATTATTCCTTATATCATTGTTCATCATAGACTAGTAAGGCACTCCAATCTTCATCCATTATAGGTTATAAGTGAAAATGATTCAATTTAAGTGAGGGTGTTTCGATAGCCCAGGTGGAGATATGAAATCTTATGAGAGCGTAGGTATTTTACTCTCTCCTAAAGGATGGAGCTCGGTATAGAGCTCATGTTATGCAGATGCAAGTAAATGATATAATATGGTATAATTAAAAATAGATAAAACATTGAAAGAAAAATTCTTAATTTTAACTTAAGCTTTAGATAACACGAGTTTATTGGCCTGACTCTTGGCATCTTTAGTGCAGTCGTCAAACTATCATAACTTATAAATCCAAAAATTTATAATTAGACACAACTTAAGAAGTCGTCATCAATCTTTTTTCTGTTTAGGTGCGATTAAAATTTATCACTAGCATAACTTAGGAAGTCATCACCAATATATTTTTTTTATTTAGGTGTGATTAGCCATACTCTAAATTTGCCCAATTTTAAAAGGTAGATTCATGTTTGTGAAACCAAGACTAGGTCCGAGAGTATGGTTACATATGAAAAATGTTATAGCATTTTTATAATATCCATCAAAAGATGGAACCAATTTGATCTCGTATTATCCAAAGCCTTAAAGAGGTTCAATTGTTGGATTTATCTAATTTTTGTGAAAAAACTTTTATTTGTGATAATCAAATGAGATTTAGATCTGTATAAAAAACTTCTATCTAAATTCTCCAATACATTGATAAACTTTAGAAGGATTTTCTCACATAAAAATTTACACAAAGATTGTTATTTACAATGCTCTTAGTCATTCCATCATCGAAGATTCAAAATCTAATTGTTTTACAAGCATTTTATTTTCAAAAATATCTTCCAATATGTTGGTAAGATTTTCTGCTAAAGATTATCCTCCAATATGTTGGTAGGATTTTATGAAACCTATTTCTTTTCTTTTTACTTTAATTTAACCTTATTTAAAAAATTATAAGGTTTTCTAATATGTTGGTAAAACCTTATTTTAAAAATAAGATTGCAAGCCTTCCAATATGTTGGTAAGATCATTTTTTTAATTATTTTTTAAAATATCTTTAATCAAAACATGTAAATAATAAAAAATGAAATATATAAAAAATATATATAAGATAAAAAAAAGTTATACCAACAATTGGGCTAAAGCCAACTTAAAGTTCAAAAGAAAATTGAAGTCCAAAAGGAATTGACTTTGAAGGTCTAGCCTAAATTAAACCTTGACCTAGGCTTAAAATGATGGGCTCAGTGAATTGAGCTTGGGATTCTACAATTTGAAGCGTGGGTTGTTATAGACTGGGCCAAATTGGGACGATAGTGGGTTTCAAATCGGGTTAAATAACCAAACTAATTTCTTTCCCAAAACGATGTAGTTTTAGACTTCTATAAATCCTCATTTTTTTCTTCATTCTTTTCTCTCTACAAACCAATTTCTCTGTCCCTTTTTTTAGGGAAGAATGAAAGCAGTTTGGCCACTCAAACTAACCCAAAAATCGATGAACATCCATTGTTGTTATCATCGACTAATCATCGAGTCAACTCAAAATTCACCCAAAAGCTAACCATCTCACTTTGCCATTGGCTAATCATTGATTCGGCCAAAATTCACCTAGAAGCTTGTCTTGGCCTCCTATCTCAGATTTGGGGTTGGCTTCTTACAAATCACCTTCTAATGGCTTAGATCTAGAAGATGAGTCGTGACCTTTCTACCATTTTTTTCAGGCTCTTTCTACCATTCAATTTGTTAAAAATTTCAATATGTTGTTGTATTCACATTACTCTTATTTCTCGCAAGTTTTGATCACCAAGAATTGCACTGGTTATTGCCAAACACCAAAGTTGCAACTACTTCTATCACCAACAATGTTGACTTTTCCACATTTTCCTTTTCTTTTAATAACTTAGGAGTCCAAAAAGCCTCATAAACTAATGAGTCTAAACTCTAAATGATCACTACCAAAAAACTTTATTTCAATTGGTTTGTACATTATCTTTATTTCTTGATTTGTATACACTTTTATGATTTCTATTGGTGAATGGCTAATCTATAATTTTTTTTGTTTATGGGTCAGTGCCTATGTGTTTGTGGTGGTAAATGTGTTGGTAGTGCTATGTAGGTATGGGCTAGGAAGATTGGTGTTAGGATTTAGGTGTGGAGATTGTGCTAGCAAGGGTGGATTTTGGTAATTAGGTCTTTATTGCAGGAACGGTGATGGAATTGATATTGGCAATGGTGAATTGGTGGAGTTGAATTTGGGGTTGTGATTAAGCGGTGTCGATAGAGGCAGTGGGGTGGTGATAGTGTCTAGTGAACTTGGAATCGATTATTGGTTGTTAGGTTTTTCGATTAGAATTGGTTGCTAATGTTAATTTCTCTTTGTATTTTTCCTTGTTTGCTCTCTACTGTGTTTCTGTGTTTTTCTTTTTAATCATTTTGATTTTTTTTTGTGTAATTATTGTTATTTCTACATTGAATGTATACATATTTATGATTGATTCTCAAATCAAGATCATATTTATTTTGAACAAAATTAAAAATTATCCCCAAGATTAATCT
This sequence comes from Durio zibethinus, assembly GCF_002303985.1. The sequence goes on from NW_019168026.1 coordinate 8,068,112, forward strand.
CTAAATTATTTTTGATAAGGTTTACCATATAAAGAAAACCATAGCCAATTTTCAAAATTTAACTCTTTTATTTTTTTTTAAATAATAAAATGATTAGGGATAAAAACAAAACAAATCAAAATACAATAAACAAGGATAAAAGAGAAAAAAATAATAAAATAATACGATACAATCCAAAATCGAAAATCCTTAAATTCGATAATTGGGTCTGAAAATATCTAAGCACAATCAATTTTGGCCCTAGACTAAATGGGGTGTTTCCAATAATATAAAGAAAAATAATTTTTTTTTAAATATGGAAATGAAAAAAAAAAACTAAAGTTAGAGAACAAATGTATTATACTTCATAATTAATTCCAACAATATATACATTATAGAAAATTGACCGATTTAAGCTCTTAAAGATAATTTTTTATTAAAAAAATACATGATAAAAATCATAAACATTCTAATGCATTGTGAGACTATAATCTGAAATAACTTAAAATTTTGAGTTTATCGATAACATCAAAATGAAAAACTTATTGTAATATTCTAATTGGTTTACAATTACATGAATCTCGATCTCATTTTTTTTTCTTTTGGTTTCTTTTTCTCACTTTTCCATTTTTTCCTATCTTTTTTGTACCTTAATATATAAAAGAAATTTAAATAATAGGTGAAGCAATAGCAAAGTAACAAAGCCAATTATATGTTGTTTGCAGCAAAAAAGTATAATCTAATAAAATAGCAAAGGATACAACAACTTCAAAAAACTTACAAGCAAAGCTTGTGTGGATCTATATAAATGCAATAAAACAATAAAAAAAGGTATTAAGTGAACAAAAATATCATGTGATAGTAAATAAAAATAAGACAAAGATATTGAAAGTACCTAAAAAAATAAAATTGAAACTCATGTCTACACTAGTAAAAATATCACAACAAAAAAATTTAAGGTAATAAATATTATATTAAAAAAAGATCTTAAAAAAATTAAGATTTAAAAATATACAAAGTCAAAAACATGCTGATCGATTTACCTAGCTTCAATTAGATACAGGAAATGGATGACGACAATAATAATGGCAAATCTTGACAATAAAAGGTGTTGGAAAATCTAAATTGGTGGAAATAAAGAGTAAAGGGAGGAACGTAACATAGTCAAATTTCATATTATTTTAGTGAGTGGAAATGGAGTTTTTAAAAAATTGAAGTCATGAGTTTTAAATTTAGATCTAGACTTTTCTTAGTTTATTTTGAAATTTCTAACTCGATAGATGTGAATAGAAATCAAGAGGATATTGAAAGTATTTTTTTTATGAAAATCTATTACTAGCAAATGGCGATTGATGATGGATGAATGGTAGAATAGAGACTACCAGTTTTCCTTTTAAAATGTTGTGGGAAAGTAAGGAGGTGGGAGAGTTTAAAAAGTGAGAGATAAGAGAGAAAATGAAAGAAAAGAAATAAAAGAAATAATATAAAATAATATTTTTTTTATAAAAAAGACATGCAAGTGATTCACCGACTCATCACCTACCACCATCACCTTAAATCTCAATTATCTTATTAGAATCACTTTACCTTTCACATACTACCATCATCTCAATCATTTATTAGAAAAAAGTTTTTTAAAAAATGAAGGAATTGAAAGGATCTGAGGTAAACACCATCAACATTAGAAAAAAGTGCAACCTTTCTATTGTAAGTACGAAACACCTTAAATTCATCTCCGATTCGATTTTGATTTTAAAAAAATCTATTTTTAATCACAATTTTAAAAAATAAATTTATATTAGATCGAGAGAAATTGAAATTAATTAGATATAGATTGTTTTATTATCTTTCCCTTTGTTAGTTTTTTTCTTTATAAAATTTATCTAATAAAAAATAATATAAAAAATGTAAAAAAATAGAATTTTGAAGGAAGGATACAATGCCAAGTGGACACCCTCTCTTATATTTGTTGAATTTTTTGTTACATAATTTATCTTTAAAAAGTAAAAAAAAAAAAATCCATTAGATAAGGATTGTTTTGTCATTTTTGTATTCATTGACTTTTATTACATTATATTAAAAAAAAATAAAAAACAAATTAAATTAAATAAGAAAATAAAAAATAAAAGGCTTAAAAAAAGGAAAAAATATAAAACAATAAAGTTAAAAAATAAAAAGAAAGCAAAAACATTTAAAAAATAACAAAAAATAAAAAAAAGAAAGAGAAAATAGGTGCCATGTGGATACCCCATTGCTATCAAAGCTCTACGAAATTCATATTATGGAATTTACTCTAAAGGCTATGTTTATAATTTTAGAAACATACTATTTAATGTTTGTAATATCAACTAAATATTGCATTTCTAATTTAGGAAATGTAATTGTTGGTGAATTTTTTTAATTAATGACTATGTTTATACTTTTAGAAATGTAATTTTTGTAATTTTTTTTTATAAACATCAAATAAAGATTGCATTTCTAATTTGAAAAAAGTAGTTTTTGATAAATTTTTTTTAATTAATCACTACGTTTATACTTTTAGATAGATGTTCTTTAGGTTTCATTAACTCTTTTCATCCTACTTTTCCAATAATTATTTGATCATTTCACATATTAATTAATAATCTTAAAAAAGCAAAAGTGATAGAGGAAAAGGTAAGTCAACGAATTTCACCAAATCTTCTCCTTTTACTTTCTTAAGAAAATTTTTTACGACTACTTTTTTTATATAAGAAAGGTAGTCTTTGTGCACCAAAATCTCACTCTTTTTAGTTTTCCAATAACTTTTTTTTTCACAACAAAAAAATTACAAAAACTACATTTCTTATGCAAGAAACGTAGTATTTGTACACCAAAGCAAAAGTAATAAAAGAAAAGGTAAGTCAACGAATCTCACAAAATCTTCTCTTTTACTTTTCCAAGAAATTTTTTTTTGCAACAAAAAACTACAAAGAAAGGTAACAAAGGTAGTCTTTGTGCTCCAAAATCTGACCAAATATTTTTCTTTATTTTTTCAATAAATATTTTTTTACAACACAACAAAAAACTACAAAGACTACCTTTTTTATGTGAGAAACTTAGTATTTGAGCGCCAAAATCTCACCAAATCGTCTCCTCTTACTTTTTCAAGACAACGTAAAACTACAAAGACTACATTTTTTATGTAAGAAAGTTAGTTTTTGTACACTAAAATCTTACAAAATCTTTTCCTTTTACTTTCCCAAGAACTTTTTTTTACAACACAAACTACAAAGAATATATTTCTTATGTAAGAAACATAATTTTTGTGCACCAAAATCTCACCAAATATTCTCTTTTTACTTTTCCAAGAATTTTTTTAGAACAAAAAAAAGTTATGGGTAAGAGCTCATGAAAACTCATGAAAGTAAAACATATTCTTCTTATATGCAGATTCAAAACTTATGAAAGTAATATCACATTAAAAGTGGGACTTGATAGATACATTTAAGTGAGTGTTGGCTTTGACTTTACAAAGACCACGTTTTTATATGAGAAATGTGATCTTTAGATTGTATTCAAAAATTACATATCGAAAACAAAAAATATGGTCTTTATTAGCTTTTCATCTACGTTTTTTATGTCAAAACATGATCTATGTTAATTGTTCATGTCAAAAACCCATCACCTACTCATCTCTCATTGTCTTTTTGGTTAAATCAAGGAACAACTATCCCTTTTTTTTTTCTCAGATATTTTTAGAAACTCAAAAAAAGAAAAAGATAAACACATGAAGCCACTATATGGCACTTCCAATGAAATGTTTTGTGCTTCGTACATTTATAAAATTTATTTTATGGATTTTCAATAACAAAATTTAACAGTACTCATGGTACAATGACAAAATTTACCTTTATATGATATATAAATTGATTGATATATTGTTATAAAATCTATTGTAAATATATTACGAATCTAATAATAATATATAATAATCACTACTAGAAAATGGGCAAATAGTGGCATTTATTTAGCGGTGTTTCACAATAAACACCACTAGATTTGGTACTGATAAGGTGGCAGCATCTTTAACCCAAACGCCAATAAATTTTCAAATAGTAGCATTTGTCCAAAAAATGCCTCTAATCAATGATATATAGTAGTGTTTATAAACATAAACATTGCAAAAAAATTTAATATCAATTAAAATGAAAATTATCAATTTTTGTTATAATCAATTAGTGGTATTTTTTACTTAAATGCTACTATTTACCAATATTTAGTGGTGTTTACATTCTAAAACACTATGATTTACCAATTTTTAGTGGCGTTTGAACCAGCAAATGCCACTAAATTCATCCTAAATACCATCAAACCCCTTTCAGTTTACTAAAAAACATTCGATCCCTTCCATTGAGCCTCTTTTCTCTGTTCGATCTCTTTCTTTATCAGTGAGTTTGCCATTCAATTTCCTTGTCCGATGGTGGCTATTCAATTAGGTTTTCTTATCTGGTGGTGGCTATTCAATTGGGTTTCTTTCTCCAGTGGTGGCTTTTTGGTTGGGTTTCCTTATCCACTGGTAGCTCTTCGATTGGGTTTCTTTTTTTGTTCAATCTCTTTCTTTGCCAATGGGTTCAAGTTTAATTTCCTCTATTTTTTTGCTAGTTTCCTTTTCTTTTAAGGCATCTCTTTCTCCTTCTTCAGATTTAGGGTTTAGTCCCCACTTACACTCGTTACTAATATACTTGGTGGCATTGTGATGGTGCCAATTGCCATGTTCTTTAATCTACAGAGACTGAGTTATAGAAATTTCTATCTTTTCGTTAGTGTGATAACACCACAGCTAATCAGTTATGGAATTGCCTACTTAATGCTAGGAATTAACCAAAAATGAACCCAAATCATTTGATTAATCAATTTGGTAATGGGTAAACTACATGGCTAATTTAAGGCTAGATATGTTAATCATAGCCAGAGGCTAAAGAAGGGTTGGCAAAGCTACACGCATGCTTTTTAAAATTAAGCTAATTTTAATTAGCTATATAATTAGGCAGTGTTAATTAGATGATTAATAACTCATATGCAAACTAGCTATTGCCAAAAGTTTATGCTTTTATTTTTGCTTCACAAAGAATGTGAACTTTTCAAAATCCATTTTTGTTTTCTTTAAAGTTTTAAATTAGTTTTGAGCTTCTAAGTAAAACCTAGATTGTTAAAGTTCTTAAAACATTCAAAAGCTAATATTTTTGTTATTGGATTTGAGCAAAAATTGATATTTTGATTATTATTTTTTTTCATGAATTGTGAATTGTGACACCTGCATTTATTGTTTGTTTGACTGTTTGTTTTCAATTTTTTGCTAATTTTTTATATTAATATGTAAAAATACTAATATGTTTCTTTTTTTATTTATTTTCAGTTTGAGATTTAGGTTTGCTCATCATCAATTGCTCCATTTCTATCAATCGTATCTTTGCCTACTAGTGTTTTGAATTTGTGAAGGTATTTTTTTTCAACAAATAATCACCTTTGATTAATTCATGTAACTTGTTAGAAGATTTAAGTTTGTTACTAATTTAAGTGTAATATTTCATCTAATTAAGTGTATTAGAGTTTGTTTTCATATAATTAATTATATAATTTTGGTTTGGTAATGTAGCAAATACTAAATGGATAAGGGTTGGATGCAAAAGTCACAATTAAGTTGAGAGAACCAAGATAGAGTGGAAAATTTTATTAATTTTATATTTAATAATGCTAATGAAGATAATATGATATTATGCCTATGTTTAAAGTGTGCTAATATCGATTGACAATTTCATGAAATTGTTTTGAAACATTTAGTTTGTATTGGATTTATCTTGAGATATGTTAATTGGTATTCTCATAGAAAGTCATACCATCTATGTCATTGACTAGAGTTCTTTCAACTTCAAAGGCTAATCAAGACGAACATGATCTTATTAGATAAGATGACATGTAAGGCATGTTGTGAGATGCTTTCAACATTCATAACCAACAAGTTCATAATTCGTCTCCCTGAAATGATTATATAATGAGTCAAATGTTGAAATGAATGATTTTGGTGAATATGGGATAGGTGCAGGTGACCAACAACCTAGTGGAGAAGCATCAAAGTTTTATAGGTTGCTTGAAGATATGAATGAAAAACTTTATAAGAGATTTAAATATTCAAGGTTATCTTTTTGTGTGCATCTTTTTCACTTAAAATGCTTATGTGGATGGACAAAAAACTTTTTGACTTTATTATTGGAGTTTATGAAAGAAATATTTACTTTTGCAAAAATCTTTAAATCTTGTAAAGATTCAAAGAAGATGATTAAGGAGTTAGGTCTTGGATATGAGGATATTCATAGTTGTCCTAATGATTGCATGTTAATTGGGGTGATAAAAAAATCAACAATCTTCTCATGTGTGTGGTAATTCTTGTTGGTTGGACACAAATTTTGAAGAAAGGTCGAATAAGGATGATGATGAAGTGCATGTAAAAAATTAGCTTATAAAGGTTTTACGGTATTTTCCATTAATACAGAGATTTTAATGACTCTTCATATCTTTCAAACTATGGATTCTATGAGGTGGCATTATGATGAGCGAATGGATGATAGACCATTAAGGCATCCTGCTAATATTTTGGTATGAAAATCATTTTACGTTAGGTTTTCAGACTTTACTTCTAATCCTCAAAATATTACACTTAGACTAGCATTTAATGGATTTAATCCATTTAAAGTTATGAGTACTTTTTATAGTACTTGGCCAATTGTATTGATTTTTTACAATTTACCACCATGGATTACCATAAAGCAACAATCATTTATCTTGTCTATGATAATTTCTAGGAAGAAAGGCATGAGAAATGATATAGACATCTATTACAATATTTGATTAAAAAGTTAAAGCAGTTATGATAAGGGATTAAGACTTATGATGCTTTAAAAAAGAAAACTTTAATATGCATACTGCCTTATTATAGACTATCAATGATTTTTTTGCTTATATAAATTTATCTAGTTAGAGCACCAAAGGTTGTTATGCTTGTCCATGTTATGTTGCGCAGACATGTTTAAAGTAGTTACATAATGGTAGAAAGTTTAATTATATGGCACATCATAGATGATTATATGATAATCATCGATTTAGATTCTAAAAGCATCTATTTGATAGAATTGAAGAGTTAAAAAAAGTGTCATTACCAATTATTGGGTTTGATATCTTGTCAAAATTAAAGAATATTATTTTCATTTATGAAAAAATGACTCAATCAAAGAAAATAGTGAGAGAGATCTTTGAAGGTGTCTAGCCTCTTATTCTTTAAGTTGGTGATGATGATACTAAAGTTGTTAATATTGATATTCAAAGTGATAAAGAGGAAGATAAAGAAGATCCCAATGAGTTTTAGTTGTAAAAAAAAAAGTATCTTTTTTTACTTGCCTTATTGAAAATATAATTTATTATGTCATAACCTTGATGTGATGCACATAAAGATGAATGCTTACAAAAATTTTATTGAGACAATTCTTAATGTGAAAAAAAGATCAAATGATGACTTAAAGAGTCGGTTTGACCTAATTGACATATAGATTCACCTTGACCTTTATCCGAAGTTGCTTTATAATGGAAAAACTCGATTGCCTCTTACTTGTTTTGGGATGTCTAAAGGTGCGAAATATGTGTTTCGCAAGGTGTTGAAAAATGTGAAAATTTCGGATGGCTATATGTCAAATATATCAAGATGTGTGAATTTAAGAAAACGAAAACTTTTTTCATTAAAGTTACATGATTACCACATCTTGATGCAAGACTTCCCTTTGCTTTACGTTCACCAATATCAAAGTAAGTCACTTCAATTGTAATTGAATTAAGTACCATATTTAAAACTATTTGTGAAAAAATTTTGAATATGGAAGAGCTTGACAAACTTCAAGATCGAGTCGCAATTACTTTATATCATTTAGAGAAGATTTTTTCTCTAAACTTTTTCACTATTATGATGTATTTGGTTATCCATCTTCTATATAAAAAAAATCAGTAGACTAGTTTATTATCGATGGATGTATCCTATGGAAATGTATTATTTATTAATAAGTTAGTGTTTACGATACCATTCTAATTAAAAAAGTATATGACAAATGTTTTATACCTTAGGTTTTTATGGAAGTTAAAGTCTTATTGTCGTAACAAATGCTATTCGAAAGATTTTATTGTTGAAGGATATTTAGCAAATGAGTGTATGACATTTTGTTCTTGATATTTGAAAGATGTTAAAATGAGATTTAATAGACCATTGAGAAATCTTGGTATGCAACATATTGACATTGCCTGCACTTATCTTTATAAAAGTTTTGGACAACCAATAAGTAAAGCCGAAGTGGTGGAATTAGATGATAAATCTTGGGCATAGGCATATTGATATGTTCTTTTTCATCATGAATCAATTGAATTGTTTCACACGTAAGTTATTTGTGAGAGAAAATCATTCTATCTGTTAAGTATAATTTATAGACTTTGCTTCTTCTTGTTAATACTTTATTTTTATGCATGTAATGAGTGTAGAAACAATTTGAGAGCTCGTGCACATTATCAATGATCAAATTTTTGAAGCTTAATAAGTTGTTCACCAAAAATTTTTATGAATGGTTAGAAAAAAATTGTAAGTAATACCATACTTCTCATTTTGAGAATTGTACATAGAATGCTTAAGGTATAAATAAAATTAATAATATATATTTTATTTCATCTTTATAGGTTTAAAGTGGAAGGTTTGTTAATGAAGAGGTGAAGTCTCTTTCATAAGATCCGAACATGATTATGAAATGATACTGAGGGTTCATTATCAATGGATTTAGATTTCACACCAAATCCCATGAGAGATTTAGAAGAATATAAAATTCAAGAGTTGTTATTACTTTGTCAACTACTAGCTATGCTAGTGCTAGGGACACAAACTCTTTGAAGGAAAATGTTGACTATTATAACATGATTAATGATATTATTGAGTTAGATTATTATGATAAGTGAAAGGTTATCTTATTTCAATGTGATTGGGCTGATTGAATAGTACAAGGGGTATTAAGAAAGATTAATTTAGATTTACAATCGTAAATTTTTCTTGATTAATTCACACTGAACAACTCATCGATGAACCTTATGTTTTTTCCTCTCAAGTCAAACAAGTTTTTTATTTTGAAAACCCCAAAGAATCAGGTTGGTTTGTTATTCTTCGTAACACATATAGGGACTTATTTGATAGAGGGTTAGATACCGGAGATGATAATGAATATGAAATTGAATGTTTTTCTTTTGCTGACCAAAACTTAGATGAAACTATCTCTAGTACCTTTACTCAGTAGGTCAATGAAGATGTTGATGAAGACATTTATGAACCATAATGATCATTTATATTTTGTAATTAGAATGTTCAAAACATAATGTAACAAATGCTTTTATGTAATTTATGTGGTATTCACTTTTGTATATTTATTGTGTTGTAAATTATACATTATCATTTAATTTAATTAAATCGATATGTTCTTTATATATTATTAGTTATGATTTCTTAACTTCTTAATGTCTATATATGTTCTTTACATATGTTCTTTATATATATTTGGTTATATTTACAATGTCTTAACATTTCAATTTTAACTTATTTTCTTTTATAATGTAGCAAGTTACAATATCGAGGAATAGATTAAGGGGAGTACATATTAGAGATATTAGTTTTGAACCGTTTACGACTCCTATTGATCTTGACCATGGACTGAATGGTTTGGAGGGGAATATGCCTACTGTCAGTTCTAACTCAGTCACTTCTAACCTTTCAATTGATACTAGATTTGGTAATAAGAAAAGTTCAAGTTTAAATAGTATCCCACTAATTGATTCTACTTATAACTTGAATACAGGTATCGTAAACCCTATATTTAGATTTTAATTATAATTATTAAAGCATTGGTAATTTACTAATTGACTTTTTATTTTTTATAATTGATAATAATGGTCAACAGAAAACCAGAGGCTAAACAACTTTAAAGGAATTATGGATGCTACCTCCAAATAAGCGTATTGTAGTATATGCAAACCCTGATAGGCAACCAATTAGTGAATAGTATCAATTGCTAGTTAGATTTTTAGGAATGGTTGCTCGTAATGGCACGAAATTTTTTATTCATACTGAAACATGGCATAAAGTTCTAGTAGAAGTTAAGGTCGAAGCTTTAAATTTTATTGAGGTATTAGTATAATTAATTACATATTAAAAATATTAATTCTTTTGAAGTTAGTTTATCAATTGTAACTTTTCTTTTTGTATTGTAACATATAAGACTTTTACTTGAACTACCTACTTCAATTGTGCTTAAGTCATTGGGAAAGAAACGAAAAAACTATAAACATAATTTGAAGAAAAAGTATTTTGATCGAAATAATACTGTAGAGGCTACAATAGATAATCTACGTCATGGTGTAATTAGGTGGCAATATGAACAGTTGGTTAGACTTTGGTTCTCAAGGAAAGGAAATGTACTAATTTATAACTTTTAATATTACTTTTAATAAAAAAAGATGTTTTATGTTTTTTACTTGGTAATATTTGTATTTATGCTATATACGGGATTATTTTTTATGTTAAGAAAGAGAAAAAAATTGAGATTGCTAGCAAAAAGCAATAGAAATATAGCCATACGAGCGGATTAAAAAGCTTTGCAAGAAAGCAAAAAGAAAAGGTAAGTAACTTGTTAAATAATAATGTTGTCGTTTATATTTGTTTAGCACTTTTTGTGCCATTAAAAGGTAAAAAATGTAAAAATGTTGTTATTTTTTTGTTTTAACAATTTGGATAGCTTCAATACATTATATTAAACTTACCCAAATGATTGAATTTGGTTTTCACAGATAATATATGTGAAAAGTTACCGTTTATTACTTTTTAGGACTTTGTTGTGCCATTAAAGGGCAAAATTTTAATTTTGTAGTTATTTTATGTTTTAAAAGTTTAGATAGTTAAATACATTATATTAAACGTATCCGAATGATTGAACTTTATTTCTTCGATTGATACGTGTAAAAAAAGTTATTTTTTATGTCTGTTTAGCATTTTTTGTGACATTAAAAGGTAAAAATGCAAATTTGCATTTATTATTATATTTTAACTGTTCAAATAGCTTCAATACATGATATTAAACTTATCTGAATGATTGAATGTGGTTTTCATATTGATATGTGTGAAAAATTTACGTTTATCTCTGTTTAGCATTTTTGTGAAATTAAAAGGTAAAAACGCAAATTTGCATTTATTATAATATTTAATAGTTTAGATAACTTCAATATATGATATTAAACTTGTTTAAATGATTGATCTTGGTTTCTACAATTTGTTTTTGAGAAAAAGTTATCGTTTATCTTTGTTTAGCATTTTTTATCTCGTTAAAAGACATAAATGCAAATTTGCATTTATTATTATTTTTAACAGTTTAGATAGTTTCAGTGCATGATATTAAACTTATCCGAATTATTGAACTTGGTTTCCATGTTGATATGTGTGAAAAAATTATCGTTTATCTCTGTTTAGAATTTTTTGTGCCATTAAAAGGTAAAAATATAAATTTACATTTATTATTATATTTTAACAGTTTAGATAGCTCTAATACATGATATTAAATTTGTTCGAATAATTGAACTTGGTTTTCACGGTTGATATGTGTGAAAAAGTTGCATTATTTATGTTTAGCATTTTTTATGCCTTTAAAAGGTTAAAATGAAAATTTGCATTTATTATTATATTTTAATAGTTTAAATAGCTTCAATACATGATATTAAACTTGTCTGAATAATTGCACTTCATTTTCACAGTTGATATGTGTAAAAAAGTTATCGTTTATCTCTGTTTACCATTTTTTGTGCCGTTAGAAAGCAAAAATGCAAAATTGCATTTATTATTATATTTTAACAGTTTAGATGGCTTCAATACATGATATTAAACTTATCTGAATGATTGAACTCGTTTTCACGATTAATATGTATGAAAAAGTTATCGTTTATCTCTGTTTAGCACTTTTTATGTCGTTAAAAGGTAAAATATAATTTTATATTTATACTTATGTTTTAACAATTTAGATAGTTTCAATACATGATATTAAACTTATCTAAATGATTGAACTTCATTTTCACAATTGATATGTATGAAAACGTTATCATTTATTTTTGTTTAGCACTTTTGTGCCATTAAAAGGCAAAAATGCACATTTGTATTTATTATTTTGTTTGAACAGTTTAGATATCTTTAATACATGATATTAAACTTGTCCGAATAATTGAACTTGATTTTCACAATTGATATATATGAAAAAGCTATTATTTATGTCTTTTTAGGACTTTATTATATCGTTAAAGGCAAAAATGTAATTTTGCAATTATATTTATGTTTTAACAATTCAGATAGCTTAAATACAAATATTAAAGTTGTCCGAATGATTTAACTTGGTTTTCACGATTTGATATGTATGAATAAGTTATGATTTATGTCTGTTTATGATTTTTTGTAATATTAAAAGGTAAACATACAAATTTACAGTTATTGTTTTATTTTAATAGTTTAGGTAGCTCATATTACATGATATTAAATTTGTCCAAATGTTTTAAACTTCGTTATTGCCACACTTGATAAGCATAAATAAGTTATGGTTGATGTGTGTTTAATAATAATAATGTTTTTTGTGAACAAGATTGAGTTGGGTGAAAAAATTAGATGTGTGAAACTTTTTCAATTAACTCACTCGAAAAAAAAATAGATCTTACCTAAATGTCAAAACATAAGAAATTGTGGTAACTTATTGGATTCATTTTATATAGAAAGTAAATAAATATTTACTATTTCAAATATATTATGAATTAATTATTAAACTTGATAACTTTATTTGATTAATTTACATGAGAAAGTTACAGGATTGGCCATTGAGGTTGAAACAATATCCAATTGTTCTGTTAACATGCAAGAATTTAAAGATAGGATTTTTATAAAAGTTGTAGAAAAAAAAAGACATAGACGGGTCTAAGACCTTGGATCGGGTCCAACACTATCTAGCTACTATGAAAATAGCTCCCATCAATTTACATTATCAACAAGTCAATCATCGCGAGAAATCTCAATATTAAGAGAGGGGTTGCAAACTATGCAACATGTGCAACAAATGGAAGCATAAAAAGCTAAAGAACGTGCTAGAATGGATGAAGAGCGTAAGCAGTTGCATGATTGATTTAACACTCTTATGAATTTCGTGTAACAACAATTTTCAAGAAACAATCTAGGTGCTCTACCAACTTAAATATTATATTTAGTAATTATTTATATTTTTTAATATCAGGAATAGCTTATTATTATGTGTAAAAACTTATTTTATTTTTTTCAATAGGTTTATGAGCAAGTTAGTGATCGTGGTGGAAAAAATGCTTCATCAAATGGCAGTGTTCCAAATCTAAGTGGTCATCAATTTCATATATTTTAAATTTATAGTTAATATACTAAAACAATTTGAATATTAATGTATTAAACTTTATGTTACATGAATACTGTAACAAATTATATATTTGGATATTTAAATATTTATAATATTAGTTTATGAATTTAAATTCGTTTTTATGAATTTAAAAATATTTATTTATTTTTTATTTAATTATAATAGTAAATATTAAAAAAAGTAAATTTCGTAATTAAGCGGCATTTGTGTTTAAAAATTTAGCAGTGTTTGCAAACAAAAATGCCACTAAAGGTTGAATTTTGTAGCATTTGTGTATCAAAACGCCATTAAATTTAGTGGTCTTTCTAAATATAAATGTCACTAAATTATGAAATTTAGCGACATTTTTATCTGCAAATACCGTTAAATTTAACTGTATTTTTTCCTTAAACGCAGCTAAGTTAGTGACTTTTTTCTTAAAACATTGTTATTTTCTCTAATGTAGATAATATAGCTGACGTTTTTAGCAGTGTTTTGGACAAACATCGTAAATCATTTAACGGTATTTATAAACGCAACTAAATATGAAAAAAAAAGCCATTAAAGACCTATTCTTCTGTAATGAATTGTTAACGAGATTATATGAGTTGGTAAAGATTGTATACTTTATTAGCAAGATTTAAGTTTAATTTTCATTACCGGTAATCTCTGTTAGTAGATAATTTATAAGTCTAGTGTAAATTTTTACTATGATTTGTAGATGCTTTAATCTTAAATTTTAAAAATAAGATAACCTTTAATTTCATCACCGAAACTTTTATGCATATATATAACAATTTAAAATATATAAATAGAGGGTATTTTTTAAAATATAAATAGAAATTTTCTAAATGAATTTGGAACAAATTAAATGAGCCAATTAATACAATTTTGCACAAATTATTATCAAATATGACCATCTCGTTGGACAATTCTTTACGACAAAGTGAAGTAACTTAATTTACAAGATGGAGCTAGAAAGGAATCCCAAAAGAAAATCTGGTCTTATATGACTACATCTTATTAGAATTGTCAATGATAAATTATCAACCTCTCTTCTTTACAGCTATTTGAAAAACTATAAATTCACTTCAAAGTTTTTGCCTTCGGCTTTGCTATAGGGTGCATGGCGCATGCAGTTTGACGGCAGAAATTTTATTTCTCCGCGTGGGCCCAAACTCAATGAATTCATTCTTCATATTTTAATTAATTAATGGATAGTTTTTATTTGACCCGGAATTAATTTCCAAAAGGAGAAATCTCAACCCTTCAATGACGTGGCGAATTCTCATGCATCAAAGTCCACCGTGGCAAGTCAAACACTTACACGTGTCAATTGAATGAAAAAAATGATCATCGAGTGCCATGGACCTACGACAACAACCGACAACCAGGGCGTCGTGCCTACCTCTTCTTTCCAACTTTCTTTCTTAATACCCAAACCATCTCCTTCTTCTTCTCATCCCACGCCTCCATGGCTATCATACGCTCTATGAGCCAGCTTAACATCAAGGCGCCACCTCCATCGCCTATCCCAACAGCTACTGGCTCACGCTCGGCTGCCAACGCAAGCTTAACC
The DNA here is from genome assembly GCF_002303985.1 of Durio zibethinus. Next base: position 8,083,145 of record NW_019168026.1, read on the forward strand.
GACTTTCTCGAGAAATCGTTACAAGTCCCCGACCTAACGCTTCCCGAGTCCCAGGCCTTCCGCCATTCGGACCCACCTTATAAGGTCGATTTCCAATCGCTAGCTTTAAGAGAAAGCGGTTCAGTGGAGCGGTTGCTGCGATCGGCAAGGGAGTTTGGAGTGGTGGCGATCGGGTTACGTGGAATTGATACGGGCGAGGAGTTGAGGGCGTTGGTGAAAGAGACGGCGAGAGTATTCGGGGTGTTGGAAGATAGAGATACGGGATTTAGGAGATGTTGGGTGGGAAAGAGGGAGGAGATTGTGTGGGTTCGTTGCAAAGACGAGAGGATGGAGTGGGCACGCCAATATATCGGCGCTCAACTGTATCAGAGTTTCAGGTAATGTAACGATCCTTTCCTGTCCTGCCACCTTCTGCTACACTAAAAAGGTTCAATTCCTTTGGGCAAGTATTTGTTCTGTTGGGCTTTTTGGGCTCACTGAAAGTAATCAATCTGCCATAGCCCCAAATGAACAGGCAGAATAGAAACAGTGCACTTGGGCCTATTTTTGAAAGTAAAAAATGTGGGCTAAATTTGGATTCCAGTGTTCTGTTTTGATGTTTTGATGGTTTTTGTACAGTATTTATTATCCATTGTCGTTAATTCTTGGCTTTTATACAGTGAAAAGATGGAGAAAGTAGCGAGTAAACTTGAGGAAGTTGCGCGGGAATTGGGCAATATTTTGGTAGAAAATGCAGGCAAGCAACCAAGGAAGAGATTTCAAAAAGGAGAGTCTCAGTTGAGCATATACAAGTACAATTACCAACCGGATAAGATGACAGATCAAAATCCACATCTAAATGAAGAAGAAAACGACCATTCCTGTGATTATACTTTAAGCCTCCACCTTCCAGCCAAGCACTGCGAATTTTCTGTCAAATCTGGACCACGACTTTTCACTTTTGATGCTGGTCCTGACACCATTATTGTCACTGTTGGACAACAGCTTGAGGCAAGTAAATTTCAATTCTCTCTCTCTTTTTAGGCTAAAAGTATTCCTTTGTTTTCATAGTATTCGGTGACTTGCTTAATACCATTTATTGTCTTTTAGACAAGTTAACTAGAAAGGCTCTTAATCATAGTATTATATATAACTTTATTCTTCTTTCTGGCACCGATTGGAATCTTATTCTATTTTTGTCAAGGGTTTTTTTTTTTTTAATTTGGGAGAAAAAAAATCAAAATTTAACTTTTTAAACAGAAAATACATGTATTTATTATTGAACTATATATTCGAATGTATATTTTTCATGTTTCTTTGTTAGAGATTTAAGGATCCTTAAGACTGTAATATATTGAAAAACTGAAGTTGCTTATACATTATTTCTGTCAAATGAGAATAACGAATATATCTATATGCTTCATAAAAAAAAAATCTATGCATAAAACTAACCTTATATTATATATAGGGAGAGAAACTATTTCATTGATTGTTGGTTTTTAAACTCCATAAAAGGTTAGTAGTGTAACACAAATCCCTTAAACAATAAACAAAAATTAATTAAAAAAAAAGTAGGGTATATATCAATCTCTTTAACTCCTTTCCTAGAGTTAAAATTTTCTCCGACAATATATTATAAAAAATGAATATATTATATATATATATATATTGTGGGTGTGCACAAGTGTTTGCCTAATTTGCCCATAAATATTGGACGTGGTGAATAGAAGTATCATGCATTTTTCCATATGTGAGTTAAAAGAAATTAAATAAAAGCCTAAAACATGCATTTTTTGTTTGTGTGTATGTGGCAATAGGAATGGAGCATGGGAGGATTCAAATGTGTTTCGGGGCGAATTATTTGTCAGCCAGAACTCCGTGGATCCAAATCCTCTTTCTCCATGGAGCTCAAGTGGTCATCTTCAAATAAAAATCACACTTATAAAACAACACCTTATAAAAAAATCACCTTAGCAGATCAATTCTTCATTGCACTCGTTATTGTTTTCCTTTATTCTATTTTTATGTTAAAAAACTCTCCATGATTTAGAGGAACTTGCATTTGCATATCTACATTCAAAATCTCATAGGCAAAAAGGTTATATCACATAAAATATTGGTGTGGAATTTTTTGCTTCTTTTTCTTTCTACATGGTCCGATTGATCAATGTACAGTTCGAAGCTCTGGGCAATGGATTAATAGTACTGTTGAAAGGGGGAAAATGGAAAAAAAAAAGTTTGATCATATACAAAAGTTGTTTAAGTACTATACATATATATATATATGTTTGAATAAAAAAGGCCTATACTATTGTTTGATTTTTGTGAATGAAATTGTAGCATGACAATTTTCCCATGTGGACTTTGCACACTCTCTTCTGTTCAAGATTCAACCATGAGATTTTTAAATGAAAAACTCAAACATTAAACATTAAAGTTTTTCCTCATGGACTTTATCCAATTGTTTTGTTTATTTGTATTTAACACAATTCATGTAATCATTGAAATTAAGTGAAAAAAAAGAAGAAAATTTTTTAATATAATGACTGAGATTCATAACAACATTGAGATTATAGGATTGTTTAAACTTTTTCGAAAAAAGATTAATTTTGAATTCAAGATTTAATTTAAATAATTTATGTAATCATTTTAAAAAAATGAAATTTAATAGATTTAAAATTCAAATTGCAGCACATTTATGTAATTTAATCCCTTCTTCTATACATTCTTAGATTATGACGTCTTTTGTAAAAGAAAAGAAAATTATCTTCTTTCAATTTACATGAAGTACTTGAAGGAAAATTCACATAAGTTGGTTGGTGAATTGATAATAGAATGAAGCTTCATTTAGTCATGCTATTCTTGGACTTGTCAGTTCTTTTTTTCCTGTTCTTTAGAGTAAAAAAAGAATGAGAAAAATCATATTTTGTTTTAGTTAAGATATCAATGTCTGGGGGCCTCTCCTAAATCTAAGAAAGATTTAACAATTAAAGGTTGCAAATACTTTAGGTTAAAATGCATGCATCATCTAACAATAATCAACAATTAAAAAATATATTGTATTATATGTATGCAATTTGTACAAAGGGACAAGAGAAAAATCCCAGCAAATAATCCCCAAAAGATTTTGTTTGTCACATTGCTATCATATCTAACTCTCACAGATCGATTTTTACTTTGCCAAACAGTCTTACCTTAATTAATATATAGTTACAATTTTAATGGCGGTCGGGCCCCACACCACATGCTCGTCATTCTTTCCACATTCCTCATTTTGGTTGCTTCTTAAATTCCTCCTACAAAGGAGAGCGGCCGATGAAATAATAACAATTTGGAAGAAAATATGATTTACTTTTGAATAGATAAAACTTTATTATTAGTATAATAAAAATTTTGGTTTTCTTAATATGAACATTAAACAACAACAATGTTATTATCGGTAAAGTATTTAACTCTTCATTTAATAAACAAAATTTAATTTTTTAGAACTTGAAATATAAAAGGAATTATAAAAACACTTCAACAATAAATGTTGTTAGTTAAATACAATGGTATATATAAATTTTAAATAAAAATATATTATTTATTATAAAATAATATTTATTGAGTTAAATACAAAATTAAAACCCAAAACAATAAATTAAACGTATTTAGGAATATAATTGGATTGGATCAGACCCAGTTGATGGTAGGGCGGCAAAGCAAGTGAGGAAGGCAGAATCCAGAACTTGTAATTTCGTCGTTTGTATTGGCAAGATATGGAGAGAAATTTGAAGAACAGAGACAAAGGCGCATGTGATGAAAGTAAGCCAAACAATAATCAACAATGACTCTTCCTCCATCTTAATTAGATTCCAAGGTTGTAGTAAATTAATTTTAATATTTTATTTTATCTCTTTCAAAATGACTTCCTATGTCAAAATTAAATGTCATTTTCTTAATTTAAGAGAACAAAATTTTAAGAATATTTGATTTGATGGTTGATTCACCTATTTCTTTTTAAAAAATTGGATTCAAATTTTGAATCTTTAATTTTTCAAATTTAAAATATTGTATTACTTGCAATATTCTAATTGTTTTTTATGTAAAAATAATTTTTGAAATAAATTATAATTTACATTTACCATGTTCACCCTAATTTTTTTATAATAATTAATCACTCTATGCAAATCTCATTGTTGGATGTCAACAAAGAATTATATATATAATTAAGAGTGTGTACATATATATATATATTGTGTGTGTGAATGAAATAATTAAATAAGAGTATACAGAATTATTTTGGGGTTAAAAGTTCCTTCTTGTATTTATCTCTCGGTGTCTATTTGACCCTATTAACGAAAAAATATCACTATCTTTTTTAGTATGCATTTTCGTTTTCTCTCTCTCTTTTTTTTTTCACACTCACTAGGACAAAATGGGTCCAAACGATGCGTACAAAGCAAGCTGATTGAAAAGGAGAGGTTGGTGTCTAATGGCCTGATTTTTGGGCAAAAAGAGAGAGAGAAAAATGTACTCTCAACTCTGACGTTGATAGCTTAGGCACATGCAAACTAGCTAGATTGGAGGTTATTAATATATGTTGTCATCCAATAATTTGATTTGCAAGAAATTTAAGCATAAGAATACCATGTGTATATTTATATATATGTATATATAGGTGAACAATACTATAATTAACATCAAAAGCTATTAATGAAAAGTCATTAATTCTTAGCACCATATACAAAGAAGTTCAAGACAATTTGGATGAATTATTTAAAATTTTTTGTTACAATTATAAGTTCGACTCAAATATCTAATAACTTGCTTAAAATTTTACTTTTAATCTGAATTGAAAAAATTAAGGTGACAACAAAAAGATTTGTTGAATTTATTCAAACTCCAATAAGTTTAAAAAAAATTATAATTTGAATTAATATGAACTCAAATTCTTATTAAAATGTAATTGAATTAACTTGAATCCAATAATATAAGAATGGACTTTGGTTTTTTGGGAGGTAAATAAATTATGGGAAGCTGATTATATAATTAGGATAGTAATAGATTGGATCAAGATGAATTTTTATTGATTTTGATTTTGGTCTAATACTTAATATTTACACTCGATTCTTTTTGGATATTAAAATATTATTTTTTATATTTAATTTAATTTAAAATTAATATAATAATTTTAATTTAGTATAATATTTATAAAAATATTTATAATATAAATTATATTTTAACTATATATAAATATAATATTTTATTAAGTTAAAATATCAAATTAAATTATTAAATAATAATTTTATTAATATATAAAAATAAATTTAAATAAATAATAAAAAAATATGTTTTAATTTATAATCATATCAAGACAATGTTCCCTAAAATTCTACTTCGATCTAATGATCTCCATTTTTTTTTTTAAAAAAAAAACGACTTACTTCCGACTCTCTTATTTAAAAAAAAAAAAAAAAGGCGATTGGGACGAATGTAAGAGTTATTTCATACAAAACAAAGTCAAATGGGCGTGCAAGAAATGGGCAAAGTGCCTGTCATACACGTGCAGCAGTTGGTAGGGGCCTTGTTCTCTGAATAATATTAGAGAAATTGTAAACTCTTAAGTTCCATCCTATTCCTACCCTACAAATTCCTACAGTTGAAACTTTGTAGGGTACATTGCCCTTCATTTGCCCATAAAGGTAGGGTAAAAATAGAATGAGGCTATGCGTTGGCAGCAGCCAGAATCTGCGGTTTAATGTTTGTCGTATGGTTTTTGATCTCATTCTCCTTCTGTCTCATCTCAGATCTCTCCGTTTTTTATTTCCTTCTTTGACTCAGTCTGCCGTTGCGGCTCGCCTACACACTGGTCAAATTGCTTCAATTCGGCACTTTTATTATCTAATTTCCCAATTATTCTGCCATGGAATTTGTGTATTCATGCCCATTAGTCAATTTTTCACTTCTAACACCACCCAAAAGAAAAAAAAAAAAAACTAATTTGCAATGAGCATTGACTACTCAATTTAATTTAAAATTTTAGATTTCAATGTTAAGTCCTTTTAAATATGAATTTGATTTAATTTTATATTAAATTTGTTTATTTTTATGATAGTCTTTTAATTTCTTTGATTTAATTCAGTAATTTTTATATGTGACGTAATTCTTTGATTATGATTGAAATTATTACTTGTACTTATAAGTTTGTAAAAAAAAAAAAAATCAATCTCAATCTTTGTACATGAAATGGATAATATAATATGTGGTATATATGAATTTTGTGAAAATTGATACTCCCTTTTTCTTATATATCAAAATTGTCTTCGTTGGTAATTTGATTTTTAGTGTTCAAATTATTTTAACTTTGATTATATTTTTTTAATTTATTATTCATGATTAAAATGCAAAAATACTATAATTAAATCTTTGAAAGAAACTGAGAAGGCTTACAAATATATTTTAATAAAAATTTAGTTTAATAAAACATTTTAAAGCAATAATGATCATATTTTTAAAAAAATATTGCAAAAGTCGGATTCAAACGATATATTTAAGAAGAAACTAGTGTAGTACTATTTATAATTATTCTAAGAATTCTTTAAAAAACATTATTAGTAAATATAATCAAGAAAGTAAATAATCCTAAAGTGACACGCTACAATTGTTACAAGTAGAGATTTCAATTTAGACATTTTAAAAATTAAATTATGAGATATGTTTGGCCAAGTTTAATACTCAACAAAATTTCTTATGTACCAAACAAATTAAAGAGTGAAGCTCCTCCAATGATGAAACCTATAATATATATTTGAGCTATGAATTTTGTGATGCCGTCCTTTTTGTATTAAAAAAGAAAGAAAATTAAAAAAAAGAAAAAGAAAGGTCCCTGAATTGGTGGATTGATATTCGACATGTACAACGTCTCTTCACCTAATGAACCTACTATCTATTACATATAAATTAATTAGCAGTGTTCCGATGCATGTACCATAAAATGGTCTTTATTCCTTTCAAATTAAATTATGTATAGAAAAATTAGATTAATGATATATATATTTTGTAAAAAAAAAAATTTGAAAGTAGATAGATTATTCAATTTTTCAAATCAAAATAAAATATATCATATTTGATAACTTAAGACAGATGATTGTAAGATGATCTTAATAAATAATCATCGACAAGATTCGAATCCCAAAATTTTTTTTTTTGAAAAAAATGAACCCTAACCGATTAAACAACCACTTGTTAATAGATTAATGATATAAAAAACCACAATATACGCCGTCTCATGCTGAGTCCTGCTATGTTTAATCCATGTCTTCTTCTTTGTTCCTTAGAGTTGGTATAATTTATTTTACAAGACGAGACATTTTGATCACAATAAATCATTTAGTTTTGTTCTTATCCACCTACTATATCTTTATACGATATATTCTATATACTATATCATTGTGTGGAATTTATATGATATAGTATATACAAACATATATATTTTTAAAATTCATATATTATTTTTTATATAATTTTATATTATATTATTAGATCATATTTAAAATTATCAAATTTATTTAGAAGTCTTCACCTACCATTGAAAAAGCATTTATTATTAATTTAAACTACTTATATATGATCAATAAAAATAAAACAAAAATTGCAATAACACTTAAAGTTACAAAGTGATTTTTTTTAAAATTTCAATAAAAGAAAGTTAAATTCCAATCATATCCTACTGTAAAACTTACATTTTTGTAGCAACACATTTTTTCTTTTCTTAAGATTACATTTACAAGTAAAGATTAAAATCACAATAAAATACTATAGTTATATATATTTTTGGATAAGTAGTAACTTTTCATTATACGTAATAAAATGTTCATAATATAAACACATCAAATTTACAACGAAACTAAACAAAATTAACATAAAATTAACTTAAACCTCATAAAATTTAAAGTTTTAGATAATCTTTCTTACCATTAAAACAATGATTAATCCACTTTTGTATCTGATTCTTGTTGGGCAATGAAATTCATTGAAGAACAGACACTTAAATCAATGTCAAGAATCTACTATGCAAGTACTTGGTCACGTCAAGGTAGCTGTTGGATTGCGTTTAGCTGGCTTGAAGAACATTGCTGCTGGCTCTGTTAATCAGAATCTTCGTATCGCTTGTGGCTTAAACTCTTCCATGTTTGATTAAATTGTTGCTGGCCTAGTGAAAGTTGTACTTGTAGCCGTTTAAACTGTTGTTTTTATTTTTACAAAGAAGATCAATGCATAGGAGAAATAGAACTTCAACCTTCATGTTCGTTTAAAATGCGTTTTTGGATAATGAAATCAATTACTTAATACCAAAATAAGTTGACTACATAATTATCAGTTGTGAAGGTCAATGAATATTAATGCAAAAACTATCACTGGAAAAAATATTAGGAACCGCAAATAACAGAATAAACCCTATAATGAAAACGTACAATTTCTGATTTCTTAGGGTTGGTGAAGCCGAGCTTCAAGCCCGTCGTCCCAGAAAGAAACTTTATCTCAAATCTGTTGCTTTCTTTTCAAAAAAAAAAAAAAAAAAAAGGGGGGGGGGGTAAAAGACGGTTTACTGTTAAAAAAAAAAGGGCATCTAATTACACAAACGAAAGGAGTTTGTTAGCCAATCTGAATCTTTCGTCGTGATCAATGGGGGGTCTGATCATCCTACCAAGTCAATGTTTTCATGTTCTTAAAAGGACATTAAAGAAAAAAAAGGAAAAACACCCCCAGTCAGGTTGGTCATGTCTGTTAATATTGCTATTTTTGTTTGAAAATAGAACGTGATTGCTTTTGTAATTATTGAAGTAACTTTAACTTTTCTTTCAGGAGATCAATTTTCAACTTTGGGTAAAGCTCATGCCTATGTCGTCCAACAACAAAAGCCTTTGAGCTTTCACACAGTGCAGAAATTTGAATTTTACCCCTTAAAAGTTTTCTTCTCTGTGAAAAATTTGAATTTCGCAGCGTTTTTAATTATTTTTTGGGTACAATGTACTCTCTCTGTGGATGTGAAAAAGCTGGACATCTTGCCTGGAGAAGGAGATATAGCTGTATATGTAGCTTTAGAATTGCGAAAAAAGATTAAAAACTGAATCCTTGTCCTTAAAAGATTATCTTCTTTTGTCGGAGAAAACCTGAAGCTAATGGAAGAAACTGTCAGAAATTGTACGACCGAGGGACCCTTTTACATGTAATTCATATCCATGGAGAATTACATTGAATATCTGTTTTGTTTTTGTATGCTTTTGCGTACAATTTCCAAATAGGGGTGCCATCATATTCCTTCAATAAAAATTACTGTCCTTTTGGTATCTTTAGAAGTCAATAAAACAGGCAGGCCACAAACACACACAAGAAAAAAAAAAAAAAAAAAAAAAAAGAGCTCTGAGAAACATGTAAAATCAAAGCTTTTCTTTTCCTTTTTTGTTCTTAAATTGGGATTCTAAAGTTTTTTTTTTTTTTTGGACAATGAATGTAATTCCGTATTGGATTTTGCTCAGCCTTCAGCCAATGCATGAAGTGCAGGTAGCTGAGGGCTCAAACTTTCTTTTTCAATTGACCTATTTGAAAACATATTAGAAGCTTGTCTTTTTTTATCAGGCTTGAAAGTTGCAACATAATAGATTTTCCTTGGCTTTCCTATTTTCGTTTTTCTTTTATGTGTCCAATACTGTCTCAATGGCAAAATTTTACCGCAAAAGATCTTAACTATCGGACAACTTAGAAAAGCTAAATTATTCAAGCACTAAAATAAAAGCACGTCTTCAATGGATTCTGCTGTCATCAGCTGCGCATTAAGATACCCTGCCAAAATTCTATCTCTTCTCTTCTCTTTTTTCTTTTTCTATTTGGATAAATGATTTTTATTCTCAGGTAAACAGGTCAGAAACGTACTGACAGAATAAAACAGGGCAACCAAAAAAATGTTCTGCCTCTTGAAATTGATACTTTTATTTAATTCTAAATTGTTATGTAATTGATTGGTAAAAGTTTTCATGATCAAAATGCTGATCTAAGAACTAGTACTAGTAGTATTTAATTTGAAAGGAGTAAATGACAATAAATTTATAAAATGATAAGACAATGACAATAATGAAGACTAAAAAAAGAAAGAGAAAAGAGAAAATATACATACCTATATTTCGTAAGTATTTCGGATGAAATTATTTCAACCGGACATCACTCAAATCAAACCAGATTTCCTTGAAAACCTTAATGATAAGGTCATGATATTCATCAGAATTGAGAGAAAGATAACAGGCAAGTAAATCCTCCAAGTCCTTAGATGCCCTGATCTTGTTCTCCATAATCATCTCCACCATTGAGTCCCTGAAGTCTCTCTGTGGATCAAACGACGACTTCACTACGGCAAAACTATCCGGCAGGCTCCTCCTTGAGGTCGAGCTTGAACTTGATGACACACTTTTTCGAGCATGAGCCTGGATTCTTCTTCTTGCAATTTTTGGAGAATTTATTCTAAGCCTTACACCAGGAGAATTAACAGAAAATTTCCTAACAGGACTAGTGTTCTTTTTCTCTTTCACTGTAATTCTCTCTTCCTTCACAACCTTGACAGACAGTGAACCATGAGCGTTTTTTCCTTCAAATTTAGCTGAACTCCTTCTATACTTGGTTGATTCATTATTCTGCTCTTTCTTCTTGACATCTTTTACCATATCGTTGAATTTAGCCGGCTTGGTTATGATCGGAGGGAGTTCAAGCTCAGACAATTTGTCGAACTCATCCAGCTTTTCGAATTTCTTGACAGAAGACTTGTTATCAGTATCGATAACAATATTATTAGCTTTAGAATTCATGACTTTGCAGCTACAAGAACGCGACCAGGACAACATGTCATCGAATGATTCAGTAGTAAGAATGCAGTCAGACCTGAATTCTTGCTGGAAAGACTCGCAAAGTTTTTGTTCTGAAGAGCTATCAGAAAAGGACGAAGAAGGGGAAGAAGCTGAGTATTCTGGTGGAGAATCAGCCTTAGTCCAGAGTGTGGCACGGCAGCTACAACCGGTAGAAACAGAGGCGGTAGCAAGCTTGGGAGAAGACCTGATATTTCTTTTTCTGGACCGTTGTTTAGAAGATTTTCCTGGTGGGTCAGGGAAATGGCCATCTGATGATTTGGTGTTTGTAGGAGAAGCATAGAATCTATCACTTGGGATAAGCTCTCTAGTGAAGTAATAAGACTTTCTTGGACAAAAATGGTGGGGTTGCTTTATTTTTGATGGCTGTGTTGTTGTTGTTGAAGGAGGAGACGTCTGGTGGTGTTTTTTCTTGGAATGATTGGTTTTGCTATGCTTTCTGGCTCTGCCCATGTCTTTCAGCTTGTAGAACCAGGCATGGGGCATCATATCAGATAACCTAAACCTGTAATTGCCCATCAAGGTTCTCCCTTTGACTGAAAAAATCTAAAGGTTTAGAAACAACAGAAACCTCTAAAATGTGAAAGAAATGAACATGTATTTGAACATGGCTCTTGATCAGTCTTTTTGATATGGGACTAACTGAAGCGTAGAAGCTGTATAAAAACAGAGAGAGGGGTGATTGAAATTGGAGAAAGGATGGGGTCCACGAATGGGGAAAAAGTTGGCATAAAGGAAAAGCACTGGGGCCAAGTGGTAAAAGGATTTTGCTGGTTATGACGCTTAATCACCAAACCAAGTAGAATTTGTATTCTTATCATCATTACTATTTTGTTTACTTCTTAAACAAAGCAGATTCCTCCGCGACTTAAAAACTGTTTTTTCCCCTACAGGCCCCAGCATCTAGGTTTTTCGTACTACGTCTCAAATCAGTGGTTTTCCATGATTTTTCCAGATGTTCTATCGACGCGGCTCGCATGCCGGCCCTTAGATTGACCCTACAAACCTCCTTTTTATTTTCACCTGCTTGTAAACTAGAAAAGTCGACGCTTAGGAAGGGGAAAGGAAAGCTTCGTATTCAGCTTTTATCAGCTATTTGCATTTGCTTGCTGCTGTAATGCACATATATAGGCTATTTTATCAATGCTTTTACCCCATTATTATTACTACAATGCTTTCTGGTTTTAAGAATTAGAAAACGAAAACAACAAAAGGACAGAAAATAAAAAAGGAGGTTTTGGGAATGCAGAGGGCTCCTTGGAATTCAGCATTATATGCGTCCATCACTACAGATTTTGCAAAAATCAACTGCGTATAATTGACAAATAATTCTCCTACCGATTACTCTTTCTGTTTCATAGGAAAGAGTCGTAGAGGCCTAAAGAAGCCCATTTCAGAGCCCTGCAGCCTGAATTTTTTTCTGAGGGATTTCATAGCCCAACCACATATCATTGCAACAAATTGCCTACAGTAAACTGGATATGTCACTAAATACCTTACTTTAGGGTGTTTAGGACCTAAACTAAAGGTAAATGTAATCTCTTTAGCCCATGCAAGGTTTATCTGGGTGAATCTTTTATCAGTTGTCCTTAAAGTGACGAAATTGTGACCCACAAAGTCACAAAACACAGACGGAGCCCGATGCACATGAACTCTTTCTCAAGTAGCGATGGGCCTTGAAAATCATTATCTGGCACTACTGGGCAGACCGATCGAGCAGAAAATGTGGCATTGCGTTATCAACCGAGTGATGCTGGATGCTTATCCTATCATTATCTGAATTATGGACATCTTTAAGGAGCAAAATGAAAGAAATGCAGTTGAAACTTTTTTCCTTGACCATGACCCTTTGTTTTTTTTGGGTACTGTTGTTTTGCGTCCTAATGCCTCATGAGAATTTCTTAAAAAGTTTGCTGGTACGGTATTTGCACCTTATGACAAATGTTCATCTGTCTTGTATCGCTGACAGATTTGATTTATTACAAATTCACTATATGAGACATTACACAGGTTATTCATATATTAAACAGGTTTATAAGTAAAAATCAAACAGCCTAAAAGCTCGTTGCCTGTATAGGATTCAGATAGATGTCCCCATATTGCAGGTCGAGGTCTGGTCAACTGGTCCCCTGGGCATGTTCGCTGCAGTAACATGACCATTAGTCTTTGGTATTGTAAATGTGTCCAAACTCTAATAAATTAGAGTGGGGACCTTGTCCTCACCAAAATAGTTTGTCGTTAATGGTACCTTTTTGGTATTTTAACGAAGGACAATGAATAAATTCAGGGCGGTTAATCCTTTTTCTAACCCAGAATGTTTTCAGACTGCGATGTGCATGTAGGTTTCCTATCTGGAATCTTTTTTTCACATGTAATTGATGGAGATTGAGGCCCAATGCAGTTTTTCATGAGTAAAATGCCGGAGCAAAACATAAACCTTTAGAAAATGTGGCCCAAATCGAATATACAGGGACTTGGGAGGACTTTCCTTTAAAATGTTTATAGAATGAATGCCCTTATCTGATCATACTCTTCAACTAAAAAAATAAGTGGTGCTATTTGCACCTTAAAAATTTTTTAATACACTATAAAATATTAACCTTTTAGAAAATTATTTAAATATTTATTAGTTAATTATCTTTTTATCCTTCACACTTTTTTCTTTTTCTGAGCAAGTTATCAAAAATTCATATTCGAAAACTTCTTCAATGTATCAAAAATTCATTTTCAAAATTTTTTCAATGTATTGAAAAATGCATTTTTAAAAAGTATTATAATTATTCGAAAATACATTTTTAGAAAACATTATAATTATTTGAAAATGCATTTTTAGAAAGCATTACAATTATCTGAAAATCTATTTCCCAAAGCAATTTTTTATTTCAATTTCTTTGTTACAATCTTTTGATTAGTATATGGCACGAAAATATTAGATATCCTATGTCACGATCTCTAAATAAATTTTTAATAATTTCTTCGAGGTATGAACTATTTAAATTCGATAGAAGAAACATTTAATCTTTCAGTTGTATTGTTCATTCAATAATGTTTGCAATATTTTTTCAATTCTAACAAATATGTATTTGAGAGAAATTAGTAATTGTGAAGAGGTGCTCATGAAAGTTGGCTACTGCACTATATGCAATGAGGCAATCATGCTCCATTACACATGGTGCAACAGTTAATTTGCACGAGTATCTTTTCACACTTAACGATTTTTTTTAAATGTACATTTGTTAGAATTGCAAAAATGTTACAAGTATTATTGAATGGATAGTGCCTGTTGGCTAAAAGAAGAAAGATCCCTATTGTAGGATTTGTCAATCTACTGATGATATTGTTAGGGTCAATGATCCTCATGGTGCTAAGTTATTGTGTTTTGAAAATTCATTTTTGAAATTTTTTAAAGGTTTCATAAAATAAATATTTGAAAACTATTGAGAAATTTCATAAATACACTTTTGAAAATTTTTAAAGGTTTTTGAAAATGAATATTCGAAAACCTTTAAAGAATTTCAAAAATAAATTTTCAAAAGTTCTTAAACGATTTCTGACATCCATTTTAAATAATCTTTAAAAATTTTAGAAATTTATTTTTGGAATGTTCGAATCTCACCTCAAATCATATTCTAAAACTTAAAATCTTAATTCTTATGAAACTAAATACAAAATTAAACGAAAAAACAAAAAAAAAATGATTTACATCTAATTTTAAACTATCTAACGTTAAATGGGTGATTGAGATTTGATTTGAGGCTTAATTCTTTAAGAATTTTAAGGTTTTTGATTGAAGAAAATGGGGTGTGAGAAGATGAAATGTTTGAATGTTAAGTAAATTTATGTTTTAGTTAAAAAAATCAAAAATTGAAGGCAATCTAACTAAAAGAAAGAATTAATACAATGAATTTAGTGTATAAAAACAAGAAAAAAAGAAGGAGGAGGTATCTTGAGCACAAAACTTTGAAAAATCAATTAGCTAAACTTGTTGGTCCGTTTGCGAGGGCCAGAAGTTAGCGAAGGGCCTTTTGGTGGAAGATTTAGCACCAAGAGTCGGAACTCGATACCGTTTTTCACAGGGCATCGGAAGAGTACTTTACCAACATTCTTGTCAGAATCTCGAGATTTGTAACCAACTGTTGGTGGTCAAACTTGGTGCTAAATTGTTTTATTTCAGAAATCGGCGGTCAAATTAATTGTTTAATTCTTTTATCCGTACCTTTGCCTTGACACTCAAACAAGCCCAAGTTGTTGGTTTTCTTTCTCCAGGATTTCATATTACTAGATTTTTGTAGTATAACATTTTTTTTTTTTTCACATTTCAATTTATGTTTAGACATTTGACATTTCATTGATATTTAGATATTCGAGATTTCTCTATCAGCAGTTTGAGGGACCTTTTGTGATTGGTTCATCGTAAAACCGGCAAATATTCTTTCTATTTGTCCCTTTCTTAACTTTTTCCCAATTGAACATCCCTGTCTCTTGTTACATCAAGGAACTTTAATATATAAAAATGGTAGAAAACAGCCACCTAAAGTTTTAATTGCACAAGTAAGAGGGAATATTGATTTTTCCATTTCTCTTAGTTTATAACCTCTCCGCTACAGACAAAACGAGGTATAAAAATCATTGATCAGATAATTTAGTTGCTTCTTCCTTGAGTCAGTCCAATGAAACAAGGCTTATGAACAAAGGCAGATAAATGTTGGTTAATGGTGAATTATATTTCCATATAAATGAACCAAGAGGTATTTTTAAGAATGGTGTCACTAGGCTCAAATAGTACTGAGGTATGCCTATTGCTAGAGTTTGATATATCACCATAGGGAAAATCGAAGTTGAATAACACTTAACAACAAATCTATTTACTATCTCGAGTTTGACTCTCAAAATGCGATGTCGAGTCATTCACCCTGTATCAAACCCCAGAGGGGACAAAACGTCATTGGCACTTGGACCCTTATGAGATGGGAAAAGAGTATCTCTCTAGTTTTAGAATTTCCACTTGAGCTTAATACCAAATTATCGTGGATTCTATATCAGATTGTACTCATCTTCAGGTAAAATCCGATGTGAGCAAAACCTGGTCCAATTCGTTCAAAAATGGGATAAGCAAGCTTAACATTGTCTATTAAACAAAAGCTCTACTTTCATTCACCTTTAATCTTTTGTTCCTCACATCAGGAATCTCCATATCATAATTCTGCTAGTAAACACTTTGAAGATTCAATTTCTGGAATCCACTGACTTCATTTCCAACTAACTTTCTTAAGTCATGTTCGATAACAAGATTATGATAGGATAACATAAGATGATATTAGCAATAAAATTATAATTAAATACTATTATCTTATTTTATATTTGATGTATGCAAAGATTATGATATGATAATTTATTTAATAGTCAAAATTATTTTTTCTTAAAATTTATATAATTTAAATTATTGATATAAATTTTAAGGGTAAAATAAGACATGTAAGTTCAATCCTATAAATTAAAAATAATTTTTTCAACTTTAGGATGATTGAATCATCCTAAACCAAGAGGATGATAATTCTTCTTTTAATTTTATCTTTTTTTTAGATACAAATCAAACATAATATAAGATGATTATCATTTTATCTTATCTATCATCCTATGTATCAAATATGATATTGGTTAATTTTTGTAATAAGTCAAACAACAACTTTGGGCCCTTATGAAAGGCCAATCAGAAATTAAAGAGATTTTTATTCTCCTTTCTCTTTGCTTTCCCATTCAGGAAAAGAGACAGAAACCTATAACAACAAATATTTTACTAATTGACAATCCTTGTTTAAACTCTTCATATATATTATGTAATGATTTCATGTCACCATCTCAACACTACCATTCTTGAAACTACCATTCTTGAAGTGAAGCTAGATGTTGTTGTTGACTTCTTCTTGTATTTTTTTATGACAGTAAGTTAAACCAAGCAAGCGACTGATCATCATCACTGCGAGCCACTCTGATTTATAAGGTTTACGAAGGAGATTATTATGACTAATTATTTTTGTTTCCTCCCTTATGACGTAGGAAATACATATATAAATTCTTGACATTTGATGAGAAGGAGAAGAAGGAAAGCTTTTGGATGATCCAAATGGACAATATTTATCCACATTCCAAATATTGTCGGAGAAAAACAACTGTCGTTATGGAGCATCCAGTGGTCATCAACACTGCAAATTCAATTCTCATTTTGATGGATATATTTACATTACATTTTATATGTATACTATAATGGCTTACCATTAATTATTTAGTTATTATTAATTTCTTAATCTTTTTATTTTTGGGTTAACGATTAGTTTCAAAAAAAATGAATGCAGCTAAGAAGAAGTAACTTACTTGTGGAGCATTTAAAGTTAATTAATATATATATATATATATATATATATATATATCAACTCACAATCGACCATTTGAATAATTGATTGGTGTATATACAATCTCATGTTTAAAGAGCATTTGATTCAATGTTGTTTGAATTATAATTCAGGGATTATTTTTTCCTCATTTTGATTCAGATATTTTTTTAGAGAAGTTAATCTCAAGTTATTTTTCAATAAAAGCTACTGTAAATTTCATGAATTAATGTCCAATTGAAATTTCAATAAAAATTATTCTTCTTTAATTTGCTGTATGGTGATATCCTTACCTACGGGCTGAAATGTCTACCACATGGTTCACTTTCAATTTCATGATGTTTAAGTCAAAATATTTAATATATATATATATATATATATATATATATATTTGCATGTAAACGTACTCCAGATGATTCATTTTTGTAAATTAAGGAACCTGGAATGAAGCACGCACTTGTTGACATACGAGGCTTTGGTGTGTTATGTATTAGAAGACAAAAACCAAATTGATGAGAGGTTTTTTACTTATTAAACTCAAATAAAACTTGAAAATATCCTCGATTGCCTTATAAAAACATAGAACCTGTTTTTTAACTATTTTTTATGACAACAATTTTTGTTTTTTCTAATTATGGTACAAAATAATAAAAGGTGTTGTCTAATTAATTTGATTAAAATTTATTACCCTTCCTTTTATTTTATTATCAACTTAATAGTTAAGTCTAGGAATAATAAAATTAAGAGCTCTTACTTTCAAGGCCTTCAAAATATCATATACTTAAAAAGTATTTTGATAGATTATTCACTTTATAATTAGGGAACCTTTCCTTGTAGTATCACTCAAGGTTTTGAAGCCTATCGTTACTATAAGGGTTTAGGCCTTTAGTGGTGTCTTTTTCGATATTTAGTGACGTTTATAAATGACATTAAAAGATTTGCAGGCGTTTGTAAAAAATGCCACTAAAAATGTTGGTTATATATACGCTGAAAAAAATAGTGACGTTTTATATAAAATGCTGCTATTTTAAATTGTTTGTATTTGAAAAATGTTGTTAATTCAGTGACGTTTGTACCCGAAAAATGCAATTAATATGGAGTTTTATGGTACAAATACCACTAAATTTAGAATTTAACGGCATTCTTGAACGCGAATGTCACAAAATTAAGAAATTTATCTTTTTTTTTAAATTTATTTTAATATTTATTATTTTCATTAACAAAAAATGTTAAAACAAATAAAAATGAACTAAAATTCAGAAACTAAAATTAATAAATACTTAATTCATGTTCAAATATACATGTAATTAACACAAAGTTTAATAATTAGTATAATAACATTCAAATTATTTTAATGCATTAACCAAAAAATTTTAAATGTATAAAATTGATGACTGCATAAATTTGAAAGACTGTCATTTGATGAAAGAATTTTTTCATCTTAGTCACTAATATGTTCAAGAACCTACTGAATAATATCATACGAGTTTTAACACTTAATGATAAGCTATTTTTTATATTTAAAATATAAATATTTACTAAATATAATACTTCAATTGGTGGACCACCGAGATCAATTCTTGAAAATTATTGTTGCACAAAATTCATAAGATAATCAAATCGATCATGCAACTGTTAAAATTTTGCATGCTCTTGGTCCATTCTAGCTTGTTCTTCTTCAATTTTGGCACACTCCTATTCTCTTTTTGCTTCCATTTGCTGGAAACATTGTTGCATAGTTTGTAACTCCCCTTTCAATATGAAAATGTCTCGTGAAGACTGACTTGCTGAGAATGTAAAATGTTGATATCTACGTCCATAGTAGGTAGATGGCCTCGGACCCAATCCAAGGCCTTGGACCCGTCCATGCCTTTCTTTTCCAATAACTTCTATGAAAATCTGATTTTTCAATTCTTGTATGTTAACAGAATCATCAAATGCTAATTCAATTTTAGCAGCCATTTTTTCTTTCGCTTTCTCCTGTAAATTAATCAGATAAAACTATCAAGTTTAATGATTAATTCATAATATGATAAAAAGAGTAAATATTTACTTTATGTTAAAATAATATTACAAATTACCATAATTTCTTGTATTTTGACATTCAGATAAGATCCATATATTTTTTGTGTGTGTTAAGCAAAAAAGTTTTACACGTCCAATTTTATCACCTATCTCAATCTCCTATATAAAAACATATGTTATTGTTAAATACATATCAATCGTAACTTATTCATGCATACCAAGCCTGTCAATCAAGTTTAAAATTTTGAATAAGTTTAATATCATGTATTTAATCTATCTAAATTGTTAAAATAGAAATATAACAGTAAAATTATATTTTGGCGCTTTAACAACACAATTTCTTAAATATATGTAAGTAATAAAAATATTTTGGCCTTTCACACATGTCGATCATGAAAACCAAATTCAGTTATTTGGTCAAGTTTAATATCATGGATTGAAACCATCTAAACTGTTAAAAGCCATTCAAAAGTTTAATTTGTATTTTTGCCTTTAAAAGGAAAAATAGTCCTAAATAGACGTAAACAATAACTTTTTCACACATATAATTAGTAGAAACCAAGTTCAATCATTCATACAAGTTTAATATTATGTATTAAAGCTATCCAAATTGTTAAAATAGAACAATAACAATAATTTTATATTTTTACCTATTAACGGCATAAAAAGTCCTAAATAGACGTAAACAATAACTTTTTCATACATATCAACCGTGAAAACTAAGTTCAATACTTTCGATAAGTTTAACATCATATATTGAAACTATCAAAACTATTAAAATAGAACAATAATTGTTAATTTATATTTTTACCTTTTAATGGCACAAAAAGTTCATTCATTTGAATAAATTTAAAATCATAAACTTACTATTTCTTTTTGCTTTCTTACAAAACTTTTTGATCCATTTGTATGGCAATATTTCTGTTGCTTTCTGCTACCAATCCCGATCTGTTCTTTTTCTTGTCATAAAAAATAATTGCTTATATGGTAGAAATACAAATATTATTAACTTAAAGCATAAAACACTTTTATTGTTTAAACTAATATACAAAGTTATAAATTAGTACCTCTCCTTTTCTTGGAACCAAAATCTAACTAATTGTTTATATTACCACCTAATCACATTATGGGATAGATTTTTCATTGTAGCCTCTACAGTAGTATTTCGATCGAAATACTTATTCTTCAAATTATGCTTATAGTCTATCCATTTCTTTCCTAATGACTTAAGCACAAATAAAGTTTGTATTTCAAGTACAAATCTTGATTATAATAATACAATATGAAAAGTTTGAATTAATAAACCAAATGTAAAATAATTATATTTTTATATGTAATTAATTATACTAATACCTTAATAAAGTTTAAAGCATCGGCCTTACTTTTGTTGAAACTTTATGCCATGTTTTATAATGAATAAGTAATTTCATTCCATTATGGGCAAGCATGCCTAGAAATCCAGCCAACAGTTGAGCTTCTTCACCAATTGGTTACCTATCAAAGTTTACAAATACTACAATGCGCTCATTCGGAGGTAGTGCAAACAATTCCTTCAAAGTTGTCCAGCATCTGGTCCTCCGTTGACCATTGTCATCTAAAGGTATTACCTCGATGGTTTTCTTGCCCTTCCAATCTTCAAGTTGTAATTTAATTCCCCATGCCACTCCAATGGCTGGAACTTATTTGGAGTTCATCGTCTTGATGGTACCAATCCTTTTGTGCACCTTCAGGCCAAGTTTCTGGGCTTTATTACCTAAAATAAACAAATACAAGATACTTGCGTTCATCAGTGTGCTTACCTTCTTACATGTAACTATCAGATAAGTAAACATCAAGCCTTTTGGTTTGCACCTTCCCTTACTTTGGATAGCATTGTGCATGATCAAGCTAATATTTGCTATCTCGATTTTTAGCTTCTCATCTGACTCCTTGTCTACAATAGCCAACTTACCTCTCTTTGGGTAGTTTTGAGCTAAATGTGATTTTTTACACAAGTAGCATGAGATTAGCTTCCGATTTCCCTTTGCCTTCCACTTTCTTACTGAAGACTTACCTTGGATGCTTTTGTCTAAATAGTCTTTGTCTCTTTCTTTGGACTATCGATCATGGTCTATTCCCCTTACATTGTCGTTCTAGGTTCATTTTGTTTTTACCCTTCCTCTTGGGCTTGGTAGACTCTGGCTTGTTTTGCAGCTTGAACCCCACAAAGGACTTAGTAGTGGTCATGGCCTTAGCCAACACATGAACTCCCTCCTTTGTAGGTTGTGCTTCATCCATGGCATGAGCTCATCCATAAAGGCAAACTGACCCTCAGTCTCACTCAAATATGAAATCTAAAGCATCAATTTAGAGAACTTCTGGACATACTCCCTTGTGTCCTTCTACTGAGTAAGAATACATAACTTTGCTTGCGCCTTATCATTGGTATACTCCAGGTAAAATTACTCTCTGAACTCCTTTGGAAACTTCTCTCAAGTTCTAATCAAGGCATCTTCATGCCTGACATCATCACACTTGCACCTCTATCATAATAAGGCAATATTAGTAAGATATATTAAAGCGATGCTTACCTTAGTAGTATCGTCTTGCATGCCTGTGGTTCGAAAGTACTACTCCATCCCTCATAGATAGTTGTCTACTTCTTTGACTGCTTTAGTCCTTTTAAACTTTTTAGGCTTGGGAATCTCCATATGGGTCTTAGACATTCTAGCAATCACATCATTCCCAATTGTTGTCTTGCAAGCAACAGGCTCCTTCTTGAGCTCCTCAATCTCTTTGTGCATGGTCTTTATTTGGGCCTCCAAGTTGCATTTCGTTGGGTGATCATGTTGATATCTTTATTCAAAGTCACTTGCAACTCACCTTTGAGCTCCTTTTCAATGGAGTTTAATGCCTCAAAGTGAACATCTATCTCGTTAAGCTTTTCTTTCATATCGTCTACTGTCACATACATCTTGGTCACACACCCATCTAGGGTAGATTAGATATCTCTCGAATTGGCTTTTTTTTTCCCTCCGTGGCCTTGCTCCTAGGCCTCTGGTTGTTGGCTAGCAATATCACTCTGGGATACCATTTTCGCAAAGGCCTTGAGTGCAATTTGAACACCACCGAACAAAACCTGCATTGAGCCTGCCTGATACCAACTGTCACGAGCTCTGACCTCTGACTCAGAATTCATGTGGCCTTAGACCAAGAATATGGTCTTTAGGTCTAAGTCAACCTATGAACTAAGTGTGAGGCAAACAAAAAATTGGAAAGGCAGTTATGCAAATTAGAGAGAACACAGAGAATGCTAAAATATATTGTATATTACTGAAGATAGAATGTGTCTGATGATATATAACTGAGAGTGGGGTGACTTTTTATTTATAGTTGAGGCCTTCAACTTTATTTATAGCTATCTCTTAAAATCAAGGGATCTACAAAATTCTTAAAAATTAGAGATTACACATTATTACACAAATTACATAAGGCTCATCTTGATTCTCAGGATCAACCAAATCCTCTTATTGAATGCTGTCGATTCTGGATGTTTCTAAAAGATTCTGGATCGGCTAGGCTCCCCTGGGTCCACCTGGGTGTAGAGTGGACATGTTACGGGCCTGGCCTTAGTTGTGTGGGCGGGCTTACATGCTATGCAGGTGATCTAGACACTTTTCCCATCCTTATTGCTCTAACCCTTGTAACTGTCCCTAGTGCTGAAGCATTGGCCACAAGTGTTCAAGCTTCAGTGCTTGGTGCATCCGTCCAAGGCGTGACACATATGCATATATACATATATATATATATATAAAATTCTTTCAAGATTCTCACTTTGACTTTTGTTCATTTTATAAAATTACTATTTTATTTTTATTAAAGAGACCTTTCAATCAATTATATAAAATAACAATTTTAATTAAAATTTAAATAAATAATCTAAAAATTCAAATAAAAAATAAAAATCCTAATTTTTATTCACTTTAAACTAGAAAAATATTACCAAAAATTATAAAAATAAGTCTAAAAACAAAAAATTTAAAATTTAAAAGAATTCATCTAAAATATACAAAAGAGCTCTATTTCTGTAGCCAAAGAAAATGAACTAAATTTCATGATAAAAAAATAGTAAAATTACCGCAATAAATAACTTTTTAACTTAAAAATCAAAAATGAAAAAAATGAAAGTTGAAGAGGAATTTTCGGACAGGTTTAGGGAATTTTAAATTAGCTAAAAAACCCATGGTTTCGATATTTGCGAAAAAAGAATCAGATCTTATTAACACATATTTGACCTGGATTCAAATCTGTTTTAAAGATTAAGTTATTTTTGACCCACTGATAACTTAAGGATTTAAATCTAAATTTTATATCAACTTATATATATATGCCCTAATATTCTTTTATATTTATTAATTTTTATTTAAAGGTATAGTTAAATTTATGAAATTGCTTGAAAAATGTTAATTAAAGATTAATAAAAAATAGAATTATTAATTTAATAAGTGAAATAACCTCATGCAATAATAATAAAAATATAATATAATTATTCTCAAATAATTAAAAAAATAATAAAAATTTTATTTAATAAAATATCAACTTCAAATAATTAACAAAAAATTAAAAAAATTATCAATTAATTATTATATTTTAACTGAAAATTTTGAAAATCAAACCATTAAATCAACTAAATACATATATTTTCTATTAAAAAAATAAGTTATTTATATTTTAAGAATAAAAAATTTTAGCCCAAGCGTAGCTGGACACTATATTTATCTCAAAGCGCCACAATTAAAGAAAAAAAAATTGTAGCGGTTGTGGCGGTGAGGCTGCGAAGGAAACTAGCAAGAAGGAGATACTGGGAATCGCAATCCAATCCCAAAATGCCATTGGAGATTGGCATGTATATTGAAATTAAGCAGAAAGAGAGAGAGAGAGAGAGAGAGAGAGAGAGAGAGAGAGAGAGAGAGAGAGAGATACAGAACAAATAAATTGTATCTGCTCGTCACGTTAGCAAACTCAGTCAGGTCCACTCTTTTGTTTTTTTTTTTTTGTTTCTATTTCATTTCATGCAGTCACATGGCTTTGTATATTTCTGGATAACGATCGACTGAATCTGAAGCTGAAATTGTCATGGATGGAATGCTTGCTTGCATTTTTTCGTTTTAACCTGATTATTCCATTCATTTATAAATATTTGTGGTTATATTAATTGGATTTATTGATATAGAGTTTGTATGGTTAATTGAATCGAAAATCTCTCACAATTCGAAATTTTATTTAATTAAAAAAAGCTAATAATTTGAACATGCTTAAGTTGAATCTTAATAGTAAAAGATACATATGAAATTACTCAAATTTTAATAATTGAAATATTAAATTCAAATAATTCAAAAACAAAATGACTCGAATGAAATGATTTAAATTTCAAATAGTAAGAATTTTTTTATTTAAAATTATTTAATCCAAAGTGATTTAATTTATTCAATTGATATCATTAAATATATATTTTATACACTATAATCATTTACATGTTTTCACTTTATTAATAAGCAATTTTCAAAATTTAAAAAATAATCTTAAATGGAAACAACTTCTTGATAATAGGAGAAAATGGTTTCCAACAAATGTTAGGTTTTTGTTATGTATGCTAAATGACATTAGAAAAGCGCTGTCGTAATATAATTATCCACATTCAAACTAATTTCCTTTTAATTTCCACCGGCTTTCTGATGGAGATGAAAAGGAAAAGAAATTCATGCACATAAAAAATACTCTCATCAATTTTCTAATACTCACTCATCTTGTAAGTTGTAGACATATCTATATACGGAGTAATAAAAATTAATTTTATTCCTAATAATGAAATTAATCATCTATCATTTTGACATTCGTAGATAAAAATTTTTTTGGCTCTATAACTGTCGGTGGGCCGGCGTGAATTATTTTTGTGTTTTTACATACGCACGTGATTATTATAATAAATAAATAAATAATAAGAATAATAAAGGCCATTTATTGATGGACGCATATTTCACCATGAGGTTGGTGATGTAAACTACTAACACATGCTGTTCAATTCATGCACTTAATGAATTACTTCAAATATTAAAAAATGCAATATAAGATTTATAAAATATGAAAAAATTACTTATTTATACAACTTAAAAATCTTTATATATATATATGTGTATATATATATATATCTATATAACTATACGCCTCTAACAAAAAGTGCTGAAAATAGTGGGACAAGTCTACAATTTACGAGTTTTTCAATTTCGATTAGCTTCGCATGAAAGCGTAATAAAACGTGACATGGTTTGATTAGAGACTTTCTCACCCTTCCTCACACACGCAAATGCTTTTTGTTGACACTTCCATGAACCCATCAATTGATTCTAAGCAATAACAACAATAAAACTACTACTCATACGACTAACCTTGTGTTTCAACCTCTCCTTCGTGACTGCAAGATTATGTTGAATCAGTTGCAATAGAACAAGATTTCACATGTCTCCCGTGAAGCCAATCAATGCATCGATGCCCTGGCAAGCAAAGGTGGTGGCTATAAAACCAACAAAGAAGACTTTTGTAATGTTAGCACTAGTGCTGACATCTGCTGTGCTCTGACATCAGCAATCCTTATTTTATAACCCATTTTGAACTTTCTAACTTTCTGCAGCTGTTACTGTTGGCTGACTGTGTTAGATCTATTTTGTACGGTTCTTTTTTTTATAATGATAAGTTTATTCTTTATTGACCAAAAAAATCGTGTTTTAAAATTTACAAGAAATAAAAATGTTATTATATATTTTTTAAATTATTATATTAATCTATTAAATATTTTAAATATACTCTTTTAAGATATATATGATAATTTTTAATTTTAATGATGAAATTTAAAGATGTCTTAAATAAATTTTCATAAAAATAAAACAATACAAATTTTTTTGAAATAATTTAAAGGTGTATGGAATAATTAAAACTCAAACATTAATATATGCAAGTAATAATAAAATTAATTAAAAAAGTGATCAAATTTGAATATTTGAAGTTTTCTCGATTCTTAATTGGCAATAATTTATAAATTTTTAAAACTTAATTTCATCCCGGAAACCTTTTTAGTTTAACCTTATATATAGTTTCACAAATTAATATTCAAAAATAAAGAATGTAATCAAAATATTTTCGCTGCCTCCTTCAAATGTACAATACCCTAAAAAATATACAAATTTGATTGATTTAAATTACTCGGTGCTTCCAACTTTCCTTGACTAATATTATATCCCGCGAAATGAACCGCGACACGTGGGTGGTTGCAATTGGTCTTCACGTCACCCCTCTCTGACAAAACAGTTAAAACTTAAAAAAAAAAAATCTACCCTAAAACCTAACTAATAAAAAAATATAATAAATACTCCAAGTCTCCACTGATAAAAAGACAAAAATACCCCAATCCACTTTCGCTAAATACCTTGAAAAAGCAGTCTAACTCCTACGCCAAACTCAGTCCCTACCCATTTTCAGTTCAAACTTCCCTCCACTTTCTTCTTTATCTATTCCGTTTCGGAAGCAAAAAAAGAAAAAAGGAAAAACAAATTAAACCTTTTTGTGATTGTTCAGAATGTCAATAATTGAGTTAAACTTGGTGTATTTTCATGTTGTTTTGTTAAAGATTTAAGGAAAAAGTTTCGGTCTCTGGATTCAACTACGATGCCAGAGATTGAAGACACAGCCAGCTCCAGCACAACCGGTGAGTTGTCGGAAATTGCATCGGAGATCACCCTCTTCGGAAAGTACGAGATTGGCAAGTTGCTGGGATGTGGGGCCTTTGCAAAAGTTTACCACGCGCGCAACGTAAGGACGGGGCAGAGCGTCGCCCTCAAAGCCGTGAGCAAACAAAAAGTACTCAAAGAAGGGTTCATGGTGCAGGTTAAGAGAGAAATTGCTATCATGCGCCGGTTGCACCACCCTAACATCGTCAAACTTATCGAGGTGTTGGCTACCAAAACTAAGATTTACTTCGTCATGGAATTCGCCAAAGGAGGGGAGCTGTTCACGAGGATTGCCAGGGGACGTTTCAGTGAAGATCTCAGCCGTCGGTATTTCCAACAGTTGATTTCAGCCGTCGGATTCTGTCATTCGAGGGGCGTGTTCCACCGCGATTTGAAACCGGAAAATCTCCTCCTTGATGAAAGCTGGAACTTAAAAGTATCAGATTTCGGACTTAGCGCGGTGGCGGATCAGATCCGACCCGACGGCCTTCTCCATACTTTATGCGGAACCCCAGCTTACGTGGCGCCTGAGATTCTTGCGAAGAAAGGATACGATGGTGCCAAAGTCGATGTGTGGTCATGTGGCATCGTTTTGTACGTTCTCCACGCTGGATATCTGCCGTTCAACGACCCCAATCTGATGGTTATGTACCGTAAGATTTATAAAGGCGAATTCCGTTTCCCGAAATGGACATCTCCTGATCTCCGGCGATTTTTATGTCGGCTTCTCGATACTAATCCTGAAACTAGGATCACCGTCGATGAAATCATCAGTGATCCTTGGTTCAAGAAAGGTTACAAAGAAATCAAATTTCGTGCCGAAGATTTTGAATTGAAAGAAGAAACCCAGAGCACCAAGTGCTTAAACGCCTTCCATATAATCTCTTTTTCATCCGGTTTCGACCTCTCCGGTTTGTTCAGCGAGGCGGAGTTTTCTGTCCGAAGAGAGCGGTTTATATCGGGGGAGAAACCGGAGAGAATTTTAGATAGAATCGAGGAAGAGGTGGGAAGAATAGAGAATGTGAAGGTGAAAAAGAGAAAAGAGAAAGGGATAAGGTTGGAAGGGCAGAATAATAATTTTATTCTTGCCGTAGATATTCAGCAGTTGACGGAAAATCTGGTAGTGGTGGAGGTGGGGCGGTGGGAGATTAACGTTGGGGCAAGTGGTGAAATTTGGAAAAATAAGTTAAGGCCAAAACTTTCCGATTTGGTATATAAAACTGAAGCAGAGCAGGTTTCTGGGTAATAATAGAGGATTCATGGCAGAGCTGAGAACCGTTCGGAAAGAGTCGTGGTATCGACTGCTGTAAATATATCCATATTCAGCCCAAAGGAAAGAGAAAAAAGAAAAAAACTTCCGTATGTTAGTCTCAAATAATGTCTTGTCTAGTTTGTTCGACAAACCGGAGCAAAGCGAAATTCACTAACCGGGTTTCCTTCGTTTTTTTTTTTTTTTTTTGAAATAAAATGATTTCATTACTCAAACTTAATTACAATCCATATGTAATGTGACAACTATTACAAGAGGGAAATCCCCCATCTAGTACTTATTTAGACTATGTTGTGCAAGCAGGTGAGCTGCTCTATTACCTGTTCGTCCCACATGCAGTATTTGGTAGCTGTCAAACTTGGCCATCCTACATCTAGCTTCATCTGTAATAGTGCCTATAGGGCAAAGATCATCCTCTATCATCTCGAGCTTCTTGATTATAGCCAAATAGTCTCCTTCAACCAGTATTTTCGTAAAACCTGTATCCTGGGCAAATTGTATGGCAAGCACCACAGCTTTAGCCTCAGCTTGAAACGGATCACCAACAGGTTCAAGCCTGATTGCTGTAGCCCCTAAAACTGCTCCTCGGTGATCTCTGATGATAATATCTACCCCCTTTTCTCTCCTGCAGATTAAAGGATCCATCAAAATTGACTTTGAAAAAACTTTCCCTCGGCTGGGACCATTGATGATTTATATTTTGTTTTCGCCCTTTCTCTAACTGTCCTTTTTCATATTTTGTTGCATATTGTTGAATGAAACTAACGGTAGCGTGTGGTGGCTTTCTCTTTTCCCCTTGTTTCTCCTTGTTTTCTGCACCTCATATTCCCCACATAGATGTCATGAACACTCCCAATTGAC
Source organism: Durio zibethinus (assembly GCF_002303985.1). The sequence goes on from NW_019168026.1 coordinate 8,112,324, forward strand.
CTTCGTTCAAGTTGTTGCTAACATTCGAAATCCAATCTTTAATCTTTGTGAAATTGTTGCAAGTGTTCTGGTACATATGAAACTGTCTTAGATCTCTGCGGCATGAGAGCACTGTGATAATGCATGTATCACCGATTCTTCCCTTTCACCACATCGTATGCACGTACTACTCACAGTAAGTCCCCTATGGCTTAAATTGTATATTGTTGGGAGGGCATTATTGCATGCTCTCTAGATCATCATTTAGATTTTTGGATGTATGTTTGCCCTCCATATAATCCACCAATCCATTTTTGGTCTTCGCTGCACCATATCACTTTCCATCCTTCTTTGTTGCCTCTCATCCCTTAGCATTTTATAAGCACTTTTGACAATATACATACCATTGTTGTCATGACGCCATATTAGTGTATCTGGCCTGCCCATGTTGCTGATTGGAATCGCACAAATCATTTCTGTTTCATCTGACGTGAAGATTTCATGAATGAGTCCCACGTTCCATTTCAATCCTTGATGGACCATTAGGTCTTCCACCATTTTTATCCCCCGTTCATCCCCCCTTAGTGATCGCACTTTAAAAGGCCGACTCGTTGGTAACCAGCTATCATCCCAAATGTTGATGCTCCTGCCATTTCCCATTCTCCACCATAAGCCTTTGTGCAATACTTCTCTAGCCATCCATATACTTCTCCATGTGAGAGAAGGCTTGTTTCCTAACTGGCGCCCATGAACGTTGAATTGGGATAGCATCTCGCTTTTAAGACCTGATTAACTAGTGTATTCGGTTTGAAAATGAGCCTCCATTCCTGCTTTCCCACCAAAGCCATATTATATTAAAGGCCTCCATCTCCTTGAAGCTCGAACCACCCGTTGATTTTGGTAAGCAAAGGTCTTCCCATTTAAGCCAGTCTATACCTCTTCCATTGAATCCTTGTCTCCACCAATAACTCCCAATTATGCTATTGATTTCCTTACACACTTTTCTTGGCAGCAGAAAACAATTCATCACATTGGAAGGGACTGCTTGCAAAACAAATTTAATGAATTTCTCTTTCCCACCTTATGACGAACATCTGTTGCTCCATCCCTCTATCTTTGCTTTAATCTTCAATTTGATCTCCTTAAAAGCTCTTGATTTGATCCTTCCCACCATGATTGGTAATCCTAAGTATTTTTCTAGATTAGTTGCGTTTTCCACCCCAAATAGTGTTTTGAGACTCTCTCTCTTATCTTGTTCCGTGTTTGTACTAAAAAGTAGTGCTGATTTGTCGAAATTAACCTGTTGTCCAGAGCCCTCTTCATATTTCTACAGCATACGCTTCACCTTCTCTCCCCCACTTAATGTTGCCTTGGCGAACAATAAGCTGTCGTCTGCGAAAAAAGGGTGAGTCACTTTAGGCCCAGTTCGACCGGCTTGAACACCTTCAGTGGAGCCCTCCCTCTAAGCTTGAGCTAATAAAGATGACAGACCTTTACTGCGTAATAGAAACAAATACGGGGACAGGGTTCCTTGTCGTAGACGTCTTCCTGGCCAAAATTTGTTAGAGATACCATCATTCATAACAATTGAGTAAGAAATAGTAGTGATGTACTGCATGACGAGGTAAATCCATCTAGCTCTAAATCCTATTTGATTCATTACTTTCTCCAAAAAGTCCCATTCAACTCTATTGTAAGCTTTACTCATATCAAGCTTTAAAGTAAAAAAAAAAAACATTTTCGACCGTCTTTCTTGTTTTTTAGGGAGTGAAAGAGTTGATGAGCTACCAGAATATTATCACTGATCAAATGCCCAGGGACAAAAACACTTTGAGACTTGCTAATACAATCTGGCAGCACACATTTGAGCCTATTTGCTAAGACTTTAGTAGTGATCTTATATAACACATTACACAAACTAATTGGCCTATATTGTGCTATTCTCCTAGGGTCTGTCAATTTTGGTATCAATACTATGTTGGTATGGTTAATATCAGACAAGTTACCGACCCCATTAAGAAACGAAAGTCAAAACTGTGTAGCATCCTCTCCAACTATATGCCAAAATTGCTGATAAAATAACGCAGACATACCATCCGGACTAGGAGCTTTTGATGGATGTATTTGTTCGACGGCTATCTAGATCTCCTCAGCTGTAAACTCCCTCAGTAAAAGTTCGTTCATTTCATCAGAGACCCGGGCTCCTATAGTTTCAAGAATTTCCTTCGAGTTTTCACGCCCTTGAGCCTTAAATAAGTCTCGAAAGTAGTTAGTGGCAATTTCTATGACTTTCCCTCACCATCACACCAATTACCGCTGCAATCTTCTAACCAATGAATTTTATTGTACAGTCTACGAAAGTTGGTCCGTGCATGAAAAAATGCAATGTTGGGATCTCATGCCCTTAACCACTCAACCCGTGACCTCTGTGCCCAAAAAACTTCTTCGCGCTCCATGGCCTGGTTTACCTCCTCTCGAGACTTGTGTATCTTGTTGGCTTGGTTTTTGTTCCTAGAGCACTTGTAGTTCTCTGTTAAGGTGCTTAACTTTCAGTTGCAATTATGGGTGTAAATGGGGAAGTTTAAGCCGTTATAATATTAAGCTCAAACTAGAGCTCAATTTAAAATTTGAAATTCAAAACTTGATTTGAATTCGATCGAATTTTATTGTTTTAATTCGAGTTCGATTCGAGATAGAAATTGAATTACTTGAGTTTACTTGATTAAGCTTGATTAATATGTAAAAATAAGTTTAATTTTTATATTCAATAAAAATTAAATTATTTATGCTCAAACTTAAACTCGAATTTGAAATATTTTATTAATTAAAATAATAAAAATATATCAAAATATAAAAGTTCGATTAAGTTAGTGAGCTACTCGAACCAAATATAAGAATGTTCAAATTTGATTTAATTGATAAGTCGAATTACTCGAGCTCGAACTACACTCGATAATAACTGAGCATATTTGATTTTTATTCAAATCGAATCCGAGTAACTTACAAGTATTAATGTATCATTTACACCCTTGATTGTAACCCATTAAAATATTCATTGTGCCACACCGCTAGCTTCTAAATCGCATGTTCCACCTTTTTGTGAAGCTGCTTGACTGCACTTTCGTCCTATGCACCTTGTATCACGCCCTCACATTCCTGTTTTCAAATCTGCTTCTCCCATTTCCTGTCCTTCTATTCACCATTTGATTATGATTTGTTCTAATTAAAATGGGAATGTGGTCTGACACTGCCCATACCATGTGTGTGACCGAATATTGTGGAAACATCAAACCCCATGCACGATTCGCAACTCCTTTGTCCAGCCATTCCCGAGCATTATTCTCCGGCCTGTTTCCTCTCTCCCACGTGTACCATTGACCTTTATAACCCAGATCCTCGAGGCCTACCTTGTTCAACACAGTTCAGAAATCCTCCATTTGCTTTTCAGGTCTTAGACAATTTTCTAACTTCTCACCTGACCACATAATCTCATTGAAATCCCCCATCACCATACATGGCATTGTGTGTTGTGTAGCCAATCTCCTTAAAAGATCACATGAAAATTTCCTGAACCTTGTTTCGGGGTCGCCGAAAACCCAGTTAATCTCCATTTTTTTGTGTTTTCGATGATTTGCATTTCCATGTCAATGTGCCTCGTCAAGTAGTTCAACACTTTTAAATCTGTTTCCTCGTTCCATAATATAGCTAGCCCTTCACTTGCTCCGTTGGCGTCTACACAGAAACAAAATTTCATCCTACGCTTCTTTTTAATTTGTTCCATCTTATTCACATGTAGTTTCGTCTCCATAAAAAAACCTACTTGTGGATCTTCCATTTTCAGCAATTACGGAAAAGATCAAACTGCTCCGGTTCCCAAGCCCACAGCAGCCCATGGCTTAATGGCTCTCATCAAGGATTTAAATTGCAGTAGCAGTCTCGTTTTTTATCGTGTTTATTTATAACGGTTATAGACGTAACGGTTGTTATTATGATCATTGTGTTCATCGCGGTCATGAATTTTTTTCAATTTAGTACAATTTATTTTAAAAATAGCAATTTTAATTATAATCATAAATTTTTTTTAATAATTTATAAAGTAATTTTATGACTTTTTTTATTTATATGAGAAATATAATATTCATAATTTTTTGTTGGGTTCTTCATACTCCAAACAGCTTTACATTTATTTAGTTATTAATAATGTATCTCTTTATTTATAAATATTTTATATTTATGAATTAAAAATAAACAAATTGCAAATAAAAATCTAAAAAGTATAAAAATTATATTCAATTAAGTTTTGATACTAAGACCTATAACTATAAATCCAACAATCCTAAAAACCAAATAAGTTACCAACTTTTGTGTCAAAACAAAAATGGGTTTGGTCCAAGCCCTCCTTTGTTTTTCTTATTTTTTTTGTCCTTAACCTTCAAATTATGCCGTTTAGTTTCTAGCAAATCCCTAATTCATTTTTCTTCTCTTTTTTTTCTTTTCTCACGAGTGGCGCCCTCTTCTTCCTTCCTAACCTGAGATGCCACCTTTAGTTCCAGTCATTGCTTGCTGCTGCTTCATTCGCTGCCTAGCTCAAAACAATCTTTCCTTTTTTCTTTATCTTCCTTTTTCCCCTTGAGTGATGCACTCCAGTCATTGCTTGCTGCTGCTTTATTCGCTGCCCAGCTCAAAACAATCTTTCCTCTTTTCCTTTCTCTTCCTTTTTCCCCTTGAGTGATGCACTTATTTTCTTTTTCAAACTTGAAACCCCATATCTTTATTTGCTAGTGCTTGATCTTAATTTAGGTTTTGAATTTGATTGAGGTTGTGTTTTTTTTTTTTTTTGGCTTTTCTTAAATGAAAATTGAGATTTTTTTTTCTTTTTCTTTGGACAAAAAACAAAGTTGTAGCAATAATGGTTCGTTTTTGCTGCTATTTACTGTTAGGTCATTTTTTATGGCCATGACGTGCCATTACCATCGTGAATGGTATTCTCACTCAATATTTTTTCAAAAGCTATGGCAGACATCAGCATTATTGTAAAATAATGGCCGTTACTCCATTACTCCATTGTTTTTTAAATCCCTAGCCCCCGTCACTGTCTGTACTTATTTGGCTCATTTTTGTTCCTGTCAAAGCTGGTTTCTACTATTTCACCATCTTCCCTACTTTGCTTTGGGACATTTTGATCCTTTTTTGATTGGCGACGCTCTCAACCAAAGTCTATAGTGATATAATAGTCCATAAAAGTAACAAAAATTCAAAAGCTATTCGTACTTGATTTTCCCCATAATACTATTGTTTCCTCTTATTTTGCTAGGCTAACAAACCTTCGTAGTGGTTTGGTCACATCCATTTTCACCCTATTTTGGAGGAATAGTCCCCAACCTTTATTATTCACATTATCATTTATGCTTCTAACTCAACTTATCTTTTGGCTTATCCTTCCTACCACTAATTGGTTAATCCATTTAAGAGGTAAATCATACACCCTAATCCAGAAGAGTGCTTTTTTAAAACTATAGTATGAGGGTCGCATGTCTCCATTATAATCATGGAACATCAATAACTTTTTCTCAAGAGACCAAAGAGTCTTTTAGCACCCTAATTTTGTCTTTCCTTGACTTGAATTTGAAAAGGAACAAATTCTCTCAAAGACACAGATTTTAACTTATTTGGCTAACTTCTATATCACTTTGAACGTGTTGATCATAGCTTCAAGGTTGAAAGATCTTGTTGTTAGCAACTTCCCTACCAACCAACACTCTGTTTGAGTGTCCTCCTCTTCTCCTTCTGTTGATTCTATCCCTATGCAGTTAGTTTTTTCCTTCGTCAACTTTTAGTTTTTTCAAGCCTTTTTGAGATCATTTACCATATTCACTACAGAGGATTAGGCTTTAGTGGTGTTTTTTTTTTTTCACATTTAGCAGCATTTATAAATGCCATTAAAGGATTAGCGATGTTTGCCAAAAACGTCACTAACAATATCGTTTATACTTGCGTCGAGAAAAATAATGGCATTTTTAGAAAAATGTCACTAACTTAATGGCACTTTTATCATAAAACGCCACTAAATTTTGGCATTTAAAGGCGTTTTTAGGTACAAATGTTGCTAAATTAATAAATTTATTTTTAAAAATTTTTTAAAAATTGATTATTATCATTAAATAAAAAAAATTAAAAGAAATAAAAACAAACTCAAATTTATAAACTGAATATTATAAATATATAATTTGTTCTAATATGGATGGAACACAAAGTTTAATACATGCAATAACATTCAACTTATTTTAATACATTAATAAAAAATTTAAAATGTATGAAATTGATGACTGCATAGATTTAGAATACTACCATTTGATGAAAGATTTTTCTCACCTTGGTCACTACCATTTTTTGTTGTTGATGGTTTTCATGCACAACGAATCCTTTTAAGCAAGATTAAGTTTCATCAAACATCATGACATGAAAAAACAAATAAAACAAATGCCAAGATAAGATGAAAAAAAAACATAATAGAATATTTTAGAATGGTTTCCTAAGGATATCTTGAATGAATCAACAAATTCATATTAACAAGTAACAATTTTTTGGTAATTTAAAAAATATTTTGTTGAAAAAAACTAAACCTAAAATTTCATTCGTGTTTGTAACTAAATTCAATGTTTAATTTCAAGTTTTTTAGAGAAAAACCCTATTTCTTTTACTTTCCATTTTATCTTGAATTTTTCTCACCAACCAAACAAAACCAAACTCAAAATTATAATAATGAAATAAATTGGTAAAAAAAAAAAAGAATAGCCAAACACTGAAAATTGCTAATATTGAAATGAAGCTTGAACAACGATAGAAATGCAACAAATCAAACAAAAAATTTAGGGATTTAACCCAACAAATCAAACAGGAAGTTTAGGGATTTGACTCAAATTGCAAGAAAGCTAACTTGAAATTTGTAAAAATGAAAGGAAAAAAGATGAAAATTGGCCACAAAATGACTGAAACTTAGGCAGAAAATGAGAAGAAAGTGAGCCAAAATGAGCAAAAATGAAAAAAATGAGTAAGGAAAAGAAAAACAAAAAGGGGGTATCATGGGTTTGAAATTTAAGAAAAATTTAGCAGTGAGAAACTATGATTATTGAAGGGTTTTTAGCTTAAACACACATTCAATAATTCCATGAAATTGTTTTTTTTAGGATTATTTAAGGTATTTATGGCTAAAAACGTATTGAATAATCTTCTAAAATTAAAAATTGAAGGGGATTATTAAAGGCATTTTTGACCAAAAATGCCTTCAATAATCCCCTCCAATATTTTTTGAAGATTATTCAAGGTGTTTTTTACCAGAAAATTCCTTGAATAATTCCTTATAAAAAATTAAATGGGTTTATTCAAGGCATTTTCTGGCCAAAAATGCCTTGAATAATCCCTTTCATTTTTATTGGGGATTAGTCAAGGTGTTTTTGATCAAAAATGCCTTGAATAATCCCTTCTAATTTTTCTGCCAAAAACACATTCAATACTTTTTTCCAATTTTTTAGAAAGGATTATTAAAGGCGTTTTCTGCGAAAAACGTCTTTAATAATCCCCTTAAATTTTGATAAAGAGATTATTAAATGTGTTTTTTATGAGGGGATTATTGAAGGCATTTTTTGTCAAAAATGCTTTCAGTGATCCATTTTTTATGAGGGGATTATTGAAAACATTTCAGGTAAAAAATGTCTTCAATAATCCCCTTAAATTTTGATAAGGAGATTATTGAATTTGTTTTGGCCAAAAACGTCTTCAATAATCCCCTCCAATTTTTTAAAGGGAGATTATTGAAGGCATTTTCTGTAAAAAAAAATGCCTTCAATAATCTCTTCCATTTTTAATGAAAGGATTATTGAAGGCGTTTCAAGTATAAAACACATTCAATAATCTTTTTAAAGTTTGATGAAGAGATTATTGAAGTCATTTTTGACCATAAACGCTTTTAATAATCCTTTTCAATTTTTTAAAAAAGATTATTGAAGATGTTTTCTATAAAAAATACCTTCAATAATTCATTTTTTATTAGCAGACTATTGAAGGTATTTTAGGCCAAAAGTACTTTTAGTTATCTCTTTAAATTTTGACAAGGAGATTATTGAAGGCGTTTTTGGCCAAAAATGCCTTTAATAAGGCTAAAAACGCCTTCAATAATCTCCTCCAATTTGTTTTTGGGGATTATTGAAGGTGTTTTAGGCAAAAAATCCTTCAATAATCCCCTTAAATTTTGATGAATAGATTATTGAAGACGTTTTTGACCAAAAACTCATTCAATAATCTCCTCCAATTTCTTGAGTGGATTATTCAAGGCATTTTAGTGGATAAACGCAGTTAATTTCTATCTTTAATGGCATTGATAACTACAAACACTACTATTTGAATATTTAGTGGTATTTTAATAAAAAAAATAACAAGTTTTATAAAAACATGGAAGCTAGTGACGTTTTTAAGTGAAACGTTGCTAAGAAATTGCCACTAATTTTTCATTTTTTTGTAATGATTGATCCTATCTTTATTGCCTCTGACATTCTTAGATGCCACTAACTACTATATACCAACTTGACCAGCCTTTAAAAATTCTTCCACATAAGAGAACCGAAGGCTGATTACGTAATCAACTTGTGTTCTTACCTCTTAAAAACCCTAACCTTAGCCTTTATTTCATTTACTATAACATTTCATAATATTTCATCTTTCCACATTTATACGAAAAAAATTTCTAAGGCCATGTTTGTTGTATAGGATGATAGATAAGATAGTATGGTAATCATTTTATATTATATTTGGTTTATATCTAATTGAAAGGGATAGGATTACAAAAAAGATTATCATCTTTTTGGTATATGATGATTCAATCCTTTCAAAGTGGAGATGATTATATTAAACTTACATGTCCTATTATACCCTTAAAAATTATATCAATAATTTAAATTATATAAACTTTAAGGAAGGATAATTTTGATAAATAAATAAATTATCCTATCTTAATCTTTGTGCACATCAAACATAATATAGGATGACGTTATTTAATCTAATCTTATTTATAACATCATCTTATTCTATCCTGCCATAATTTTATATATCAAACATGACCTAAGTAAATTATTATAATATCCCTCCTCATGTTTGATAAAAATTTGACATATGTTTAAATTTACTATTATGTATTTATATCATAATTACAAAAATATATATTTTTTATAATTATTTACAAAACTATCCCCAAGTATATTATTATAATACCTTTCTTCATATTTGATAAGAATTTGACACATTTTTAAGTTTACTATTATATCTTTATACCATAATTATGTATATATCATTTCTCTTATAATTAGCTAAAATTACTATAATATCCTTTTACTGTAATTACATAAGTATTTTATTCCATAATTACAAAAAAATCCTTTTACTATAATTGACCAAAATTGCTATAATATTTTTCTATTATAATTATAGAAATGCTTTTATGAATGTTTTAATAAAAAGTTGACATGTGCATTTTGCTTTAAAATTAATAACATATATTAAAACGATCTCCTTTAAAATACTATAATAGCTCTCTTTTTGTTTCGTATAATGTTGACACAAGTTCAAATTTACTACAATGTCTTTCTACCATAATTATAATTCTCTTCTTATAATTAGCTAAAATTGCTATAATACATTCTTACAATAATTGTAGAAATGCACTTTCTACTATAATTTTTTAAAATTATGACAATACCCCTTCAACCATAATTATGAAAATAACCCTATCATAATTGACAAAAAATTACTATAATGCCTCTTATGTTATAATTATAGAAATGCCCTTATAAGTTTTTTATAGGAAGTTGAAATGTGCCATTTTTGTTTCAAATTACAATAATACCCCTTATAAATTACATATGAAAACTTAATATGATATAAAATTAACTATTTATTAAATTACTAAAATACCCTTATAATTGCTTTATAAAAATTTGACTTATGAAATTTTATTTGAAATTTACTATAGTACTCCTGATTAAATTACATATTATATGTCAAATAAAATGTGTTAAAACAAATTTATTAAAAATTACTATAACACACCTCTATTTATTTGATATAATATTGCCACGTTTTCAAATTTACTATAACATGTTTCTATTATAATTACAAAAGTACTCTTTTCATAATTAGTCATAATTATTATAATGCATTTTTATCATAATTACATAAATGCCCTCCTATCATAATTGGCAAAAATTATTATAATGCCTTCCTATCATAACTACGAAAATATCTCTCATACCATAATTGGCCTAAATTACTATAATCCTCTTATATGATAATTATGAAAATTTTCCTCCTATCATAATTGACTAAAATTACTATAATACTTCTCATACCGTAATCACGTAAATGCTCTTACAAGTTTTTCGTAGGAAGTTGACATGTGGCTTTTAATTTCAAAATTATCATACCGTCCTATTAAATTACGTATTAAATTTTAATATAATATCAAATTAATTATATATTAAATTACTAAAATACCTTTGTCATTACTTTATAAAATTTGACACGTAATATTATATTAAAAATAATCAAAACTAAATGATCAAGTAAGTTAGATAAATATAATTTTTATTAAAATAAAAAATTAAATATTTTATATTTTAAAAAATATTTAATCCTGACATAGTGGGAGCTACACACTAGTATTGTATGAAAATTACCTTTTTCGTCTGTTAATTAACTTTGGTTCCTTAAAATCACAAATTTTGCATTTGTATTTGAATAATTAATATTACTTTAAACTAAACAAAAGCATTAAAATGGGAGTAACCTTTTATTCTTATGTTAAGTGAATTTGCGAAAAAGTAGGTTTCAATTTAAATTGACCACAAAACATGTAAATATGTTTATTACATTTTTATAAGATATTTAGATATCATTTAGCATTGCGTTTAAGTTTTAAAATTCAACTTTGAAAGGCAAAAGCTATATTAAACATATTACGATTTGTGTAAATAATATTTTTGATCATCAAAAGTGAATAAATTGTAAAAGTTAATTGAGATATGTAATTAATTTTTTGAATTATGGTTTGAAGATAAAATGATCAAATATCCACTCAATTTTTTTTTTGACAAATATAACCTAAATTTCCCTTTAATGTCATGTCCTTTTTAAACATTTTAAATTTTTACAATAAATTTTCGCAATAATAGCAAATACTTAAAAATCTTAAACAATAATTTTTACAATATGGTTTAAATGCATTTTTCTCAAACTAAAATTTTCTAGAATAACGATATTAAATTAAGTCTTAATTAATATTGATACGTCATTGCCAATAACTAAAATCATACTCTTTTTTGACTAAAAAAAATTGTAGACTCGATTAGGTTTATGGTGGAGGGGAGGGGACAAATCCATTTTATTTAATAACATTGTGAATGCTTTGATAATTGAAAAGAAAGTGAAGGTCTTAATCAAAGACATAATATTCTCACTCATTCACCCACTCATTACAAAGATAAGCTAATGTTTACTTAATTGAGGTCACGCCAACTAAGGGGATCCACAAGGAAATCAAGGTTCAAGCTATTTTTTATTTAATTTTTGCCCAATATTTATTTGATTTAAACAAGAAATCAAGGTTCAAGCTAATTTTTTTTGTAATTTTTCCCAATATTTATTTGATTTGAACAATCATATTAGATTATTTAAAAGATACTAATATTAGATGGAATGGTTGTTGAACTACATGAAATTTATTGTATTTTATGGTCTATAGATTATATTAGGCTTTATTTGTTGATGGTTGAGAAAGTGTTTTTAGGTTCATTTGGTAGCTTAATGAGAAAATTCTTATTGTGTTGTCATTTTGTATTATTTAAATGATCCTTTCATAGGTTAAATTGTTGGTCTAAGGTTTCTGAGTTTCTTCTTTTTGAATTTTCCTCCATTAATTTGTTCTTTATTAGTTATCACAAACTATACATGCTCTTGATATTTTATTTTTTTAAAATTCAAACAAATCTACTTATATTCCAATTTTCTTACAAATTAAATAAAAGCTTAACAGGGCGAAAGAAAACTATAAAACTCGTATATTTTTAAAGGTATAAACAAATAGAACTTTCGATAAACTATTCATGAATATGTTCAGTTTTGTTTGTTTATTAAACTTAACAAATGATCTTGAACTGCATTGTTATGTTCATTTATTAAGCAAACTAAATATGAACATATGTTTGTTTAGTTTGTTTATGTTTGTAAACAAGCTCGTTTAAGTTTGTTTAAAACTCGTTTGTTTATTATTCATTTATTGTTCGTTTATAATAATAACAAAATTAATTTTTTATCCTTGACCCTAATCTTATTTTAAGGTTCATTTATATTTGTTTGGGTTTGTTTATATTTGTTTAAGATTTGTTTACTTATGGTTTGTTTATTGTTCATGAACGTGTTCATTTTTTTATATTTGTGAACATATTCATTTAATGTTTATAAACAAGTTTGTTTAACTTAATTGAACCAAACATCAACATCTATCACTTAAATGAACCGAGATCAAATGAATATTGCAATTTCTTATTGAACACAAATCGAGCCTGAATATCTCTAAAAATAAACAAACAAACTACAAACTATGTTTGTTCGTTCATGTTTGGTCCATTTATAGCCATATATGCTTCAATTTTTTTACATTTATTTTGTTAGCGATATACATTATGCTTTACATTAAAAATTATTTATTATATCATACCAACAAAGAATGCCATTTCCAATAATGAGATTAATATATTATATCATCCATGTGCATAACTCATGTAGGATAAAACTAGTATTATTTAAATAGACTTAGAAGGGTCAAATGGGTTTGGCAGTTCATGACATGATAGGGTTTGGCATGGTATGAGCCGTACTTGGCATTGCCTACTGCTAAAATATTAGGCTAGGCAAAATAGGACACATATATGTGTCATGTTGGACTAAAAGTTTTTAAGCTCAAGGGTTAACACGACACGATCCATTAATGGCTAGTGCCAGCACGTAGCATATGAGCTAGTTTGGCACGATACATACATAATACACAAGCCTAAATGTGTTGTGCCATGTTGACCCATAAGTTTTATAAATAGGCTTTGGCCTTTCATTATATTCCTGTTATTTTTTAATTCTATTAAAATTATATTTATTTTTTGATGATTTATAAAATAAAATTTTATTAGATAAAATTTACTTATTAAACACTACAAGAAAAAAAAGGTATTACGGACGAAAATTTTCATTAGTGATATCCTAAATTCTATTAGTAATACATTTACCAACGAAATTTACTAATAGAAAATTTTGTCAGTAGTAAGCAAGTCAGTCATAGTAACTCGTCGGTAAATTTAAAATTTCGTTGGTAATAATTCTGATGGTAATTTTTTTGGAAATCAGTCAATAAAATCCATCGATAATGTGTCAGTATTTTGTTGATAAAATCAATTGATAATCTATCGGTAAAAGTCATCGATTAATCGTCGGTAATCTACCGGTATTCCATTGGTAATTGATTGATAATTGTTCAGTAAATGGTGCTTTTCATTCATAAATCCATCATAATAACCTAAATTCCATCGGTAATACTAAAATTCTGTTGCTAAAATACATCGGTAAAATTATAATTTCATTGATAATTTTATTAATTCCATCTATAATTATTTAAGAAACCTATAAATTAAAATTAAAACATATGTAATTATTTAAAAAGTCTATTATTTGTCTATTATTATTAATTAAAATATCAAATCCACGTCATAAATTCTAAAACAATCCAAATTTTAAAGTTAACATCCATAACATCCATAAAATATAGTATTGAAAAACATCTATAACATCCATAAAATCCATCATACAAGTCTTGAAAAATATGTCATTATGTTGCTAAATTTCTTGATTTAGAACCTTTATTGCCGTCATCAGGTTTAGAAAATTGTGTTGGTGAAAATTCTTCAGATCCCATTAACTGTATCATTTGATCCATGAAAGACTTAAACTTAACCCTAAACTCAGTTCTTAACTTATCAATTGTTCTTGTATCTGAGGTTGATAAAGAACAAATGATGAACCGTAAACTAAGTGAGATGTTTTTACTGTAATAGTGGACTAACTTGAGTAAAATAGCATTTTAGATCTATCTACGATCCAAAATCATATACATAAATGTGCATAACTTCAACCACTCCAATAACTTTAGTCCCTCCAATAACTTCAATCCATGCGTATGGATCGAAATCTAAATGATTGAAAGAGTTTTCATCATGTTTTTGAGATAATGTAGCAGCATGATTTTCCTACAAAAAGTTTAAAACAATTATCATTCCATGTTAACCATATAGTTCAATAAAGCAAGATAACTTCAAACAATTCACAACGTCAAAAATTGATTATTAAATATGCAATAGTTTTCACTTTTCACAAAGTCATTACATCTCAATACGTAAAAAACACTATCTTGTTCAATATTGAATTTCTTACAATTTTTAGGCTTTCAATTACACTGACAACTAGTTCATCAACAATCATAATATATAACCAAAATCATAACCAAAATGTAAAATAGTTTTCATCTTTCACAAAATCATTGCATCTTAATATGTATAAAACACTATCTAGTTTAATACTAAATTTCCTACAATGTTTAGGGTTTCAGTTATTATAAATATAGTTCATAAATAATTACAATACAGAATCATAATCACAAAGCAAAATACACAATAGTTTTCACTTTTCACAAGTGTGATTGTATCATAATACACGTAATATACTTTCTACTTCAATAAAGAATTTTCTACAGATTTATTGCTTTGAATTACTATAAAAGTAGTTCATCCACAATCCCAAAAATATATACAAAAAATAAATATCCAATTACTACCTTAAATTTATTAAATATCAAGGACTTCACTAGCGTATGAACTTTACCCCATGTTGGCCAAGGACTAGTAAAATTCCCTTAAATTATGCCTGAAATTGTTGAGTTAATCGATAATTACTCAAAATAACTGTCAATATCCATTTGTTAGTAAGATTAGTAAAACTGCACAAATTGCTTAAAAATCAAATAACAATAAGAAAAAATAATAGTAAAAATTATGTCATACATATCTCCTAACGGAGTAATCCATACCCACTTGTCTAGATTTGTAAGAGTCGATAAGCCTTTTTTTGCCCTTTAATTTTATGCCTTGTTGTCATCCTTTCTTTTTTTTCCAAGTGGTGGATCATCGGCTAATGATGGGTTGATGTTATGCTCTATTGGTAGATCATCCATCATCTGTGCTAAAGGTGACTCGTATGCTAAATCATACTATATCAATGTTGAAGATGACCCATATAGTGAATCATGCTGTATCGATGTTAATGATGACTCAATATGTGAATCACCTCTTATCGATCTTGCCTTAGAACCACATCGATAAAAAAGGCTCTTTATATGATGTCTCATTATAACTATTATATAGAACAAAGACGTTCCATTAGTATTCCAAAAGCACAAAGAAAAAAAAACATATATAATATTACTTTAGTATTACAAGATTAGATGAAGAACAAAAAATATACAAAAATAAACATATAAAACATTATAATTAAAATAAGCCATATCAAGTATTATATTTAATGTTATATATATTGACCAAATCGATTAAACATTATATATAGTATTAAAAGTCACATTAAATATATCAATCACTGCTAGAATAAGCAAACTCATATGTTTCATCATCTTCATCATCTTGTTCTTCTAGTCAAATTGCTTGTAATAAATCTACCTCTTCATAATTACTTGTAATAATAATTATATGATTATCAAGTTCTTCTGAGATAATAACATTTCAAGGAATAGAAACTTCAACTTCTTGGTACATATCTTCATTTAAATCAGTTGTTTGTTCTGAATCTATATCAATATTACTTAGCTAATATTACTCATAGCCTTCGTTTTGAAGATTGCCCACCAATCATTTTGATTTTTTTTCTAGAAGGATAGCTTGTATAGGAAACTTGATGTACTTACAAAGCTAAGACCAACGGTCCATTGCTAGCAAGTATTGAATTGTGTTTAATTTCAACAAGACCATGATGAAGATTTACCCTTAGGCCTTTCTCTATGTCAAACTAGTGACTTTTAAAAAGTATAACCTTATTCCCTACTCCAATGTACTCTAACTTAATGATATCTTCTAAGATACCATAAAAGTTACACTCATAATCATTATAACAACTTTCTTTCACACATGACATTTAAAAAGTATAACCTTATTCCCTACTTCAAAGTACTCTAACTTAATGATATCTTCTAAAATACCATAAAAGTTACACTCATAATCATTGTAACAACTTTCTTTCATGCATACCCCATAATTCATTGTCTTTTAAGTTTGGCCATAGTAACCATATGAAACTTAAAACCATTCACAAAGTAACCTTTGAGACGCCTAACCATCAGTCCAGGGCCATAAGCTATCTTAACTAGACAACAATCAATATTGTCATTTTGCTTTTCAACCTATCCAATCATAAGATGAATAAATTGATCATTGTTTTAAATTATATGAAAATATAATTTTTATTCATATATGTTATTATGTGCTAAATACTTACAAATTGTCTTAACTGATATGAAAATCTTACATCATGTGCTTTCTCTAATTCTGCATCACTTATATTCATAAATTCTCTTCTCATCAAGTCATCAAATATCCTATCATTGTCAATTATAAATTAAAAAAATTATCAACTTACTAGAAACATACATTATAGAGTTGACATAGTACTTACTCAATGTAAGGATTTATCTCTTCACAATTCAATAAAACATATTGGTATGCTCTTCCTCTGATAACTACCAAAACTTATCTTGTAGACTGAATACTCGGCTGTGATGATTGAAAAGCGAAAAATGTTCTCTAGATTTCATGACTTTCATATCATCATTATGTGGAACTTGATTTAGTCTTGTTGTCATATTTGGATCAAAATAGAATGAGCAAAGAGTAGATCTATTCAATAAATATATCTTACATATAAATGCTTCAATAAATGCTCGATCAGTGCATTTTTTCTTGAGATGATGAAGAAATGTACTCATCATCATAACATAACATAAATGTTATGCCTTATATAAATCAACGTTAATGGCTAAAAATTGAAATGTATTACCTTTCAAATAAATACATCCATCAGCAATGAGTAAGTACACCAATTTTTGCCTCATTAGGCAAGTGAAACTGTAAAATGCTCTATAAAACCAAAGAAACCTAGAGTTAATTTACAGATTGTCATAACGTATAGATCCATAGACCTATTGCTATACATAACTTAGGGACTCACCACCCATCTTTTTTTCTTAGGTGCGATTGGTCACCTAATTGAATCTGTCCCATTTTAAAGAGAAGTCCCAAGCTTGACTTAGGTATATTTAAAAAGTAGATGCCAATCAATGAAACTAGATCTAAGTTTAAAAGTATAGTTATGTGTGATGAAAGTCATAGCACCCTCACAATACCTATCCAAAAGATGGTACCAATTTGATGTCATATTGTCCAAGCTTCAAAATATGTTTGTAATTTTACCAAAAAAGTTTAATATCGAAATTTGGTCATAAAAATACTTTAATAATTTGATATTAATTTAAGATAATTTTTTCACTTCAAGAGTATTCATAGAGACTCGTGTCCCACTATAAAGAGGTTTCGTTGTTGGATTCATTACTATGTTTTTCAAGAAGTTATTTTTAAAAACAAGCAATAAAATCCTTTAATCATTTGGTCAGATTTTATATCGATACATATCTCCCAACTGTTTGGTGGGATTTTTATTTGAAAATATTTTTTTGTGAAAATTAAAAAAAAAGGATTATTAAATCTTCCAATAGTTTGGTAAGATTTAACGAAAAGTTGAATCCTATAATTATTTGGTAGGATTGAAAAATTATTTTTCATAAATTTTTTAAGTGCTCCAATCATTTGGTAGTACTAAACTTGAGATTTGAATCCTCTAATTATTTGGTAAGATTAAAAAATTATCTTTTTAAAAATTTTATTATGAAATTCTCCAATCGTTTGGTAGAATTCATAATTTAAAATTAAAATCCTCCAATCATTTGGTAAGATTGAAAATTTATATATATATATATTTAAAAGAAATTATTAAGACATTTTCCAACTGTTTGATAGAATTCATAAGTTAAAAATTTCTAAACTCATGAAAATCCTCCAATTGTTTGGAGGATTTTATGTACTTATTTAAAAAAATTTTTAAAAATATTTCACCTAAAACAAGTAAAATTTACATAACTAAAAAAATTAAAATATTAAAAAAAATAAAATATTAACAATTTAAATCAATTATAAAATAAAATAGAATTTAAATAAATAAAATAACATAAAATAAAAAAATTAATAAAAAGAAAAGGACGGCTCAACTTAGCTTAAATTGTAGCTCGATTGGAAGAATCAAAGGTAGCTAGAAGAACCAAAGGAGGCTAGAGAGCAACTTGGCCTGGCTCAAGATGATGGTTGCTAGGAACCAAGTCAACCTACTATAGGTACGATCAAACTTCAAGGCAACACGTGGATTTTCCTTTATTCAAAGGTTCAAAATGACACCGTTTTCGACAGATTATAAAAGCTTCGAATTTTTTTTTTATAGAATTCCTTGTTTTTCTCTCTCTTTATTCCACAGCTTATCATTCTAAAAGCAAAAAACAACCATTGGATTCTGCAAATAGCATTAAAAACTAGGGAAATCATTGAAAGTTGGTCAAAATTTGGAAGAGCTCATCGGCTTGTAGAATTGTCATTGGAAAGTTATTGAAAAACTTAAAAATCACCCAAATCTTTAATGGAATCTGGAAAATTTCTAGAAAAACCTAAAGCTTTAAGGAAAAACACAAAAAATGGCCAATTTAATCCTCTTAGCTTCTGGAATCCTCTTAGACCACTGCCTAAACTAAATCAAACTCATGATTGCTCAAAACCGCCAACAATTTCTGACAGAAGCTTTGCTTTTTCTCTTGAATTTTTTTTTATTTTCTCATTGATTGCTCTTGTGTTTTCTCCCTTCTTGCTTTTAATTTTTTTATTGTCTTCTCTATTTGATGATAATATGTCCTTTTATAGTGGAAATATCTAAGCTCCAATAGTGTTTTAAAGGAAATTAAAGTTTTTCGAAAAGCTACCCTATCTTCAGATTAAAAGTGAACTTTATCTTAAAAAAATCTTTTATTCAATTTCCCAAAAAATTTTAGGAATTATTGCTTGGGAATCAGGATCTTATTTCAATTTCATCTTCGGCAAAACCTTGTTTTAATCAAATCTCAGCCATTTGATTTTTTAATTACCCTTTCTTTTTAAATATCTTTTCCCCTTTTTTTTCTTAAAACCTGATCAAATAATAATTAATTATTAAATAAAAAATAGTAATAAAGATAAATAAATAAAAATTAGCTAAAGATAACTAATAAATAATAATTATACTACTACTAGTACTACTACTATTACTACTACTACTACTACTACTACTAATAATAATAATAATAATAATAATAATATATCTACAAATACATAAAATAAGGATAAATATCATAAAATTATAAAATATAAAAACCTAATAATAAAATTAAAAAAAAGATATATAAAATGGAATACTGAGCTGGGATTAGTTGGGCTTGATCAGATTAAGCCTAATTGGTTTGGATCTGGACCAAATAGGGTATTTATAGTTACCTTTTTTTACGTATTTTTTGTGCAACAGAAATTGTATAAAGGTATAGATAATCTATTATGTTTGGGTCCCAATTATTCACCTTTTTTCTTTAAATAAGCTCTTCAAAAATAAAGGCGCATAACTTTAAGAAAAAGATAAAGGCTCCTCCATAATCAAGGCACACGGCTTAAAAAAAAAAGGTTCCTTTATAATAGTTTTAAAAATAAGATAAAGGCTTCTTTATAACAAAGGTACATGACATAAAAAAAAAAAAAATCTCCTTCATAACATAGGGACATGCCTTTAAAAATAAAGGCTTCTCCATAATAGAGGCACATGACTTTAAAAATAAAGATAACACCCGAAGGTTTTGATGATTATGTTTGGAGGTTTTATAAATCACGTTTGAAGAAATTAGGAGATTATGCTCGAAGGTCTTACAAATCATTCTTAATATTGAAAAATACTTTTTTGAACAAAGGCTTCACAACTTTAAAAGTTTGACAAAATCTTTCTTGATCGTGACTAGTTTTCTTGAAATATCCTTTTTTAAGAATTAGGATCTTACCTTAGAGGTTTCTTTTCAAATGAGAATTTGAAATTCCTTCATTGGAAAGTCTTCTTACTTATGTTCCCCAAACGGGATCTTGCAATATCCTTGTTTCTTAAATTCATGCACTAGACATTCTTAAATGCAATGCATGCTATACAAATATCAACACCATAAAATATTTTCTATATATTGACACTTGGTTATATTGACGGTCAAATTCTGTTAGTAAAAGAGACTTTACGAATGGATTTTTAAAACCATTAGAATATATCATACTTATACTAATATTTTATTTAACCGTCGGTATAAATAAACTTTTTCTGACAGTATATCACTATCCATCAATATAAATATGTTATATACTGACGGTTGTTAATGTAACTATCAGTATAGGCTCAAATAAAAAAACTATTAGCTTACAAAAAATTGAATGGGATTATTAAAGGTAATTTTGACCAAAAACGTCTTCAATAATCCATTCAAAAAATTTTGAAGAAGGATTATTGAAGGCATTTTCAGCCAAAAACATTGACTGAAAATGCCTTCAATAATCTATACATAATCCATACATAAAATTTTTTGTATGAATAAAACTATTGGCCAACAAAAAATTGCCTAGCATTATTAAAGGCATTTTGGCCAAAAACGCCTTCAATAATACATTAAAAAAATTTTGGAAAAAGATTATTGAAGGCTTTTTCGACTAAAAATGCCTTCAATAATCCATGCAAAAAATTTTATTGAAAGGATTATTAAAAGTGTTTTTGGCCAAAATGCTTTCAATAATCCCTCATAAAAATTTAATGAGGCGATTATTGAAGCAAATTTGGCCAAAAACGCCTTTAATAATCCAAACAAAAAATTTTGGAAGGGATTATTAAAGGCGTTTTTGTCCAAAAATGCATTCAATAATCTATACAAAAAATTTTGTTGAGGAAATTATTGAAGGCATTTTTGGCCAAAAACGCATTGAATAATTCATGAATTATTCAAGGAATTTTAGGCCCGAAACAGCTTTAATAACATGAATTATTCAAGGCGTTTTTAGCCAAAAACAGCTTCAATAACCCCATTCAATATTTTTTAATAGATTATTCAATGTATTTTCAGGCTAAACATGCCTTCAGTAATCCCATCAAAAAATTGAAAAGGATTATTCAAGATGGTTTTTGCCATAAATGCCTTCAATTAATATTTCAGTTTTAATATGGTTTCATAAAATCGTAAAATCATTCTAAATCAAAAGTCAAATTATAAATAATCTACATATATAGTAGTATTTATATTCATATAAATATTTTTCTATGTTCATATAAATATATTCATATAAATATTCAATTTTTTAAAGAGATTATTCAAGACGTTTTCTAACAAAAATACATTGAATAATCCTTAAAAAAATGGAAGGTGAATATGAAAGGCATTTACAGAAGTCAGTTGTAGGTTTATGCCTAAAAAATATTTGGTTTATATATGTGATACTACAAATTACATTTTGGAATTTACCTTATAAGCATTGTAGTATTTCAATAAATTGACCACACATCCAATTTAAAACTGATATTGTTGCCATATAAATATACTTTTTTTAAATAATTGTACTCAATATATGTGTATTCATATAAGCTGTCAATTGATATAAAATAAATATATACCAATAATATTAAACCAATACCCCAATCTAGAAACTTAAATTATCCATTCAACATGGCATGTTAAAAATATTGTAAAAAATGAAATGCATATATTTACACCCAACCAACAATCTCCAACCTCAAGGTTTAGCAAACGATAATACATACTCACACCATTCTTTACAGACTTCATCAAGTTCGTCTATTGTGAAGCTTCTTTTACTCTCCCACTAAAAGAAAAATTAGAAGTAAATATTAATAAACGAGAACATAATTTAGCTTTTTTTTTTTTTGAAGATATAATGATTTTATGAAATTAACACTAACCTTGAATGGTGAGGTCATAAAATCACATAAAACTATCTTCTTCATAAAATGAAAGACATAATATCCACATTTAGTATATCCTGGTTAACGAGGTACGTGAAAAATAAATTTAGTGGGTTTAAGAAACATTTATCTAAATAAACTTAACATAAAAGAATAAATTTTACATTTACCGGTAATAACACGCAATTTATCTTTGCTTTCTTATCAACTACAGACCTTCCCCTAAATTAAAAAGAAAAAAATTACTTAATACAAAAATAAAAGTAATTATAAAGAAACATAAGATAATATAATAACATGTAATACTTCTTTATAAAATTTTAAATATCAGGGTTAGCCATAGCCATTGGTTGAACATAATTAAATAAATATGGCATAAAAGAATTGGTATCAATCACAATAAGCTGCTAATGACGATTGCAAAATAATAAGAATGATATACTCAGATTAGGCATCATCTCATATTCGAGTAAGGTTGGAATAATTATTTGTATGAATATAACTTACACAGCATTATACGGGAACAAATAATAATTAGCCCATTTTTGCATGCACTATGTTACATGATGACCACAAAAAATGATAATGCCACTATGCTCACTAGTGATATTTAGGTCAACAAATATGAATATATGGGTTATTTGTCTCACCTTGATCTCTCTATATAGGAAGCTGCACGATAACAATCAATAATACTAGTTAGTAATACATTATAATATAAATTAATACATATTGACTTTGCATATTTAAATTTATAAGCTAACCTTATATAAAAAACAATATCAGCAGCTGATATTTCATCCAGGTTACAAAATTCCTTAACCTCATCCCCACCAACGTAAGAAATTGATGGATGATCAAATAACCTATCCTCAGACTCAATGGTAATGCAATTTCATTTGGATAAATGATCAAGTGAATAATTAGATAACACATCAATGGTAGCCTGAGCAAGGGTCATACTCTGAGTTCCAACATCTTGCTACAATATATAATGAGATATAAGTATTAAAACCAAATCAATAAATATAATAAATAGATATATATTAAGTGAATAAACAAAATCATACTTCATGTTTGTACTGGAGGTTGGGTTTCTTGCCTGACTTGTAACGAAAACTTGTTCTAGTTGGATGATGTTATCCGACTGGCCTATAGGCATACTAGATTGTATTACTGCTAATAATACCTCCAAAGCTATGAGTCATTACTATTGCTCATTTAAGCACTGCTCTTGGTTTTCAAGTCTTTACATTGTTGCTTAATGATTGCTTCATATTGTGCATTCATCATTTGAGGGGTTTTGAGTTGATTACTGAAGAACTTTGATGGCAACACAAATTTACCAACCCTACGAACTTAACCATATCTTTCTTTCATTCCTAATGCTAAAGGCAAGGGATCTTTTCCATAGTGGGTTGCCAATTCATTGAATTTAAATTTAGTAGCATAATCATCCTAAAAAATAATAATAAGATGAGTCGTAATAATAAATCTATACAAGTATAGAGTCATGCATACAAGCACAAAGCCAATCATATGTGATATAATGAGTAGTTATACATATAATCTTTTTTACCATTTCTTTAGCTGCTTTATCTATAAATGATCCATCCTTTCATAGATATTCTTGTCCACACATCCCATCTAAAAACTTTGGTATCAGAGCTAGCTGATTCCTAATAAATTACCACTATATAAGAATCATAATCTATTAAATGAATGTTCATAATATTCATTTATGAGTATAAAACAAGTGTATGAATACTTACAAGCTCATACTTGACATTTGCATAACCTTTTCTCGATCTCCAATGGTGATATACTTGTTTGGCTTGAATGTTCTTTTGTTGTTCTTTGATTTTCTAGAAAAGAAAAAAAATTACATAAATCACATATTAAGATATCGAATATATTACATAAAATCTTATAAATAATTTTTTGTAATGGATATATATACTGAGAAATCTTTTGATAGTCGATCTTGAACAAAAATCATCCAATCGTGATAACTTATAACATTTGCATATGACAAAGGTGGAACAGGCAACACATCACCATGACAAGCGAACGGTAAAATATATTGGGTTGTCAATTTGCTTTTAAAGTCTCTAAATGCTTTCTCAGTCGATTGCAACACAAGCTTTTTTTACTCAATTGGGATGTCAAACTATTCCTAAAAAATTTAACACAATTAGTATTAACACATTGAATTTTAATTAAATGATCATTTAACAAATTTAATGAAATAGTTGAATAAGCATACCACAACTGACTCCAATATACAATCTTTTAGATCATCAGAAACTCATCATCAATTATGGTATGTAATAAAAATGCTACTACGGATGATCACTCTAATATGACTAGCCAACTTGGTAGCTCCATTAGACATATGCTGTTCACTTTGATTGAATTCGATGAGAATTTTTATGTCAGTCACTTTAATTTGTTTATGTCATCCCCTTGCTTTTCTTTTTTCTACTATAGGTGTGTCTTCTTCATGTTTTTTGGATTCTATAATACTTGCGATTTTGATTATAATTGTACGAAATACATCAAACTATCTCTCTAAATTTCATACAGTATATAATAAAATACAACAAATATCATACTATAATTACTATACCAATATACTTAAAACATCCTCAAACCAATAATATTTTACAAGTACAAGCCATACTGTGATTCCCACAAAACAAATGATGAGTAAAAAAAATACACAATTTCCATAATACCATTTAGCAAACCACAATATTTAAACCAAACTACACAAAAACACCATACATGCAATGAAAGGTGATTGGATGACTAAGGTGATGGTGGAATGAATAAAAAATATATATAGTATGAAATGGTAAAAAAAATCAATATAGAACAGTATAAATAATGCAAAATACAAATAAAATAAGGATATACAAGTAAAAAGAGAGGTGTGTTGCATTGAGTTATTGAAGATCGATAACGACGAGAGAGATGAAGAAACTAAAAGGCAAACTAAATGGGTTTAAGGGTTTTAGTTTGTTTGCAATGCAACTTGAAATCATTTTTTGTAATAGTAGTTTGGGATTCCAAAGTTGAAGATAGGGGAATGAATTTAAAAAATGATCAGTGAAGGCATTTTACAAAAAAAAATACCTTAAAATTTTTTAATGGAATATTCAAGGTGCTTTTTGGGCAAAAATGCCTTAAATAATCCAAAAAAAAGGTGGATTATTGAAGGTATTTTTTTTTTTTACAGAAAACGCCTTTAATAATCCCTTCTAAAAAATTAGAGGGGATTATTGAAGGCATTTTTTGTCAGAACGCTTTCAATAACCTCATTTAATATTTTGTTACAGATTATTGAAGGCATTTTTAGAGGGGATTATTCAAGGCAGAATACTTTCAATAATCTCATTTAATATTTTGTTACGGATTATTGAAGGCATTTTTAGAGAGGATTATTGAAGGTATTTTTTGCCAGAACGCTTTCAATAACCTCATTTAATATTTTGTTATGGATTATACAAGGCATTTTTTAGGTAAAAATACCTTCAATAATCTCCTGATAAAAATTGAAAGGGATTAATTTTGACCATTAACAACTTTCGTGCATATGCCAATTTGTCTAAGTGGAGTACTAGATGAGAGTATGTATGTCCTGGTAGTAGATTTGATACTATATCTAAGTGGTTACAACATGATAGAAAGTATTGTTACATGCGCCATCGTAGGTGGTTGCAAACTAATCATAGGTTTTGGAATGACAAAAACTCATTTGATAAAACTCAAAAATTTAGAAGTGCTCTTTCACCACCATCTGAGAGTGAAATGTTGAAATAGTTGAACTAATGGAATGATAATGAAGATGGGTAATGGAAGAAGAAAAGTATTTTGTTCACATTACCTTATTGGAAACATCTTCTATTGCATCATAATCTTGATGTGATGCATATAGAAAAGAATGTTTGTGATAACATTCTTGGTACATTGATTGGGCAAGAAGAGAAGTCAAAGGATAACTACAAAGCATGACTTGACTTTACAAAAATAGGTATAAGAAGTGTTCTTCATCCAAAGACTCGTCCTGGTACTAACACCGAATACTTGCTTTAAGCTTTATATCGAATGAGCTTAATTGAAAAAATTCTTTTTTCAAAGATTCTCAAAGAAATGAAAACTCCAGATGAATACTTTTCAAATATCTCACGTTGTGTGCAACATAAACAATGAAAGCTAATAGGGTTCAAAAGTTATTATTGCCATCTCTTAATGCAAGAGTTTTTTCCTATAGCAATATGATAATTTACTTGATAAGATATGCTTGGTTTTTATTGATTTGTGTACCTTTTTTAAAGACCTTTATTCTAAAGTTCTCAAAAAATATAAGCTTGAATTACATGAGTCTCAGGCTACATCAATTTTATGTGAAATAAAGAAGATTTTTCCTCTATCTTTTATCACAATAATGGTACATTTAGTTATCTATTTGGCAAATAAAGCAACAATTGCCAGTCCAGTCATTTATAGGTGGATGTATCATATTGAGAGGTATATCTTAAAGTGGTATAGATTTTTTTACTTAAATTTCAACTAGGATGTTTGCTAATGTTCTTTTCTATTAAACTTCCATTTATATAGGTTTTTTTTTACTCTTAAATTATATATGCGCAATAAAGCTTATCTTGAAGGTTCAATTGCAAAAGGGTACTTAGAAAATGAATGCATAACTTTTTGTTCAAGATACTTTGATAGGATGAAAACTATTTTTAATCAATCCATTCAAAATGAAGACAAAAATCCCTTTATAGAGGAAGAAATATCATTTCTTTCTACTATAGAAAAACTATTGGGAACATCAAAACGTAAAAGTTATAATGTTAACAAGCGTAAAAGGTTCTCACAAATTGTACTTGATGCTATAACTTGGTTCAAGCACATCAATATGTACTATTTAATTCTGCTAAGGTTACTCTTTTTATAAAGTTAGATCATTTATCTACATGCATATTATACTTAATAATTTTCTTTTGTAGTATATTGTATAGTCTTCTATGAATTTTTTTTTCATGTAGAAAACATAAGTAATTTATTAAAAAGCATAATTGGTTTCCTCGGCTTATGCCATATAAGATACAAAAATTACAAAGTAAAACTTTTCATGATTGGTTTTGTGATCATGTAAGTCACACATCATGGTTTGAAATATGTAATTAAAGTTTTTATACTTAGATTATTATTTTAACTATATATGAAATTGGATAGGTTAATAATTTGGATCAACAAGGAGATACAAACATCATAGATCAACTTAGATGGCTTGCTTGTGGTCCAACTGATACTGTTAGGAAATACACTGGTTATATCGTTAATGGTTTTAAATTTCATACCAAGGCACGTGAGAGATACTTGAAAACTCAAAATAGTAGGGTTGTTGTAACAACCAAGATGATAAGTTATGCAAGTATAAAAGATGCATGCCTATTAAGAAAGAAGTTAACTATTATGGGGTTTTAAAAGACATCATTCAGTTGAATTATACTAGTAGAATGAAAGTTATGTTATTTAAATATGATTGGACTGATATAAATAGAGTTACAATAAGGATAAATTTGGTTTCACTCTTGTGAATTTTTCACATCTAGCTCATAGTGGAACTAATTTTGTTCATAATTCTTTTATCTTGGCATCACAAGCTAAATGTCATGGTCAGGCCTTGGTGTGCCTTGGTCCTGCTATGACTGACCCTAAGCTGAGCAATGGTCTAGATTAAGCTGGTAAAAAAGTAGTTTTAAGAGATGCGAGCATGTATTTGGAGCACTGGAACATGTTATTAATATGTTATGTAGGTAGTGAGAGCCTTGGATCGTAAGATACGCGGGCAAGTTCGGGATAGTAGTCAAGCACCCTCGAGCCAAGTAGTCTGGCGAGTGCCATCAGTGGAAGCTGTGTGTGGGCATTCTGAGCATGAGAATATGTTGAGGATATTATGTGTGGATAGTTTAAGCCCTAAACCCCAAGATACATGGGTAAGTGTGAGGTAGTGTGTCGGTGCTCATGGGGCTAGTTAGCCAGTCAGGTGCTATCGGTCAAAGCCATGTACGGGCACCTTCGAGTGGGTTGGTAGAGTAACGAGTAGAATTAAAGAATAATGGTGACCAAAAAAAAGGTTATAGGGCCCTGAGTTAGCTGGAGAAAGTCCTTAGAATGGCCGGAGAGAAAAATATCTCCATTTTAGACAATCTTACGGTTACTGGTAGGAGACTAGAAAAATCTCTTACGCTCTTTATAGGGGGATGACTGGTGTCAACTTTCCACTACCCCATTGACTAGCGGGTCGACAGGGACCTGACTAGTCTGAAGTGAGCTACTTCTAGGCACTGATGGTGTCTAGGTGGGCAAGCATTTAGGGTCACGAGCGTGGCACAATGTTTCCTCAGGTCATGGTAAACCCGGGGATGGTTGAGGCCGACGGGCTTTGTATCACGTTTTCACATTGAGCCATAGGGTTACGGAATAAAGTTCATTATGCCCCTTGATTTTCCCTCTTTGAGCCAAAAGGATCATGAGATGGTGTTTGTGTAGGAGGGGCACCATCGAGCCTGAGGGATGTGTAGGCTAGCAGGCAGGCATGCTACTAAACGTATGTGGCCAATCGGTAGAGGTGTACTATAGCTAGGGCAACCCAGCCAAGTCTCCCTTAAGGACCAGCATGATGTTGGGTGTCAATCATGCATGTGAACAGTCTACATTGAAGCTAAGGGCCTAAGCCTTAAGAATTGAGTCCCGTGGGAAGAGAGGAGCCTAGAGGCTTTGAGGTGGCTGCTGACCAGCATTAGTGTTGCACTTGCATAAACTTGATACGAGAGCTTGTGTACAATATGGGTGGGCATGGTATTGGATTTTCACTATGATAAAAAGTAATAATATCATGAGAATAAAGTTGCGCACCCCTACTAGTATTCAAGGATCGGTGCTCGAGAGCTTAAGCCTTGCGGGCAAAGATGGGTGCTAGGGGCCACTTTAAGAATCGTGGGCTGATGAGTGATGGGGTTGGGTTCCTCCCTATAGAGTTCAGAATGAGCAATCTTATGGGGTCAAAGCCAAAAAACACTCTTGAGTAAGCGGCTTGAAAGATCAAAATTAAGCTGTCCAAGGAAAATAGGACTTGAAGAAAGGGTAACCTTGACTACGAGTAGTCTTGATGCCGCATGGACGCGTGATTTCAGAATAAGAAATGCACGGACCGTGACACTAAAAAAGTTTTTTATGTGAAGGATGAAAGACATAATGGATGGGTTCTTGTCAAGCATGCAAAACTTAGAGATGTATTTAATATGGGTAATGAATCATCTTTATATGGAGAGCATAAAAAATGGAGAAATCCATGTTGAATTTGATGACACACATGGTACTTCAAATTGGGTTAGGAGAAAAGTTGATGATGAAGAAATGGAGGTCACACCAAAGATGGAAAATGAGCATGTAGAAAAAGATCCCAAAAATGAACATAATGGGGAGGATATTTTTTAATTCTATGTCATAGTTTAAATTGTTGTTAAGGTTTTGCCACGTAAGATATAGTTCACTAATATTTTATTTTTGTGTTACTAGCTTGAATTACTTAATTTTGTGTGAGCATGTAATATATTAAATTGTACTTTATGCTTTATATGGTTTACCACTATCAAGTTCTCTGTTATATTGTACTTAGTATATTTTGTGTATTATTAGACTTGAGATGGCAAAGCATAGACGATTGAATATCACTAGGGCAAATCGTGCCTCTAGTTCTCAACTGCAAACACAATATGAAGAATAACATATGCCTGTAAATCCATAAGCTTCACAACATGAGCCTCTACAAGAATCTCAAGAACCAATTTCTCAATCTACAAATAATGAAGATCAAAATGAACAAGTTGAAAATAATTCAGGGACAAAAACACTATATTCTATTAGTATAATATTTTGTGTTATAATGTTGTACTTGTTTAAATTTTTAATAAATTTAATTGCTTTCTATGTACTTTTTCTATGTAGGAAATGTTCAATATAAAAAAGCTTAAGGTTCTACACGTATGGCTGATATTTGGGATTTGGAAGAAGGTGAGCATGTTATTGTTAAGGTCAATGATAATGCTACACCTATTAGTGATGAATCTTGGTCTTTAACTCAATTCATTGGTAGCATGGTAAGAATGCCTAGCTTTGCACCAATTAATTATACAAATTGGCATGAAATGTCAGATGCTAAGAAGGAAGAAATGTGAAAAACATTAGAGGTATCAATATGATAATGTTTTAGTTGCTAGCTAATGCCATAACAATAATCTTTTAGTTTCTAGTTAATAGTAGCAATTCATATAATATATATTGATTTTTTCTTTTCAATTACCTCTTTCAAATTATAGTCAAAGTTTGAATTTTACAAATTTGATTCTGATGAGCTCGTTGATGAAGAAATTTTTAAAAAATTAAGTCTTGAGCACTAAAAAACATGGGTACTAAGTGAAGGCAATGGAAGAACGAATTGAAGTCTAAATTTTATGATGAACATAAGACACTGGAGGAAATGGCTCCAAAGGTTGATGATTCTTGAGTAGACAAAAGTCAATTTCTATTTCTTGTTGCACATTAGTTAACTAATAAAGTGAAGGTAAATATTTACAAAAGATACTATTTACTTTGTTTTAACACTATGATAATAATTACAAAGTTATTATAATATATCTTTTCTTATTCATTTGTGTAAAGGAACAAAGTAAGACAAACAAAACAAACCACTCAAAATTAGATTAGCCTCATTGTACAATAATAAAATCATTCTCGAGGATCATTCAAACCTTGGTGCCTATATTAATTTTTCTTGTCGCACTCAGTTAAATGAATATGAAGTTTGCTTTTTATATGTGCGATTTTGTCATTACAATAATTAATGTTAGACCTCTGTAGAAAGAAAAAGGTAATGGAATTCCACCATCATGTGTTGAAGTGTATATTCTTTCTCGTATACATAAAGATAAAAGTGTTGTGAATGACAAAGTAGCTGAAATTGTGGTATTTAATTTAGTTCTTACTTGTTTTTACTTATGTTTTGTTTTTTTATACTAAAATGTTTGTTTACAATTTTAGAAACTCATGAACAAGGTTTGAGTGAAACTAGTGCTTAAAATTCTGAAGGGAGTTCATGGAAAGATGATGTTTATTCAAAAGTTAAAGGATTGGAGAGAAAATGGCATGTTCTTTGCATGGGTACAGTATCTACTTTATCTAAATAATATAGTCTTTCATTTTCTGAATTGGATCAGCATAAGGAAGAGGTACAAGATTTGAAGGCTGAAATTAAAGACTTGAAAGAAACTTTTAATATTATTTTATCGGTACTTAAAAGATAATTTCTTAATAAGAATATGGATATCTTAAATATTATTACTCAAATGGTGAATAGAAAGGTATATAACATCTATTTTAGTTTATATATATGTAAATTATCATATTGCTCATGAATCTTGAACCTCATTGAAATTTCTTTTCAATTATTTTTAGGTTCTTGATTCTAATAGTGCTCCAAAAATCGCACATGAAAACTATCATTTTTCAAATTCAAGTTATCAACCTAATGAAAATGAAAATGGTAAACTTGTCATCACATGATATATATGTGGAAATGCTTTGCTCGATACTTGTTTCTTAGATAGAATGCCAAAATCAATTTTGAAACTAGGTTTTGAATAATGTAATTGTGTTCTTGAAACATTACCCATCATCTTTCCCATAATCATTAAATTATAATATGATTTAAAGCCTGCTCTATTTCCCTTGAGAAGGCTTTCTTACCTTTTCTTTTATTTTTCCTTTGAAAAGGCTTCCTTAAGATGTAAGCATGCTTTATAGTTGTAGATTTGAATGTTATAGTGAAAATATTTGTTTTATAGTGAAAATATTTGTTTAATGATAGTTTTGTTGACTAAAATAATTTTAGGTTAGCTTCATTAAGTTATTATTTGAAATTAAACTAAAAGAATGAGGAGATTACACATGCAAATTAGGTTATTTATTGTTCATTCATGCATTACACTAATGATTAAGATGTTTATAATATTATTTTTGCTGGTATATAAATGGATGAATACCTTCTATATATATGAATGAATAAGATGTTTGTAAAATTATTTCTACTAGTATATGAATGGATGATTACCTTCTTACCTTCTGTATCTATAAGATAATTTACAAGAATTCTAATTGGATTTTTTTATGTTATGCAGATGCTTCTTTATAGAAATCTATATAGATGCTATACAGATGTTTTGGAAGAGGCTTGTAATAGGTGCATGTATGTTTTCTCTTATTAAGGTGGTTTTGTAATTGTTTGTTCATTTATAGATTTTTTAAAATTATCTTGATCAAAGTATTATTGAAGTTTTAAGGTGATCAAAAGGTCTTTAGGTATCTGGTGGTGTAAACTTATGATTGTGTTTTTTAGGGTGAAGTGGTGTAACTCTTTATCTATGTTTGTTTTATCGATGTTTGTTTTATCAGACTTGGTACAATAACTTTAATTTTTCACTTATACTAAGTTTGTGGATTATAAATAATTTACTGGTAGTTTTAATATTATTAAAGATTTTTTACTTTATTATGTGTGTTTTTATTTTTTTATTTTTTACTTACATGAAAACATATCATATTGTGATTATAAATAAATTAATATTAATAATTGAAAATATAGTTTTAAAAAAATTTTACCAACGACTTAACATTTATATTGACGCACTTGATTGTTGGAATATTTTAGGCAATACTAACAGTTACCAAAATATAATAAAAATATAAAAGATATAAGTCTATACTAATAATCTCTAATCGTCAATATAGGTATATCCATTAAAGCATACAATTCTATATTGATAGTCTCTAACAATTGGTATAGGTAAGAAAATTAAAAAATGCAAGTCTATACTGACGAATGCCAAGTGTTAGTATAGGTAAGAAAATTTAAAAGTTTATACTAACAAGCGTTAACTGTCGGTATAGATCAAAAAAATTAAAACATATAAGTTTATACTGACGAGCGCAAGCTATCAGTATAGGTGAGAAAATTAAAACATTTTTTACCTATACCGATGGGCTTTAAGCATCAATATAGGTAAAGGCTATACTAATGGGCATTAATCATCAACATAGGCAAGAAAAATTAAAACAT
This sequence comes from Durio zibethinus, assembly GCF_002303985.1. The sequence goes on from NW_019168026.1 coordinate 8,145,766, forward strand.
ATAACTTATACTGACAGGTGTTAACCGTCGATAAAAGGTATAATGGTGGAACACACAACATATGCAATACCAACATATATACCTTTACTAATGGTCTTGAACTATAGGTATATCTGTACGAGCTATTTTAACACCTTAAAAATCATTAGTATAGGTCTATACTAACAAAAGATATACCGATGGTTAAAAATTCATCAGAATGTATATTTTCACTATCGATATAAGGTTTATAGTGCTATATTGATGGATTTTGGGGTTTTATTGATGCTTTTTTTAGTGTCACTATATGTTAGATTTATTTCAGTGCAATTAACATCTTTTCCATTGTGGTACACAGGTTCTCAAGCCTCTTTCTTTTTGGATTCCAAGTTTTTCTAGTATTGGGAAATAAAAACAAAACTGACTCAGTTCTTAATCATTTCTCTCATTAAATATTAGCACCCATATCCTCTTTCTAAAGAAATCCCTTTTTCCATTTCCAAATTTGATGTCCTTACCAAGCTTTGAGCATTTCATCTTTACCTTTTATCACTTTCAACCTTCCTAAACTAATGTAAAATCTTTCATGCCATTATTCACTTATTAATCATTATTTCAATTGTAAAATGCAAAATGCAATCGTACATTTCTCCTATTGTAAGGAATTTAAGAGAAAAACAAGAGGAAGGATTAAGAACGGGACATAGACATTTAAAAAAAAGGTCAAAATGAATGAAATTAAATATCTCTTATTTAAAAAGAATGATAAACAATTTTGGCCATTGGATATTATAAAAAGGAAAAAGTTACAAAGATGGGTTATTGGGATAACAATGCTCAAAATGAGCAATTAAATAATCATTTTAACATATCTTGAAGTCTTTTTAAAAACTTAACCAATTAATGCACTTAACAACTCAAAGCTCATCAAAACATGCTAGCCTTTATGTTGGTGAATTCCCAAACAATGCTCTATCCTCCTTATCTAAGTCAACTATTTGGGTTTTCAACTTATATGAACCTTTTTTTACTCAAACCACCTTTCGGGTTTTGTATTTGAGTTTTTCTTTTTCTTTTCTTTTTCATTCATTTTTCATTTTTCATTTTCATTTTTATTTTTTTCATTTTTTTAAGCATAGTATTTCTTCATAACATCAAAATTTATAAAATTGGCATATCATCTCCATCCATCTCCGTTAAGATTAATGCTCTGCCCAAAAAATGCTCTTTTCACAACATGTGGCCCTTACTATTTTGGAGTCCACTTTCCTCCGTTATCATGCTAATTTGGGAGAATTTTTTCAAAACTAACTCTTTTTCTCGAAAACAACGAGGTTGGACCTTTTTATCATAAGTCTTTAATATCATTCTCTGATATAGCTGACCATGGCACAGTGCTGTCAATCTTTTCTCTTCAATGAAATTCAATTGCTCATAGTGCTCTCGAATCCATTCAGCCTCTTTCAATCCCATCTCTCTTAATACTCTCAATAATGAGATTTCCATTTGCACTGGTAATATAGTTTCCATCCCATAAACAAAAGAAAATAAGGTTGCCCCAATAAAGGTATGTATTGATGTCCAATAAGCATATAAAGTAAATAGCAACTATTTATGCTAGTCTTTATAGGTTTCAATCATCTTTTCAAGAATTTTTTTTTATTCTTATTTGTTGCTCAATTGTCTCATTCATTTTTGGATGGTATGGTACTAAATTATGATGTTTGACATTGAACGAGGCACATATTTTTTTTATCATCTTATTGTTCAGGTTCTTGGCATTATCTGAAATGATCATCTTTAGGAGTTCATATCTATAAATGATCTCTCTCTTTATGAACTTACAAACCATAGATCGTGTCATACTTCTATATGAGGTTCCTTCTACCCATTTTATGAAGTAGTCTATCATCACAAAAATGAACTTATGACCATTTGAGGCCATCGAGATAATAAGACCAAAAACATCTATGTCTTATATAGAAAATGGCAAAGTTAGTGCCAAAACATGTAAAAAAAATAGGTAGAGCATGGATATTATCAACATAGGTTTGGCACTTGTGCATTTCTGAGCATATTCAATGCAGTCACTCTCTATTGTCAACCAGTAGTATCTGACCCTTATAATCTATCTCAATATATATGTCCATTTGTATGTACTTCATCCAAGATGTTATGTTTCTTTAGCATTTGATCTTGGCATCTCTTATACAAAACATCACCACCAAGGAAGAAACCCATAGCTAATCTTGTGATAAATTTTTTATCATTACAAGATATTATGATAACATGGATTCCCATTATTTTCCTCTTCCACATTAAAACAATGAGCTGGTGAATCTTGAACATCTAATTTGATAGGTTGAACATTGGTGTTACCATTAATTCAAATCATTGCAACTAATGTACCAAATGCATCAGCAATTTGATTCTTTTTACAAAGTAAATGCTTAAACTAGATAACTTCAAACTACTTGATATACTTATAACTTCAAACTAGATACTTATGCTTGATAACTTTAAGATATACTTATAATATGGGATGAGTTTCAAATCTCTCATTTCCCATTCTCTTTTCAACTTATATATGATTAAAAGTGAGTCCCCAAACACCTTTAATACTTTAATTTTTTTTATCTATAACAGCTTGTAAACCTACGACACAAGCCTCATATTTAGCAACATTATTAGTGCATTAAAATTCAACCTTAACATTATAGGATAACAACATCCTTCAGGAAAGATTAAAATTGCCCAATCCCATACCCCAAGGCATTAACAGCTTCATCAAAGTACATTCTCCAAGACTTCTCATCATGCTCATCTTTTTCAAGCTGAGAAACAACCATTAAATCTTTATTAGGGAAGTTAAGCTTGATTGGTTCATAGTTTTTAGCAGCATGATCTATGAGGAGCTTAGCAATAACATTTTTTTTATTACCTTTTAGCTTACATACACAATGTCGTATTCTAAGAGCATTATTTGCCATCTTGCAATCTTTTCAAACAATGAAGGCTTTTCAAAACTATACTTGAATGGATCCAACTTCACTATATGCCAGGTGGTATGATAAAGCATGTACGGTGTGAGTTTTTTGGCAGTCAAAGCTAAAGCACAACACATTTTCTCCAAAGAGAAATATTTAGGCTTGTATTTTGTGAACTTTTTAGTCAGATTGAAGATAGCTCACTCTTTTTTGCTAGATCCATCTTATTATCCCAACACACATCCTATTAACTTCTCTTATATTATCATATATAAGATTAAAAGTTTCCCTGGAATAGATGGCACCAACATTGAAAGATTTGAAAAATACTGGTTAACTTTATCAAAAGCCTTTTGGCATTTCTCATTTCATTCACCAAAGTTATTCTTGCGAAGAAGCTTAAAGATAAGAACGCACTTATAGGTAAGTTGAGAAATGAATTAAGAAATATAGTTCAATTTACCTAAAAAACTTTAAACTTCTTTTGGTGTGCTTAGAGGTGACAAATTTTGAATAGCTTGTATCTTGTCTAAGTCAACTTTAATCCCTTTTTCACTAACCACGAAGCTTAGCAACTTCCCTAACTTAGCCTCAAATGTACATTTGGTTGGATTCAACTTAAGTTAGAATTTTTTTCAACCTCACAATCAACTTCCTGAGGTTGGTAAATGATCTTCTCTTTTGTGAGATTTCACGATCATATCATCTATGTACACTTCAATCTCTTTACGTATCATGTCATGAAATAGCATTATTATAGCTTTTTGATAAGTTGCTCCAGTGTTTTTTAAACCTAAAGGCATAATTTTGTAATAGAAAGTACCTTACCTGGTTACGAAGAGAGTCTTTTCTATGTCATCTTTTTTTTATTATACTTCAAGAACCCATCCATGAAAGAAAACATAGAATGTTTGACCATTGTATCCACAAACATGTTGATATGAGTAAAAAAAAAAAGTTATCTTTTGGGCTAGCCCTATTCCAATTATGATAATCAACACACATTTGTAACTTTCTATCTTTCTTATGAATATGCACTATATTGGCAACCCATTCTAAATACTTGGCTAGTTGTAAAAAATCTGCATCAAACTGCTTCTTTACCTCTTTTTTAATCTTTAGCACATCTTAGGCTTCATTCTCCTCAATTTTTGTTAGACTGATTTACATTCTGATTTCAGGGGTAGCTTATGTTTCACTATTTTAGTACTAAGCTTAGGCATATCCTAATAAGACCAAGCAAATACATCTATAAATACTCATAGTAGATCTTTCAACCTTTGGTTATCTACTAATGAAAGTAATGTGCCGACCCTAACCTTTTTCTTATTCTCATTATCTCTTAAGTTCATTGATTTAGTTATCTCTTGATGAGGGATAACTGGCCTATTTTTTTATTCAATTAATCTCATTAAATTCGTAGGTAGGGTATGTTCCTCCTAATCATTTTCATTATCAAGTTCATCAGCGTTAATTGAATTTTTAAAATTAAACCTTTAATCGTTACCACGATTATCTTTATATTCATTTAAAGACTTAAAATTGAATGAAATAGGAAATGTTGGCAAGATGTGTTGGCTTGATGAAAATAAGAAATGAGAGCAATTGAAGAAGTGAATGAAAATGCATCTTCCTATTCTTTTTATTGAAATAATAAAAAAAATAAATGGCCCATACATAAAAGACTATCCTAATGATTATGGGCATAAGCAATTGAAATGTACAATTACATTGAAATAGTTTCAAAGACAATAGGCATTTCGATGGTGCTTCAATTGTTTAACTTATAGCCTAATAGATAAGGGCATACCTACATTTCATGTTCATGCCTTCTTTCATTTCCATCACCAATTGCATAGATAAACAATTTACCTCTTTTCAAATCTTTATCTATACCTAGATACATGAACCCTCTAGTTCTAAAGGTGTCATAGAGGTGTGGGATGACCATCAACATGGTTTTTGATTCATAAACTTTAAGCCTTGCTATCTACGTTTGCTTGCTTTTTTTTTTATCTCCTAACCCTTTGCTTCATAGCCAAAGCCTAGCCTCTCACTATTGTCAACTATTGTTGAAGGTTCCCTTATCCCTTATAAATTTTTGCCTAGCCCAAATACTGGATACCAACCTTTGTTGATCATCTAAATAACTACTATCTTTGTAAAACAAGGTTGGTGTACTTTGGACCTTTCACCAACAGTATTGATAAGTTTGAAAGATCGATAAAAACATTCCAATGCCTTCTAGGCAACTTTTACATATAGGGTGTTCGTAGGCTAAATTAGTAGTATATCTTTTTCTTCAGACACAATTATCAAGTGCTTTTCCACATTAAATTTAACTTTTTGGTATAGGGTGGAGGGGGTAACATGTGCTATATAGATCCAAAGCCTTCCCAATAAGCAGTTATAGGATTGAGAGATATCTATCACTTAAAATATATGGCTCAATTTGTAAGAACATCTTAGTATCTCTCATGACTTCACGTCTGGTCTCATCAAATTCTCGTACGATCATATAATTACTATTCATATATGACAAATCAATAAGTAGCCTTGTTAGAGTTGACATAGGTATGATATTGATAGTAGAGACATTGTCAATAAAGATTTTAACTATGAGATGGCTCTTGCACTTAACAGTGATATATAAAGCTTTGGTGCTTCTTTTTCCTTCTAAAGAAATCTCATAATCGCTAAAAGCTATATAGTGTGGCACCACCAAATTTTCAACTAAGTGATTCATATATTCAATGGATACATTGTATGCCATATACGCCTAGTTTAATACCTTTAGCAAGACATTATGATACGATTCAAAATTCAATAATAGTGATAGTATTGAGATTCAATCTAGCATCTTGTTTAGTTGTTTAACAATAGAGTACTCATTATGCTTAACCAGTTTCAAAATTTTGAAAGCCTCTTTTTCAGACACTAATTTTTGACATTTTTTTTCAAGCACTACCTCTAGTTCATTCTGCTCTTTTTTAACCTTTACTTTTTCTTTTCTTATTTTTTTCAGCATCTCTAGAGTATAACATTTTCCACTTTAGGTTATGCCACCCATATTAATTATATTGGCAGCATCAGTCTTAGGTGTGGTCTCCTTTTGCCCTTAGATTATCACATCACAGCCATATCTTTATGACACAACCTTCTTATCTTTATATGAAAATAGGGTAAGAACTTTGAAAGTTATTGGCTTGGGAGTTGAGCTTTTTTATGATTGACTTTGGTTTCTCCCCACAGTACATTGTTATTGGTTTGGAATTAACTTTCATGGTTTATCTATCATAAACACTTCGACATTTCTTGAAATTTCCCCTTCTTTATACAATTCAATTTGGTATGAGTCCATAAGCTTTTGTAGCTCTTGAAAAAAGTGTTCATAGGTTTCAACAGAATGGACAAAAGCCCCATTGTGGTATATTTATTTCTTATTCGACACATATTTCCCCTGAAAAGTTTACGGGTTCACAAGGTGTATCATGTTAGCTTTATACAAGGTATCAAATAGTTGACTAAGTGATATCTTGATTTTTTTCACTTTCTTTTTTACATGGAGCTATTAATCATAACTCAAAGCATTTACATCATGATTGGGCAATGCATTGCCATTGACATTTGGTGCCATTACTCTAATTGTATCAAAAATGTTCATTCTATTTTTTATTGGCATTACACTTTATGCTTTAGAGATAAGCAATTTTTAGTGGAATGACTAACATTTCCATAGTGGTAATCATAATGAGCTGTGTGATCATACTACTTAGGATAGGGGGCATGAGTGGTTCTAGACAGATAGGAGTGATTAAATGACTATTGTAAAGCTCTTGATATAGTCTATATAAGTTATAAGGATATAATCAAATGTGAGTTCTTCTTGATTATTTCATAGTGCTTATGAGCCACTTGCTAGGTTAGTGGGACAGACTGATGGTTTTACGAGAGGTTGGGTATTAGGACTATACATGTAAGTTGGTGGTCTAAAAGCTAATTGGTATGCGAGTTGGTAGGATGGCTGTGAAATTGGCTGGTATGAGTAAGATATGTGTTATTTACATTGGGGTAGCATGTGGGATAAACTGGTAGTGGATAGGGTAGGTAGTTTTTGAACTATTGTGTTTTGAAGCTTATAGCTTGAGCTTCAGTCTTTTTTTTCTTGGGTGGCTTGTTAATAGTAAAAGATTTTCTTTTTTCCAACTTGCCATTTTTAGTGGCATTTTTTATGATTTCATCCGAAATCACCATATCGGTGAAATTTTTTATTGCATTCCTTATCATTTTTTTATAATATGAAAATTTCAAAGTGTTCACGAATAACACTGTACTATCTTTTTTAGTCAAAGGAGACTGAACTTGAACAATGACATCCCTCCACCTTCAAGCATACTCATTGAATGACTCAGTTGCCTTCTTCTTCATACTCTACAAGGAAAGATGATCAGGACTTAGATTTATTATATAACAGTATTAACTGAAAAAGTCATAAACTAGCTCTTTTTAAGAGTGAATGTGGGATCGATCAAGCTGAACATACTATCTTATAGCAGAACCAGTCAAACTATCTTAAAACGTATAGATTAGCTACTTATCATTGTTGGCGTAAGCTGTTATCTTCTAACATTACATAGTGACGTATGTGATAGGACATGTTGTATCGTCATATTTTTCAAACTCTAAAACTTTGAATTTTAAAGAAATGACAATGTCTGGGACTAAGCAGAGCCTATTAGCATCCATGGAACCATAGAAACCGATTCCTTCCATCGCTCGTAACCTTTCATCAAGCTTGTTTATCTTTTGGTTAGCTTTTAAATCCTCCAATGACTCGACCGCTTTTATTTTCAACTTCTCTTTCTCTTTAGGATTGTCTAAGTTGGAGATTTGATTGGCTCTATTATCTTTTCGGTAAAGATAAGGTTCAAATAACTTTGGTATTGCCCTAGATTTGATACAAATGGCATTTCGGGGTAGGTATACCCTATAGGGAATGTAAATTGTTATGATGGTATGCCTTGTATGGACTAAGCCTAATACGGTCCATAACTAGAAGGATAAAGAGGATCAATAACATCTTGTGATAGATGGTCTTATGGGCTAGTATTTTTTTCCTCACTATTTCCCTTATTCAACTTATTTAGGGCTTCAAGAATCTTGTTCAATTCTCTTTTGAGTTTTTCTTGGGCCTTTTCAATTTTCTCAAGATGATCAGTATTGTCTTATTCCATTTATGTAGCTCGAGCTCTTGTGTTGTATTGGTGGTGAGTTGATTATGTGCTATTTTTAGATGATGGAACTATCCTTAACCTTAAGTACCATAAATTTTAATGAGAGGACTTATTTATGACTTAATATGATAAAATATATATATAAAAAAAGATTACTTAGGAATGCAATGCATGAAAGATAATATTTTCCTTTTGAAGAATTTTCATAAATAAACTTTCATTTATTCCATAAAAGTCTATTTACATATAATCTATTAAGATAATATTTACCCTTTGAAAAATTTTTATAAATAAACTTTCATTTATTCCATAGAAGTCTATGTACATAGAGTCTATTCTTCTTAATTTGAAAAAAATGTTTGACTTGTTCATATTGGCCTTTAACATTCTCAATAAAGTTCAACAAACATTATCCATGCTTAACATTATCCATGCTTTCCTATTAAGGTGATCACTTTCTTGAGAGCTTCAGCCTCTTCAATCATATCTCTTGCTTTGGTCATTGCCTTGTTTATCTGGGTCATAAGATGCTCTATGTACCTTTGCCATATGTAACTCCTTATGCTCCATAGTGCATACAGCGATATGATTCCCTTGCTCATTTAATCTTTTCTTTAAAACTTGAACATACTCTTCGAATGCTTCATTCTTTTTTTGGGCTTTAGCATATTTATATTCCATCTAAGAATATTTTCTCTTTAATCTTTCATTCTCACAAGCCAAATCGATGATATTTATCTCTTTGTCCTTTACTTAGATACATATTTTTTTTCATTCTTAATGTGATTCCATCAGCTCATTGAGGGTAGTGTCACATTCCCTAACCATTTTTTAGGCCCTAATCCCTTACTTTTTTACCTCATTAGCTTTTTTTACATTTTTGGTTAAACTTTGACAAGTCATTAATGGTTGTGTCACATTCTTTAATAATCTCTTCCATCTTGGCCTTTTGTTTCCTTGCTTTTTCTTCCATCTTTTCTTTTTTTTTTAGAGCTCTTGAATCTCTACTCTAAATTTGCTCATCTTAGTTTCAGATTCTTTTTTTGTAAGCTTCAACTCTGATGGTCCACATGTTGTTCCATGGGTTGGCAGGAATCTTTGAACACTATTTCTCTACCTCTTCTCATTCTTTATGCCACATATCCTGAGGTGACCTTGTCAGAGAAGGATCTAGGACTAACCCACTTGGACTTCTTCAATGCCTTGATTATGCTATTGATTTCTTCTAGTTGATTTAGCTCCAATTGATTCAACTTTTGTGTCATGAGAACAAATTATTTACCTCCATATTACTTTTGTACCATGAGTGGTGCATAACTTGTTGAACTTACAAGCCTAAGAGTAGGACCTTAGTTTCATTTTCACATTGATACAACATGGGTTCTTGACTTATCCATAAGACTAACCACTACACTTGACTACTTATAAACCCTTATAGCAAACACTCACACTCCTTCTTGGTTTTCATTTATGGCATTTGCTATCATAGAATTCCTAAACCAGATTTTGATTATGGAAATATAGTTTGGAGAAGTACTCTTTTTGCATTCGAAATGACTCTTTAACCATTGGTATAACAATGGTGTACAACCAAAAAAACACCATTTATCATTTTGTCAACAATAATTCAATGACCTAATAGTCTCTACCAAGATTGGTGATGAAAGATTGCATCCTTTTTCTATCTGCTCAAACAAATCTACCACCTATATCTCAATATAGCCCAAGACTTTAGGAAAGATCACCATACCATATATGGCTAGGGCAAACACATTCAATCCTTGGTCATTGTCTAAATGTTTTGTAATGAAGTCAAGAAAATTTTCAAGAAAAGCCTTTATGTCCTTTTTTTTTCTTGGATATGTGAATCTACAATCTCCTTATCAACTCCTAAGATATGAGCTAACTTTTTTTGATACCCAGGCTTCATTTATTTGCATAAATTTTGTCTACATGTTAGAGATGCATACCTACCAAAATTGAATAATCTTTTATGGTTGGGACTATATCCACTTCATTAAAGAGTAAACAATGGTAGAAAGGATCCCAAAACTGCACCATTGCCTTTATGAGTGAACTCGCCATTTTTATTGATAAAAGATGTCCAATATGGCCAAATTTCTGACAAAAGGCTTGTTGTTTTCATGAGGTCATGTTTTTCCATATGTCAATCAAATCTTACAGGTCATTTTGTTTGAAAAGTAGTTGTACTTTTTTGTGTAGTGTAGAAACATAACGAAGTGGTAGACAATCTCCTTCCTTTTGTTGGATCTGCTCTAATTCATCTTTAACTTATTAAGTGACTCGCATTTGACAAATATGGATGAAGCATAAACAAGATGTTTTGTAGGTTCCATGAAAGCTTTTTGTTAAAAATATCTTCAGGGTAGACATGTTATGTAGTCTGTTATGCATGCTTTTTTATATACAAAAAGAAAAACAAAAAAAGAAATTAGTTAGTTAATGCAATATAGGAAATAAAAAAAAACACGCTAGCACAAAACAAACAGAATATAATAATATGATCCTAAACTTCAAGTCAATTCTAAAAGGTAAGGGAAACATGGCTCTACCTATGGGTTAAGCTCATAAGGTTAACTATATGTGGTTTGAGTCTAATTTTTCTAAATTGTTCATTACAGACTAGTAAGGTACCTAAATCCTTGCCCATTATAGGCTACAAATGAAAGTGTTTCAATTCGAGTGAAAGTATTTTACTAGCACATACGGAGACATGAAATCTCATGAAAGCGTAAATACTTTACTTTCTCCTAAGGGATGGAGTTCAAATGTAAAGCTCATATTATGCATACGCACATGAATGACAATGTATAACATAAAAGTAAAACACAAAGGACAAAACAAAAGTTGGTAAATTAATTAAAGTAGGCTTGGATAATATGAAATTATCTATTGGCCTGACTCTCAACATCTCTAATGGAGTCATCAAACTATCATAACGTATAGTTTCATAGACCTATCATTAGACATAACTTATGGATTCACCACCAATCTTTTTTACTTAGGTGCGATTGGCCACCTAGCTGAATCTATCTCATTTTAAAGAGAAATCCCATGCTTGACTTATATCTTTGAAAGGTAGATTCTAATCCATGAAACCATATCAATGTTCAGGAGTAAGGTTACGTGTGAAGTAAATTATAGCACCTTCACAACATTTATCCAAAAGATGGTATCAGTTTGATTTCATATTGTCCAAGCCTCAAAATGTGTTTATAATTTTACCAAATAAGTTTAATATTGGAATTTGGTCTTAAAAATACTCCAATCATTTGGTAGCAATTTAAGATAATTTATTCACCTTAAGAATATTCATAGAGACTCATATCCCACTCTGAAGAGACTTCATCATCAGATTTATTAATATTTTTTTCAAAAAGTTATGTTAAAAATAGACAATAAAATCCTCCAATAGTTTGGTCGGATTTTATATCGATGCATGTCCCCTAATCATTTGGTGGGATTTTTATTTGAAAACTTTTTTTTAATTTTAAAATAATGAATTATTAAATCTTTCGATAGTTTAATAAGATTTAATGGAAAGTTGAATCCCCTAATCGTTTGGTAGGATTGAAAAGTTTTTTATGCACATTTATTTAGTGCTCTAATCATTTGGTAGTACTTAACTCGAGATTTGGATTCTCCAATCATTTAGTAGGATTAAAAAGTTATATATTTTTTAAAAGAAATTATTATGACATTCTCCAATCGTTTGTTAGAATTCATAATTTAAAATTTTCTAAACTCATGAAAATCATCCAATCGTTTGGAGTTTTTATGTACTTATTTTGAAAAAAATTCTCTTTTCTTTTTTTTAAAAAAAAACCTAAAACAAATAAAATTTACATAACTAAGAAAATAAATTAATTAAAAAATTAACAATTTAAATCAATTATAAAATAAAATAGAATGAATAAAAAATTACCAAAAAGAAAATGATGGCTTGACTTAAATTACAAATTGGCTGTAGGAACCAAAGATAGCTAGAATAGTTAAAGAGCAACTCAACTCGAGATGATGGCTGTTAGGAATCGAGTTAAGGCATTATGGGTCAAGTCAGATTTCGGGGCAGTGTGTAAATCTTCCTTAGTTTAGGGGATCAAAACAACGTTATTTTCGACAAACTATAAAAACTTCAACATTTTTTTTTTAAATTCTCACTTTTTTCTCTCTCTCTCTCTATTCCACAGCTTTTCACTCTAGAAGCAAAAAGCAACTGCCAGATTCTATAAATAGTGTTGAAAACTAGGGAAACCATCAAAAATTGGCTAAAAATTGGAAAAGCTCACTAATTTCTAAAAATGCCATTGGAAAGTCACCGAAAATTTTAAAGATCATCGAAATCTTTTATAGAATCTAGAAAATTTTTAGAAAAAACCTAAAACTTTTAGGAAAAAGACCAAAAATCACTAATTTGGTCCTTTTAGCTTCTAGAATCCTCCTAGACTATTACCTAAACCTAATCAAACTCACGATTGCTCGAAACCCATAAAAATTTCTGATAGAAACTTTTCATTTTCGCTCAAATTTTTTTATTTGCCTAGTGATTGGTCTCATGTTTTCTCCTTTTTTTACTGTTGATTTTTTTTTGTTGTCTTTTTTATTTGATGATCACAGGTCCTTTTTATAGTGGAAAAATCCAAGCTCTAATAGTGTTTCAGTTGAAATTAAACTCTTTCAAAAAGTTATCTTCTCCCTAAATTAAAATGAACTTTATCTTCAAAAATCTTTTTATTCAATTTCCCAACAAATTTTATGAATTATCGCTTGGGAATCATGATCCTATTTCAATTTCATCATCGGCCAACTTTCTTCAATCAAATCTCAACCATTTGATTTTTTAATTACTTTCTTTTTGTAAAAAGATATTTCTTTTCTTTTTCTAAAATCTAATTAGATAATACTTAAAGATAAACTAAAAAAAAATAATGATAAATGAATAAACATTAGATAAAGAAAACCAATAATTAAATAATAATAATAATAAGATATATACAAATAGATAAAATAATGATAAATATCATAAAATAGTAAAATATAAAAACCTAAGAATAAATTTTAAAAAGGAAATATAAAATGAAACATTGGGCTGGGATTAGTTTAGGCTTGATCATATTAGGGCCAATTGGTTTAGGCCTAATTGATTTGGGCCTAGACAAATAGGGTGTCTATACATATTGTTTCCACAATGTTTTTTTTTTTCAACACTTTCATATGATCTACATGTATTTTAATAGAGCATAGATCTCTGAAAAAATGAGATAGTTCAATAATTGCATCCTAAATAAAGCTAGGTACCAAATCACGAAAGGTAATTGAGAGCAATCATTGCATTAAAAGATGACAATTATGACTTTTCATCTCATAAAACTTGCAACCAACCATATTTAAGTATCGAGCTATCTTAGATTCAAAACCATCATTAAGTCTTAATTGTTTAATCTATTCATAAATATCTTTTCTTTGCTCTTTGCTTAAAGTGTAAAAAACTTTAGGCATGAAAACTTTCCCATTCATTTTAACCAATTCCAACTCGGGTCACTTGCAATACACCTAAAAATTGAGTCTATTTTTATGTTATCTTTGGTTTTATTTTTAATACCCATCATTGTGTTAAAAATATTGTCAAAGACATTACACTCAATATGCATTACATTAAGATTGTGCTGAATAAGTTTGGTATGCCAATAGGCCAACTCCTAATATATACTTTTTTTCACCCAATTATGACTTTTCCCAAAATTATCTTGTTTCTAATCACTACATTTCATGCCAAATGTGATATCAGGAGCTATCTAATCAAGCCAAAAAAATTTTACCTGATAATGGAAAGTAAATAGGAGAGTCACGCTTAACTCTTTTTTTAAATTTATCTCTTTGCCTTCAAAAATGATGATCAAGAGGCAAAAAATGACAATGACAATAAAAAAAATCAAGGCTTCTTATTATGAGCCAATTGAAAAGCTTTCCTTGCCCCATGCAATAAAGACATGACAAGTTTTCATGACTGCTCTAGCTAGACAACATATCATATGCAGAAAAATCATTAATTGTCCATCATAAGCCACAATACCATTCAACCATAATATTTTTAACTCATTTATTAAAGGTCTCAAGAAAACATTTATATTTTGAACCAGACTACTTTTTATTGGAATGACAATATTCAACAAGATATATTCTTGCTTTATACATAACCATGGTGGCAAATTATATACCACTATCATTACTGGCCAACAAGAGTATGGTTTCGCACTTGGACAAAATAGACAAAAATCACTCGCACATAATTATAATATTACATTTCGAAGTTCAAATGTAAATGATTCATCGCTGTGATTGAAATGTTCTCAAGCTTTATTATCAACAGGATGTTGAAACACACCATCATGACTTTAGTTATAGGCATGCCATGTCATATATATTTAACAATTTTAGCTAACATATAAAGTCTTTAAAGTCTCAATATCAGTGGTATATAACATAAGATTTTATAAGGATTTTTTTTGTTTCATTACCAAACTTATTCCTTATATATTGAGAATGATCACATACCAAACAATAGGTCAAATCTGTTGCCTTATTATAAAACAGCATACAATTATTTTTTTGTATACATGATTTTTCTTATAACTAAGTCCAAGTTTCACCATCTTTTTTTATTTTATAGAAGTTTTCTAATTATTTATCATTCATCGATAACATATCCTTTACTATACTCATCAAACAATCAAAATATGACTCATTTATGTTAAACTTTGATATATAATTTAAAAGTTACAACATAGTAGAGAGGATTGTATGGTTTGTACAACATGACCATAATGGTTCATCTGCATCATTCAACAAAGAATAAAAGCTTGTCGCATCTGCACTTAGATTTTCCTCATCAACTCTTGCCTTACTAACATGAGAAGCTTCCACCCCAAAATCAAGATAGATAGCATCTATAACCATTCTAGGATACGAATTTTCTATTCTTACTTCACTAATTGGTTCAAAGGTATCTCTATTTATTGATAGTTCTCCTACTTCTAACTCCCCACGTGAGATCCAACTCGTATAACTAAGAGTAAATCCCATATAATAAAGGTACTTACGCATAGCATCCATTTTTTAAAACCTTTTATTCTCATATTTTGCATAAAGACACCTAATTTTCCCATTGCTTATCTATGGCTAAAAATAAACATATTTAATAAATTCCTCTACATTATCATAGAAGTTTTAACTAATGTATCCATTTACATCTAAAAGAGAATAAACCTAAGAGCGATCTTAGTTCATTTTTTCAACCCTAATTGAATCATCATAAAGTTTCAAAAAATATAACTTTTAGTATCTGAAATTGAAATATAAGCAATTAAACTCCTATAAAGTGTTCAATATTTTTATTGGTTGACCATATGAGTAATTATTACTATACTAAACAAAATTGTCTAATGATAAGATGAGATAATTATTGGTCTACTTGAACAAATAGTCCATCAATGGTACAAAAATTCATTATGTATACTACAAAATAATACCTTCACAATAATATATTTTTGGTTTCAATGACTAAAGAATACCTTAGATATTGTGCTTCTTAGTGTAATTCAAGGTGTTGCAAGACATTTTCTTTGAGTCACTTCTACGCACGGAGCTTGTTCTACATTCAAAGTCAATGGAATGAAAAACAATAAAAGTTAGTATAATGAAAATGAATAAAAACCATATTCATTATACAATATACATCCATCCTAATTTTGCATTCAAAACATATATTCACAGAGAAATTATGGAAAAGAGGAAAAAAATAGAAACATTGATGCTCCCCTCAGTGCCACATAAACGTAATTCAACAATAACACCTCTTTTTTTTTTTAAATTTGATCCACTCATTTTCATGTAGGAGATTGGATATTCAATACCGCAATCTCTTTCCATTTTACTTATATATATGTTATGTATAGATGCAATAAGTAAATTAAGCTTAATGGACCACTAACACAATTTTAACATCCATATATTATCAATGAATAAAAATGCAAAATTCTCATTACTTATAATTTGTGATTGAATTTTGTAGTTGAATCTCATTCTACACTACTCTAGTGTTGAGTAAGTAAACAAAAAAATGTTAATTTCCATTATGCCCAATATATATGTTAACATTTTATGCAAGAGTACTTGTTGTAATTAATTAAAAATTTATTAATTAATTAGAATCTTTCTCTAAAATATAAGTATTTGATTTAGCCATATGTGATTACTAAGGTCAAGACTTTAATTTAATTTAAATTAGATTAGATTAGATAGCTATGATCGTTTAGTTGATTCTTTGTTTTTTTTTTTTTCCTTAATATGAACTATAATATGTTCTTTTAATGAACAAAATTGACTGTGATTTTATAGGAAACCAAATCCAAAATATTAAATCCCTTTTGAACCAATGAAAACTCATTGTTACTTGGTTGGCTACCTTTTGATCAATCGTATAACAGAACCAAAATAGCATAAATCTACACCACTAACTTAAATGGAACTCTAAAATCACATATGGTTGCTACTATATTACAACCAAGATTTTGTTTAATTGTTGTTATCTATATGCTTAAGGAGAGTTAACAAGGGACATACTCATATCATTTTTCATTTCATTTAACAAGGGACATACCCATTCAAACAAAATAACAAAAAAGTTAAACCTTAATCCTATTTAAACAAGATAAGAAAAAAGTGGAAAAATCATATCAATTATAGATGGTGGAGAGGTGCAAACGATGGAGAGGTGCAAACGGTGGAGAGTGGTCTGGGAGAGATGCAGATGATGGAGACAAGTTGGGCAGAGGCGTGGATAGTGCAAAGAGGGAAAGAGAGAGAGAGAGAGAGAGAGAGAGAGAGAGAGAATTTTAGGATTGAATTTTGGGAAATTGAAGGTTTCATGATTCATGGATTCGAAGTTTTGATTTTTAAACAAATTTCCATCAGATTACTGATGAAATTTTTGTCTGTAAACAACCAGCTTAAAATTATTTTTCTCACAAAATTTTTTACCAATAAAAAATTTCATTGGTAATCCTTCAGTACAATAATTACTGACAATTACCTATGAAATTTTTTGTCAATGATTCTCGTGATAATTCTTGCCAAATTTGTACCTATAAAACACCGACAAAATGAAATCCATCAATAAATTCCATTAGTATTTTGTCAGTAAAATCCCATCAATGATATTATAATTTTTTGTTGTGCAATATTTAAATTATTGATAGATAAATTATATCTAACTAATTTGTAAACTATTCTATGCATGAATTTTTTTTATTCATTTACATTTGTATGTATAAAAGCAAATGAATATTATTTTCAAAGTTACGTTATCAAAATTTTCAAACTTATAACATATATATAAAAAAAAATTATAGTTGTAAAATAAAAGAAGTGACTGGTCATTGAAAAAGGCAAAAGAAAAAATATGACACTGCATTTGCCATTTCTAATATTCCCACAATTCTAATGGGTCTTTAAGTGCGTTTCATTTTTCACAAGATAATTAGCGTAATCAATTAATTAAATTTATAATGTGAGTTAAGCAACCATTCATTTTTGTAAATAAAGCACATTTTAATGATTTAATTAGAAATTGTATACTATCCAATTATAAAACAAAAAATACCATTTGATCATATTCTTTAAAAAAAAAATTTAATATCTAGTTTATCAAAAAATTCCTCTAGAATTTTACTTATTTTTTATATGTGGACCAGTCGATAAAACTTTAGCTATATGTGTATAATTGGGCATTGGATATATGATGTATGAATATTTTTGAAAAAAATATTAGGATTATAATTTCAATATTAATGGGTTATGTTTGGCCCAACTTGGTGCAAAAAATAATGCCATACTTAGCATGACATGACCCATAAAAATTAGGATCATATGTCATGCTAAGCCATATTCTTAATCTTTATAGATTATGCCAGTACAGCATACTAAAAAATAATATTGATTTAGTATGATCCATTAACATATGGATTAATATTTAAATGGGTTGTGCGGACCCAACACAAGCCATTTAATATCTCTAAATAGACTTCATATTATTTATACGAGGTTGTAGATGTTCATGGACCAGATTTGAGTCGGTTTGGGCAAAATATTTGTGCAAAAAGCAATGATTGGGTTGATCTTAGATTCAAAATGCATTGTTAAGCCCAACCCAAGTCATAGTTGGATTAGGTGGTTGCCCAGCCCATTAGTAACTTTTACAAAGTACTACAAATTGCTAATACTATCTTTCTTTTACATTTTTTTTTATATTTAATTTTCCTAATTTAACTGTTGTCTATTAATAAAAAATCTTTACAAAATAAAAAAAACTTATTATATAGTTTGTAATTTTTTTTATATGAATATTTGGTTGAATAAGAAAGTGTATATATTTATCTTCAATTTCTTAATCTAATGGTTAAGAAAACATAAAAAAAAATTGCAAAATGAAAATTCAATTTCCACAATCTTCATTCACTATATGTTTAGATTAAAAAAAAAAAAGTGTATGTATTTCTATTTTAAAAAACTTAACTTCGGCCCTCCCAATATTCATACAGTCCAAAAGCCTTAAAAAGAAAAACCCAATATGTATAAGCAGTAAAGATGTTTATGGAGTGATAGACTCGGTTGACACTTGCAAAAGTTTGTACATGATTCAACCTAACCCGTGAACAAATTTGATTAACAGACTTAAGACAAATATTGGCAAATTCAAATTGTGCAAAGCATTTTCTGATCTGCGGATATTATTAGCTAACCCATATTTGGGGGAAAATTGAATTTAGCATGACTATCTTCACCTTATTTTCCTCATGAAAACTCTTTTCAGATCTCCTTGCGTAATTTCAAGTATCCTATTCATTTTAGTGACATAATTCAGCATTATGAACCCCACCAAAATTAGGTACAAAATAGCCATTAATATGATCGAGAGTTTTATCCGATTCCAAATTAAGTTGCCTGCCTGCCTGCCTGCCTGCAATTGTAATCTCTATTTAGTTTAGCTTCTGGGTTGTCTTTTTCTTATGAAATCTATATTCTCACGTCATCAAATTAATAAAGGCACCTTGGGACATAAGAATATCTGTTCATAAGGAGAAGCAATTCATGTAAGTAACCCTTTTTTTTTTTAAATGTTTCTGTCCATATTGCTTATGAACAACAAAACTATATGAATGCAATTAAGAAACCAAAAAAAAAAAAAAAATGAAAACAGTTAAAGGAACTTTTGTTGCGAACCTATATTGTTGCGAATTTTTACTTTTCTTGAAATGCTCGTATGTGATACGCATATTAGATATTCACCCTTGACTCGAGTAACATTGGGTGGAACTCAAAAGCAAAAACTAAATACATTAACATTAAACAAGAACAAATCGAGATCTCCTCTAGAGTACTTCGGGCCTCATGTCATCCCCTTGCGAAGCACTATTATTTACATTATTATTTCTCTCATTTAGCAGATTGTTACCCTTTATCATTGCTTTCCTGATTCCTAATCGTCCTAACAAGTCCTCTGCCCAATCCCAAAGATGCAAAACAATGTATGTCCCAATCCCTCCTATCAAACCATAAGCTATGGAATATGTCAAGGGCATCAATATCAATGTCACAAATGCAGGAATGGCCTGTCTCATGTCGTCCCACTCAACCTCCACAACCGACCTCATCATCAAAACCCCAACCAGGATCAATGGCGGCCCTACTGCCCATGCTGGGATGGATGCCAATAATGGTGTAAAGAAAAATGCTAGAAAGAAATACCCTGCAACTGTCAACGCTGTTAGGCCTGTCCTTCCCCCTTCTCTAATCCCCGTCGACGATTCAATAAATGCAGTCACCGGTGATGTCCCGAGAAGTGACCCTACCACAATTGATGCAGCATCGGACATGAAAGCAAAGTATTGACCTTCAAAATCTCCATTTTCATCTGTGAAACCGGCGAAACGAGCCATTGAATACAATGTACCCGTGGTATCTAGTATGTCCACATACAAAAATGTTACCAATGCCTCCCAAAAATAACCTTTATCCATGCCTTTGAAATTCAAGGCCCCAGCCGTACTCTTAATCACATGCACATCAATAATCTTCTTGAAATACCGATAAGCTGAATTTCCAACATCCGTATTAGGAAACGCTGTTACAGCAGTGTTACGGAACCATGAAATAACTGCAACAAAAATGATACCATAAATCATGGCACCTTTAATATTTTTCACTAGGCAATAGGCAATAATCACAAAACCAACTATTCCAAGCCAAAAGGTGGGACTCTCCATTCGATGATTCATGCAAAAAATTTCACTTGACACAGTCCCGCCAGGGATCAAACCAATTGTGCCATTAGCAGCGGTAACTACCGGAGCTAAGGCTTTCCTGGAGGATCTTGGGCAGGCTGCAAGTGTAACTAAGGTTGAAGAGCTGTACCCAACAAGGCCAATACCCTGATTGTTTTGTAATCCAATAAAAGCAAGAAACAATCCGATTCCAGCAGAGGAAGAAATTCGCACAGGTTTAGGGACGAGTTTAGCAAGTTTTGCTCGTAACCCAACGGCTGAAATGAGGAGAAAAATGAGGCCCTCAATGAAGATAGCTGTTAGGGCACTTTTATAGGGCACGTTGCCCGTCCCATGGTACCCCACAACTGTGTATGCAAAGTAAGCGTTTGTGCCCATCCCTGGAGCTAAAGCTAAAGGAAGGTTGGCGAATATACCCATGATAAGACAGCCAATAAGCGAAGATGCTACGGTGGCTACAATTAGGTCCTTACGGGTCCTTTCAAGACAAGCTGCATAGCCTGGATCCACTGGGGGAAACTTGCAGGACTCGCTCGGGTTGTCACAGTCAGCGATGGTGCAGGGGCCGCCTGAGTCCGTCAGGATGCTGGCGTTCACGGCTAAGATATATGCCATGGTAAGGAAAGTTGCTGTTCCGGCTCTTAGTTCGGTGGTGAAAGTGGTTTTCCTCTCAGTGAGTTTGAATCTTTTGCCGACTTTGCAGTTGGCCACAAACGAATTTAATCGACTTGGGATTGAACGATTCTTCGGTTCTACAGGTGGAGTACCCTCCATTGAAACCCAGAAGCCAAAATCTTTGTTTCAATTCTTTGATATGG
The DNA here is from genome assembly GCF_002303985.1 of Durio zibethinus. The sequence continues at coordinate 8,167,146 of NW_019168026.1, forward strand.
AATTTTTGGAACTTTTTTTTTCCCAATCCCACTGTATTTTAGAAAGGATTCATGGGTGAAAGATAAGGGGAAGAGCTATGAGTTTTGATTCCGTTTAGGAATCGGCTTGTTTTGAAGGGTGTCTCATAGTAGTTGTTGGTGGTGGTGGAATACTCAAGCAAATAAGTTCATCGCCTTTAACGAAGCCTAATGATGATGAAATTGGGCAAGCAATGAGAAAGATCAAAGGATAATATCGAGACAGAAACTTTGAATCATAGCATAAAAGTGGGCCAAAGGAGCCAAAGGAGGGGTCTTTGAGAGCCTCGTCTCTCAGCATGTTGTGTTATGAAACTAGCACAGTTGCTTCATAGTTTCAAACAAATTGGAGGATACGAAAAAGAGAAGTCAAATTAAACTAGTCGAATTAAATTTAAAGGGTGGAATTTTACTTTATTTTTTTATATTTTCCAATTTTTTTACATATAATTTGATTGTTATGGCATGTGGGACCATTGTAAAGGATGATTTATGGATCATATTCGGATAATAGAAGTATTGTAAAGGGGCGTCAGGCATTCATTCGCATTTCTTTTTTTTTAAAAGTGATATATATTGAGCTACAATAGGAGATAACTTTTATCACTCTTATTATAAATTTTACTCCTTTCATTTCGAGATTCGTTAACTGCAAATTTCGATAATGAAGTCTTAAATTTTAACTGTTTGAGAATTTTTTTTTTAAGTAACTATTAGTATTTTTTAAAAGGTAGTGGTAAAGTTATAAATAAACTTATAAAGCTGAAAAGATATTTTCCTCCCATTTTAAAGATGCATCTTTTTTTTTTTCTTTCCTACCAATTAATAAAGGAAGAAATATTATTTTCTTTCGTTTTCTTTTTCTTACCAAACATAATGTTTATGTTAAAACTTAAATTTAGAATCTTTGTTTCTTTAAGTAAATATTGATGAGATGTCACAATGTTGCATGCAAGTAATTAACTACATAGAATTATGTTAATTGTGTATCATAAATCCAAACACTTTCATGTGTTTCCAATAATAAGGTTTTACATGCACCAAAAAGGAGAAGAATAAATAATGAACTGTAAATGTCAAAGTAAGCACACAAAGATAAGGGACAAAAGAGACAAATTTGGGAATCGAGGGTCCCCTTTGAAATGCCTTGAAGAACTGCTTTTTTTTTATTCATTCTCATCTTATTTTATACCCAAAAGACTTGCAATGGGCTCCATATCTTTTTCTTTTCCCTAATTTTTCCCTTTTTGATCTGCATCGACCATGCCAACTATATATATAAGGGAAGGAAAGGAAGAAGTGAGTGAAGAAGTTATTGACCAAAGGTAGGGAGAAAAGAAGGAGTGGGAGGAAGAGAACAAACGAACAAGTTAATAGGAGAGAATAAGGAGGGAAAAGAAAGAATGAGATTGGAAATGTGCCAAATCAGCAAACAAAAGAGGTATGTCTATAACATGATGCCAATTTGGCACCATCCGGCCTAAGGCACATTTTTCAAACATGGAAAAATCATATATAAACCATGCATGGGTGTAATTAAATTCTTGAAAATTCATATTCTTTAATCTTTCACTTCCCTTTCATAAGCTAAGAAGGAATTTTTGGGCTAGCTGGAGGGAGTAACCACTTTTTCTCTTTCAGCCAATGTTTAAGTGCCAACTTGACCTAATTAGGGAGGGTATCATTGTTATTATATGACATGGACAGACCACCAAGAGAGATTTTCTTTTGCTTAAGTTTATTTCGTTTTTGTTTTCCCTTTTCTTTTTGTGATTTGAATGAAATTTAAACACACGTTGTTCACAATTTTTTTAATTGAATCTTTATAGGTAGGTATGTTGTGCTATCTAATGAGCAAGAAAGGTTATTCTCAAGCTACTTGAAATTGCAGGTCGAATTGTTTTATTAATTGGGCGTTTTAAAAGAAAATTAAGGAGAAAATCTTTGTAACATGCCTATTTTTTATAATTATTATCACATATATACGGATATAATTTTCGTACTATATAAAAAAAGTTTTAAAGTGTTATCACATGATTATTATGCTATATTTAAGAAAATTAATCAATTAGAATTTTTATAAATGCTATTATTAACCCATTTGTGATTTTTTTTTTTGCTAGAATTCACTTATGAATTTAAAATTTTCAGTTTTGATATATAAAATAATATAATAATTAATTATTAAGTGATAATAAACAAATCTCACTTTATTTAAATTAATTTGGATATATGTAAATATAAAAAATTGTATTTAAAATGTACTCAAATCATTAAATCAATTTGAGTCGAATTTAAATTATATTAAAATATAATATATATTTAATATAATTAATGAATAAGGTCATGTTTATATCAACTCATATTGTAACTATTAGATTCTTAATTTGACACAACATGATTAGGTTAAGTTAACAAGAAATTCCCCGGCCCTACGGGCCATTCATTCATTGCACATAGAATTTTTACGATATTGCAATGGATGCATTAATGCATGGGCTTCCTCATGTCAAATCAACGTGTGCAATTTGGCATTATTGATGGACTTGTTAAAGATGCATTTTGGTAGGACCTTTTTATGGGTGACAGAAAATATGCAACATTAATATTATATTAGAATCATGTCAGGTTTTTGTTGGGGGTTTAGTTTTTTTATATTATTTGTAAATAATAGTTTATGAAAATTAAAACTAAAAAAAAAAGGAAAAAGTCCAAGCAAATAACAAAAAAAGAAAATCAAACCAGCTAAGCGTGCCACGTTAAAAGTTTTACTTGTTCCTTTAATTTTAAAATTTATTTAGTTAAAAAATTATAAAAAAAAGAACAAAGTTTGAAATTCAAAACACCATACATGGTAATCCAAAATACATACTAACCGATAAGAAATGAATTTAAAATATAACTAGCGACACCAAAAAACGCTATAAACTTTTAAAAGATGATAACACCATAATGCATATGTGACGGGTCGAGATTTAAGCTTCAAATTCGCGTAACTTCAAGACCCGAGTATTCACTCATCCGACGTCTCAGATCAGTCTAATCGTCACAGTTCACACCCTTGTGAGGCATTGTTCGCTCTGGTTGCCTTGACTTCACAGTTTTATCCTACAAAAGATGCCTCATAAAGAAAATGTGGTGTGAACCCTTTTATACCCCAGTGACCCTCCTATTATGTTCGATGTGAGATTTAGGACTCTTCCTTAGGTCCGTGACATTCTCTCCCACCCAACCTCGTGACTCCCTCGTCACGGAGGCTAGTTACCCTGCCTACCTCCCTTGAGGTGCTTGGCGTGGATCGAACGGTTTAGGGTTAGCCTGATACCACTTGTCACGGGTCGAAACTTAAGCTCCAAACCCGCGCGGCTCTGGGACCCGGGCATCCACTCATCTGACGTCCCAGATCAACCTAACCGTCACGATTCACACCCTTGTGAGGTATTGTCCGTTCTGGCCCCCTTGGCCTCATGATTTTGTCCTACAAAAGGCGCCTCACAAGGAAAATGTGGTGTAAATCCTTTTATACCCCAGTGACCCTCCTATTATGTTCGATGTGAGATTCATGACTCTTTCTTAGGTCCGTGACACATACATATTAATAAGCTTGAATATTAAGATATAATTGTATGAATGTAATATTTTTATTAAGTTGATCTCTTAAAATAAGGTATTATTGTAATGATTTTGAAAATCGTAAGATGAATTTAAAAAAAATAAAGTCGTCACTTATCTATTTTGGTTAGGTGTGACTAGTCACTCATTAAAAATTTATTTTTTTAATAAAAATTTAAAATTAATTAAAATTTATTAAAAAGATAATTTTAAAATCTGCGAAACAATTTAAGTTTAAGAATCGATTACATGTGATAAAAGATTAACAACCTTATAGTACTTATTTTAAAAATAGTATCTATCAATTATGTGTTATCCTTTGAATTTAAATGAAAATGACCTCGGATTGAGTATTTAAAGATAATTTCTTTGACTTTATTTATTTGTAATAATTTTATTTTTTTAATTATTTTATTTTATTCAAGAAAAATACTAAAACTTTCTTATTGAAAGAAATCTTAAAATATCCCAATACATTGGTAACATTGAAATAATTTTTCTCATTTAGGGATTTCTTAAGCATTGCTACTTGGATTATCGTAGAATCTCATCCTTGAAAGCTTATGTTTACTTTTAAAAATCTAATAGTATATGTACAATACAAATAATAAACTATTGGTAAACATTTGTTCACTTTTTTTTATGAAAAAAATTACTTTTTTATTTATATATATTTTTTATTTATATTATTTTTATTTGATTTTTTGTATTTTTTTTAAAGAAAAAAATTTTTTTATATTGAAAATCTTTTATAAATACTCTTATACGCTAATGGCATTTTTAAAAATGTATTCTTACTTAAAGATTTAATAGGTATTACTACTTGGATTATCTTTAAATCTCATCATTGGAAAGTTTTTTAAATTATTGTTTCTCCTTAAATTTATAAAATAATACCATTATCCATAAATAAATTTATTTCCAAAAAATGTATACTTTTATAGATATTTTATATTTTTATTTCTTTTAAGAAAATTATTCAAATTAAAAAAAAAATGAAAATCTTTGTATTGAAAAAAATTTCTAAATATTTTAATACTTTAGTAATTTTTAAAATTGTTTCTCACTTAAGGAATTTTTTAGAATCACTACTTAAACTTATTGGAATCTTATCATTGGAAATATTTTCATTTACTTATTAGACTTTCACTATACTAACATAATTGCCCACAAATAAATTTACTTCTTAGAACATATGCCTTTTATTTATTGATTCCTCTATAATTTTTAAATTATTAATTTATATTAATAAGCATTAAACCAAATAAATGTAAAACATAATTAAATAAAGGAACATAGCCAACTAAATTTTTAACTTAAGCCCAAAATCTTTCGAATAACGAAGTCCAAATTTGCAACCCAAAATGAGCCCACGTAGATTGGGCTCCCCTAGGTCATGACCTAGATCAATAATGCTGGAGTGGTGTGAGTTGGTCTCTAGATTGGGTCAGGCTTGACCTATCTAGTTCCTTCCTTTTTTTTTCAAGTTATAAAACCTTAATTTTTTTAATTTTATTTTTTCTCATTCTAAAAAAATTCTCTTTAAAGAAAAAAAATCAGAAAAAAACTCTTCATAAACCCATTTTCAAGCACTCTTGCGCCATCGGCCCCACCATTTTTCATCGCTGATGCCATCATTGGCTGATGCTTTTTTTACTCCAAAATTTACTCGAAAACTCTTTATGCTCATCTCTTTTCATTTTTGACCCTATTTTTGCTTGAAATCTAACCTAAACTCCTAGATTTAAAATTCAAGTTCAAAGCTTTAAACCTCTAAAAACTCCTCTCCCATTATCTGATTTGGTCAAGATCGAGATGTGTTTTTCTCATCCCCTATATCTACCTTTTCACTATTGTAATTAGCCAAAAATCTCTCCACTATCGTCGGCCCCTTATGCCACTGTTCCTGCCACCATTCTTTCCTTTTTTTATGGTAGAGGGTTCCCAATGTGAGGACTGTAGTTGTTTTGATTGATTTTTTTTTTTTTTTAGTTGTGATAGGTTTCGGGTTGGTATTGGAATGGCTGAAATTGGGTCTTGATTCTTTGGTTGCTGGTGCCAATACAGGTTATTGATGGTGGTGATAGGTGGGAATTTTTTTTTTAAGTTGTATGTATAGCAAGTTGATAGGTTTGTTGGCTATTTATGGTGGTCTTACCAATTGTGAATGATAGAGAGTGAGGCATGTCGATTAAATGGAGTGTTGTAGTAAGTCTCAGTGGGTGAAAAAAGTTAGTTCTTAGATGGAATATGGGGTTGATGTTGGTAATTTAATGGTGAAAATTGACCTGTCAAATTTTGGTTCAAGGCGGATGAGCGATGGGAATTTTCTTAATAAACACTATTTGTTGTTCAAGTGGGTGGTTCGAGTGAGGGGTTGGTGATTGGTGCAGGCATGGATGGGGTTTTGGCACTGGTGCCAGGTGTCATAAGTTAAGCTTTCTCTTAATGAAGTAATAGATCGTGTGATATTTGGATAGACGTTTTCATACAAATAAGCCAATGATAGTTCAATATCTGAATAGGCAACCAATAAGTCACAAATTAATCTCAAGAATACACACTGATATATCGGGGCATAATGGAAGCATACCAAGGAGATGAAAAAAATATTTTATTAATATCGAGAATAATACATAAGTATAAAAAGAGTATCGAGTCTTTCCACCATCATAGGCCTAAAAAAGTAGCTTTAGATGGGTGGTCTAGCATGTACTTTAGCTAGTAACGCAGCCTAATAATTCATCTACTCACACTTTTAAAGAGCCTAGGAGATTTTATAGCTATGCTACTAAGAACTATTACAATATTTAAAATGGAGATATTTTTTCTAGCACATGAGATCTACTCTCACCTTTGACACTTTTACCCAATCATGGCCCTTTACATGGGTGGCTTAGGACATTCTATGCTCGGTCATGGTCTTATATAAGGTTGGCTCATGACATCATCCCTCACCTATTCTATTGATGCCCTCATCGACTTATTAGTCTAAAATTCTTCAATCTTTAGCTTGAATGCTCGGAGGTTATGATCTCTCTCCCAACCGGTTTCTTCTAGTCCTAAATCTTTTCACTTCACTAAATATTCATGAATTATTCTTCAAGATACTCTGGATATCTTGTCAGATAAAATCTCTTCAACTTAACGTTTTGATGGTGGCTTTATGGTAATGGTAGCTTGGTTGATTCACTGCGACTTGCATTTATAGGGTTTGTATGATAGGGCTTTAAGTTGCTCAGATGAAACATTGGATACACCTTCATCCATTTTGGCGAGTCAATCTTGTAAGAGGCATTTTCTACTTTAGAAAATATCTTCACTGGACCCTTATATTTTCTCACCAACCTACAATCTTACTTTCTTAGACACCCGATTTATTCGGGTACTAGTTTGACAAAGAACAAGATCACCAACTTTGAATTGCTATGCCTTTTGCCCTTATCTGCACACTTATTCATATGCTTTGATGCTTTTTCTAAGTATGCTTATGTAATTTCTGTATTTTACCTTTATTATTTGCTAAGGTTGAAGGTTCACGGATTCTTCCTTGATATGGCTTAAAGGATGTATGTGATAACCTTGATAGTTATCTAGTGACCACTTCAAATATAATCTTGTTTGTGGAAGAACACTTGTTAGAATTAAGACAAAACTGAGTTACGTCCAATAATAAAGGTCAATTCTTTTGATTATCTTGAACAAAATGTCTTAAGTACTTCTCTAACAATCCATTAAATCATTCGGTTTGATCATCGATTTACGAGTGATAATTTAAAAAGATATTAAGTTGAGATCCCAAGATCTTGAAAAGTTTTCTCTAGAATGACCCAGTGAATCTAGGATCCCTGTCACTAATAATGGTTTAAGAAAGGCTTCAATACTTGATTACATCTTTAATATTAGTTGGGTCGTGTCTTCTATAGTATAATACTTTTAGGCAAAAATAAATGTAGCATACTTAAAAAAATGGTCAATCATCACTAGAATAACCAAAGATCACCAGCTTTAGAAATGCCCTATATGAAGCCAAGGGAGATACTTTCCCAAGGTCTTGTGGGCATAGATAGTGATTCAAACATGTGTCACGTGACCATTACCCTCTCCCCTCAAAACTAACTTATCAAGGTATGCAACACCAACGTTTTTATACCCTAGTAACCTTCCTTTTATGTTCGATGTGGGATTGAAATACCCTGCCTACTCTCCCTTGGAGCTTTTGGCATGATATTCTCCCTCACCCAACCTCATGATGTCCTCATCACGGAGGCTGACCACCCTACTTACCCTTTTAGAAGCACTTGGCATAGGTTGAATGGTCTAAGGTCTGCTCTGATACCACTTATCATATTGCCATTACCCTCTCCTTTCAAAATTGACTTATCAGGGTATGTAACGCTAACATTTTTACACCCCAATGACCTCTTTTCATGTTCGATGTGGGATTAGAGTACCCTACTTACTCCCTTTTAAAGCGCTTGGTGTGACACATGCCTATCAATTTTTTTCAACTTTATCTTGTTGGCAAATAAGGTAAGTCTTCATATAGTCCATCACAACTTGCCATATGTAAGGCCAATAATAGCCTTGTTTTAGTAAAGCCAAAGTATATTGCCAACCAAAGTTACCCACCCATAATGTGTCATGGCATTCTTTCATTAGCATTTATCTCAGACCTATTGCTTTCGGTACAAATAACCGAAGACTTTTTATCAATAAGACCTCATTTTCTTGTCAAAAGTATTTAGACTTCCTTTCTTCTACTAGCTCCAGATGGCATGGCCGGTGGGTCTTTTTCATATTATTTTTAATTAGCTTACAGATATTTGTTGTGAATTTACTAGTCACCATCAGGGTAATTCTCCTAAGAGTAACTAACTTTATCCGCCTACTCAATGCATCTGTCATTTGATTGACTCTTCCAACTATGTGCTCAAAATGAAATTCAAAGTTAGTTAAAAACTCTTGCCATCTAGCTTGCTTAGCCGTAAGCCTCAACTAGGTGAAAAAATGACTAATTGTAACATTGTCCATCTTAATGATGAATTGTGAACCTAACAAATAATGCATATATGCTCCTAAACAATGGATTACTGCTAGGAGTTCTTTCTCCTGAGCCATATATCTTCTTTTGGCTTCATTCAACTTTCAACTTTCAAATACTATTAGGTGCCATTCTTGCAAAAACACTCCCCTAATAGCGAAATTAGATGCATCTATTTGAACTTCAAAAGGCTTCCTAATATCAAGGAGAGCTAAATGGGGTTTTTCATGATGGCTTCCTTCAAGCCCTCAAAAGCCTCTTGACATTTACTTGTCCAATACCATCTATACTTATTTTTCAATAGCTTCATAAGGGTCATGATTCTACGAGTATACATTCCATAAATCTCTTATAATAGTTGCCTAATCTAAAAAATAAATAGAGTTCACTAATATTCTTTAGTGTTACCTACTCCTTGATAGCCCTAACTTTTTTTATGTCTATTCGAATGTTGCCTTATTCAACAATGTGACCTACAAAGTGATTTCATGTTTGAGTAAATGTACATTTCTCTTTTTTAATATACAGCTAATGGTCTTATAGTCTTTGAAACATAAGACGTAGGTGCTCTTGGTGCTCTTCCAAGGTAAAACTATAGACCATTATTTCATCTAAATACATGACCACAAACTTGTCAAGATAGTCATAAAACACCTAATTCATCAATGAACAAAACACTATAAGAGCATTAGTCAATCTAAAAGGCATAATAAGAAATTTAAATACACCATACCATGTTACACAAGTGATTTTTGGCTCATCTCCTTCAACAATTCTAACATGATGATAGCCAGATCTTAAGTCTAATTTGAAGAAGTATTTGGCCTAGCTTAGTTGATCAAACAATTTCACAATAAGAGGAATAGGATATTTATTTTTTACAATGACTTTGTTCAAGGCCCTGTAGTCCATACATAATTGCAAACTCCTATTATGCTTTCTCTAAAATAGCATAAATGCCCTAAATGGTGCTTTTGATGGTCTAATGAACCTGGCTTATAAGATCTCATCTAATTGTTTTCTCCATTCATCCAACTATGGTAGAGCCATGCAATATGGGCTTTTAGCTGACAACTTAACTCTCAAGAGAAGCTTAATCTCATAGTCTACCGATCTTCGAAAAAATAGGACCTTAAAAAATTACTCTGGCATCATATTCTTAAACTCTTCTAAAACTTTCTACACCCCATTGAGTACCACTTTTAACTTAATCCATCTTTATAATAGGCATAGCCATACAGAAAGGCCCTTCTCTATTTACCCTTTTCTTAAATTATAATGCTAAAATCATTTTTTTTACTTTTAAAAAAGATTATAGCTGACATAACACACGGACATTCCTCAAAGAATAATAGACAACTAGCAGTGGGGATTAGGATTGCCTAAGTTAACATCATGAAGTCCAATCCTATGACAACATCAAAATCATCCATGAGGGAAACCATGAAGTCTACATTTCCTTCATATGGCCGTAACTTGGTCATCACCTCTTGGCACTTCTATTGATTGTAAAGGCTGGTTAGCTAACTGCTTTCATTTGCCTATAGTCCTTATTAACCTTGAAACCACATTTTTTTACTTTCTTTAGATGAAAGTATCAGTTACACCTATATCTACTATGGCCTTTATGGTTTTAACATTAAGTACTAGGTCCATATACATTAAACCTCTCTTAAGTTTTTTTTTTATCATGTTTAGTTGGATATGAAAGACATTGAGAAACCACATTGAGCCTATTCTTACTAGCTTATCTTCAACTTCTTCAATAGTTTAAGATGCTTAAAAGACTTTTGAAAAGAGGCTCTTAGAGCATTAAGGGCATCTTTATGTGGACATTCAACCATTTGATGTGACCCTTGGCATAGGAAAAAAGCTAATGGTTGCTTCGACTTAAAATTTGATGTATTGTTTGCCTTAAGTTAAGTATTGTTTCGATCATAAAGCCTCCTATATGATCTCTCATTAAAGGATCGATCCACTTTAGCCATCTTTTCTTTAATCTTAAAATTGAAATTATTGCCACCTGATAGAGGATTCTTTTTGAAAAGCCATCTTATAATCATTAAAACTTTTAGCAACAGCCATGGTCATGGTCACATCTTGCACTTTTTATTTTTACAATTCCATCCTAGCCCAAGGTTTGAGTTCTTCAAGAAAATATAACATCTTATCATTTTCAGACATGTCTCTAATGTCCAACATTAAGGTAGAAACATTCCTCACAAACTCTCACATTATTTTCATATGCACCAATTCTTAAACTTTTCTTTGGGCCATGTACTCTATTTTTTTAACGAGGAACTTATTTTTCAACTCTTGCTTAATATCTACCTAAGTTTTAATACAGCATTCATCATTTACAAATTTGAATGCCACTATAGCTTGGCATCCCTTACAAAATACATTAAAGCCATTGCAATCTTATCCTACTCTGATTCTATGTGCATAGCTCGAAAGTATTATTTTATGTCAAACAGGAAGTTCTCAAGCTCTTCGACATCTCTTGTCCCCTTATAATGTGGAAGCTTCAGCAATTTGGCTTTTTTTCTTTTCTTTAGCGAGTTAAAACTCGATCTAGCCATAGCCATTTGTAACACACTCACTTGGGCCCTGAGTTCTTCAAACTCTCTTTGAAGAATAGTCAAGGTATCTTTGATCTCCTCACCCAAGCTATATAGAGCATCGAATAACTCTCACTGGGATGTCTCGATCTCTCTCAATTGATCATGAATTACCACATAAGCTTTTAAAGCAGCCACTGCAGCCTCAAGCTTCTTAATCCTCTGTCGGTCATTAAATCCACCACTCATAGCCATTTTATCAATTTTTTAGCACTTTTCAACCATGCTTTGATATCACGTGTCATGGGCTAAGCTTTCTCTCAATGAAGCAATAGATTGTATGACATTTGGATGAACGTTTTCACACAAGCAACCAAGGATAGTTTGACATCTGAATAGGAAACCAACAAACCACAAGTTAATCTAAAAAATACACAATGATATATCAGGGCATAATAGGAGTGCATAAAGGCAACCCCTGACATTCTCGTATGAAAAAAGTATTTTATTAATAGCAAGAATGGTACAACGAGTAAAAAAAAGAGCATCGAGTCTTTCCATCATTATCGAGGCCAGAAGGGTAACTTTAGATAGGTAGTCTATCATGTACCTTAGTTAGTAAGGTAATCCAACAATACGCCAACTACTTACCCCCTCTAAAGAGCTTAAGAGATTTTATAGCTATGCTACAAAAAACTATTACAATGTTTGAAATAAGAACATTTTTTCCTAGCACATGAGATCTACCCTCCCTCTTAGCACCTTTACCCAATTATAACCCTATACATGAGTAGTTCATGACATTCTATGCCTAGTCATGACCCTATAAAAGATTGGCTCATGACACCAAGGCTATGTTGGGATTGATGCTGGGCAAGGGCTAATGTTAGGTGTAGGTGGTGAAAGTAAAGGTTTTTTTTTTTATTCTCAGGAATTTTTTCCTTATTTTAAATTACCCTTAGACTTTTTAATTTGTGAATTCTCATGATAGACAAAATTACAGGTAGTAGAAGACTGTTATGGCCAGAATTAGGCAGATTCCTACCTTGGTACAATGGTTGTCGGCTATCTCTTCCTATTTTGTTTGTTTCACTTTTTTTCACTTCTTTTGTTCTTATTTAAATTAATTCTAAAAATAAAAAAATAAGAATTAAATTGGATTTAAAACTTAATTTGGGCCTAAGATTGAAACTTGGGCTTTACAAATTGATTTGGACTCCTATTGAGCCTTCAAGCTTCAGTAATTGAATTTTGATCTAAAACTAAACCAAATCAGACTTTAGGATTTGGGCTTTGAATTGGATTGAATTTTAATTCATATAAAATGATTCAAAAATAATTAATTCAAGATAAGCCCAAAACACATTATTTCAATTACTACACTCAAATAGGTCAAATTTAATCATTCAAATCAAGTGCAAAAATTGATCAAGGTTGAATCGACCCAGACAAAATTAAATGTCTCATAGGTATCAAATAATAATTATTATTACATATATATAAATATAATTTTTAATAAATAAATAATAAAATATATTTTTATACATACTCTGAGATGGATTGGGGTTTAGCATCTCAAACGTATTTTCAACCTAGCTCTATTTCATTAGAAAAAATCAACTCTCCCCAAATCTATTCCAATATAAAAAAAAAATCACCCTTGTCAAATATAGGCAGATCAAAGTTTGTTGGATACAGGTTGTTTTGCTATCCTTATGACTAGCTCCTTTTTGTTATAAAATTTATCTAATTAAAAAATATTAAAAAAAATAAAAAAAAAGTAAAATAGAATGCCACGTGGATTGAAACCCTTGGATATAGATTGGTTCGCCATCCCTATTTACCAGCTCATTTTGTTACAAAATTTATATAATTAAAAAAATACAAAAAACAAAAATAAAAAAATGAAATGAAAAAAGTAAAATAGAGTACTACATGGACATTTCTGTTAACTTTTTTTTTTCAAAAATTTATCTAATTAAAAAATTCTAAAAACTAAAAAAAAATAACAAAATAACAAAATATTGAATTGTCACGTGATATTAGTAATGATGAGTTTATTTTGGAAATTTTATATTGTGAATATTTTTTTAATATAAATTATAACTTAATTATATATAAATGTAATATTTTTATTGAATTTAGGCATTAAATAATAATTTTATTATATAATATATATAAATAATAAAAATGTTTTTTTATATATATCACGATGAGGGTTGAGGCAAAGTACTCCTAACCCGCCTCCAAACCAACCATGATTTCAAAAAAGAAAAAATCGCCTGATCCCAACTCAATTCCTATTTTCAAAACAAAAAATATCCTTATTGGATTGGGTCAATTGAATTCCATCAAATATGATTTTTTTTACCATCTCTAACTTCAATGACCTATTTTCTTACAATATTTATCTAATTAAAAAATAAAAACTAAAATATATAGAAAGGAAAGAACAAAAAAAAATGAAGCCAAATATGGAATGTCAAGTGGACTCGTCTATTGGCCATTGATCTTTTCAAACATAATTAAAAAATACTAAAATAGAAAATTAAAAACAACAAAAAGGAAAGTTAAAACTAAAAAAATAAAAAGGGATAAGGGCCAAAGCGAAAAAAAAAAGTTAAACATGGTAACATGTGGACACTTCCATTTAGAGATAGCAATGGGTTGAATTTGAATCAATTTAAGCTCCCATCGACGCTGACTTGACTCTTTAATAATTCTATCATATTTTGACTCTTGATATCAAGTTACTTTTTTTGTTATACATAACTTCGACCAAATACATATATGTGGAATACGCATTCGACTTGACTTGAAAATAATTTAATAATTTTAATATATTATAGTATACATAAAACATTATTTTTATATAAATTACATCTTAATTATATATAATTGTAATATTTTTATTAAAATAATGCATTAAATAATAAATTTATTAATATATAAATATAAAATTAATAAATAATAAAAAATATATTTATATATATACCTCAAGATAGAGCACCCAAAGCTCACCTCCCACCAACCAGACCATGATTTCAAAAAACAATACCATACCCTGACTCAATCTCGCTTAAAAAACCATCTCTATTAGATCAGGGTAAGTCGAAATCCATAAAAAATAAATTAATTCGTCATCCCTTATCTTTATTGACTTATTTTCTTACAAATTTTATCTAATAAAAAAGAAAAAAGAAAACAAATAGGGGTGCGGCATGTACACCTCCAATGGCTTCCTTTTCTTATGCAAAGAATAAACTAAAAAAAAAAAGCGAATGATGAGGTGCATGTCACAAGTCTCATGAAGAGTCAACTTGAATAAAATTAATATAAATTATTAGGTTCTTTTTCCGAAAAAAAAAAAATGATGACATGCATGTGACAAGTTTCATCAAGATTTAACATGAAAAAAATTAATAATATGAATTATTAAGTTTTTTTTTCCACTTACATAATGAATGATATATAGATTATCATGATCTGAAGATTCGTATATTCATGTCATAAAAAATATTAAAATTTATATATTTGTATTATGTTTTATACAAAAATTATATGTTATAATTTGTATTAATATAAAATATGAGATATATATTTTTTATTTTGTTAAACTCATATATAATTATTATTAAAATTTTAAATTATGTTATTTTCATATTTTTTTGTATTATTTTCATATCATGTTATTGTGTCATGTTTTAAATTATCATATGATCTAGCAATATTATTGTGACTCATTCCATCATGAAAGAGAATTCCATTCATATATATTTTAACAAAGATAACTTTAATTTTTTTTTGCGATCAAAATTAGGCATGAGGTTATATTGATTCTTTTAATGCCAACATTATATTTATTTCATGCAGTAGATTCTTGAGATATAATTCAATCATGTTAAAATTTTGTGACAACTCTCTTAAAATCGAGTTTCGTGAGTTCAAAATTCTTATATCAATTGGAAATTGGTATCTTCTCAATTAAAATATAAAAACTTGATCAAGTTGTAATAAAAAAAAGTTGATTCATAAGTGGAAATTAAGTTGTGATAAGACTATCATCAGAGACTAATGGAAATACACCATATTATTTCTTTTCTTGTTTGTTTCATATCGGATAATAGTATGACAATTATAAGAAATCAATAATAGACTATATGGGATATTAATTAAAGAAGTGTGAAAAAATTTGATATCATATGCATGACAAATGTGGGATTCTCTTAACAAAATAAAACAAATAGAAGTTAGCTGAACGCCAGCTTTCAAAAGCTTGTTTCATGAGTGCTGCCAAGAGACAGAGGGACCACCAGGAGTAGTAAAATTTTTGAGTGAATTAAGTTTCAAAATTTTATCATTGCAACTTTGAAGTCAAAACTCCGTTAATAAAAGTTGTTTGTAGTTTAGTATTCAAAAAAGAAAAAAAGTGAGCAATGGCTCTGCTTACTTTCTTGTTGTCTTGAGAGATTCACAATGGCTCTGCTTAATTTCTATAGCTGAGAAAAGTGAGGTTTTTCTCCATTAATGGAGTGAAATTTGTCATCATGATGAAAAGCTAAAAACAAAGTCAATATTCATTCTTTTTAGAAGCATTGTTTTCTACTAAACTCCAAAAGCAATGGCACCATATATATAGTTTGGTTGATTTTGCGCTCCTTGCTTTGTAAAAAACTAAATGGCAGACAGACTGCTGGAAATTTGTCCTACAAATACATATATAGAAATATTCATGGAAGTCATAATGAATTGCTTAATTTGTATCATTAATTATTCTACCTTTTTTTTCATAATTTCCTCCTGGATTCTTGGCACATTTCCTCTATATATGTGTATGTTTTCTTTTCTCCCTCATGATATGTGGACAAAAAAGGGAAGAGAAATACCACGTAGATCAAGAAAACGTATAAAGTCACCTTCAACAAATTCTTTAGCACTACCCATTGGAAAATTCTAAAATTTTGAATCTACCATAGTTTTAAAACTTTAAAACAAGTAACACTTTCACGACTATGCTTATGTATAGGATAAAGCCAAGCAAGTTGACTAAAAATCATAAATAAATAAATACACAAATGTCAAATTAATTAAGTCACGAACTTGAGAAATCACTCAACTAGACCAAATTAAATGTTTAATATTTCAACTTTACAAGCTTCAAAAACTAAACTACAAAAAGAAAGAATCGTTTGGAGAAATAAGCTTATCATATTTCAACAAAGAAATAGAAATAATCTTGCTGGTTGGATATCCAAGCCTTTTGATGGCAAGTGATTGATTCTGAAAAGCCAAGGTTCCTCCATGTTGGTCATATATTTTTTTCTTAATATTTGAGACTGACCAGATTAATTTGATTTCTAATCATTAAAACTAAGAGTAAAAGCATTTATTGCTCCTACTGCTTTCTTTGGGTGTGTCTCTATCTCAAATAACTCTGGCTCAAATAACTTAAAGATTTCCTTAATCAGTGCATCTAATCTTCCTGGTGTGCAAATTTATATCTTCAACATCACCAATGTCGAAACAGTAGAAGATGAGGAAATAAGTGTCTTAGAGGAAGCACGCAATCCAGTGGGTACACTAGAAGATATATGAATACTAGTTCAGCAAGAAAAAAAACTAGCCAAGTTATTTTCAAACCTTAGCATATCTATATCAACAGTACTTTAGAAATTATGATCAAATAGTTGGCATATTTGATAGTTTGATTTAAGCCTTCAGAGAGAGAAAAAGTTTCATGAATCTCGATTTTCAAAACAATTATCAAAACCAGAACAAGAACAAACACTATAAGAAAATAGTCTTTTAATGAGGGTCATGATCCTCACTAAAAGTTTATATAATCTTCATCAATTCTTTTAATAAAGGTCAATGAAATCTTCACGGTTCTCGCTATAAATTCCCTTGTTAACTATATATAATGAGGAATAAAAACTGACTTTTACTATATGTATCATTTAACAAGAACTAAAAGACCTTCATTAAATGCAAACAATTAGCAAATTTCACTTTTGACTCTCACTAAATATAAAATCTACATTGAAAGTTAATTTTGAATCTCAATATATCTTTTATTTATAGTGAAGGCTTTTATTTTTCCTCACTTGAAGTTTTTACTTTAAACGAAGGTTTGTATTAAATTTCATTTAAAATTATTTTTATTGAGAATTATGACCCTCGTTATAACTATAAACTTCAATTTTTGTCCGGATTAATAATTTCGTACTCCAAATTAATTTGACTTTCAAATTATTTTCAAACTTTTAATCAGAACGATTTAATATTGATTAATCTGAAAAAAAAACTAAATTAAAATAAAGGAAAATGGACAAAAGCTAAGCATGGTGCCATGCAAGGCATTGGCACCCACTAGCACCCATCAGCAACCACCCTACAACCACCTTTGCAGCTGAATTTTAGCTGCCATCAACACTCCTTCTTACCCATCATATCTCCACCTATCTCCTCAGTTTATCCAATGAACCAAAAATCTGAAAAACACTTATAAACAGAGCCAAAATGAAGCTAAAGAGAAGGCCAATTAAAAAAAAAAAAAAACAAAAAACTGCTAAAAAACACAAACAATCACCACCGTCCTTGAAAAACCATCTTAACCAATAGCGTCAAGAACAACCACCATCACTCATTCCCAAGACCCATTGGGAAACCACCCAAAAAAAAAAAAAGAAAGCCTAGTCGTGACCCCAACCAAAAACCAACACTGGAGGGGAGGCTATTTTTTTTTAAGGGGAAGCTCTTCCAAAAAGAAAACCTAGCAAAAGCAACAAAAAAATCAATTAAAAAATTTTGGTGAACCGTTTGAGGGTTGAATGGTTGAAGCAAAAAAAAATGAGAGGCCCTTTCGGCGTGGCAAGGACGGGAGTGTGAAAAAGAAGGGAAGAAGAAGAAGAAGAAGAAGAAGAAGAGAAGGAAAACGAAAAAGAAAAGAGGATGGCCCACCGTAAAAAAGAGAATGGAAGTTTGGGGGGTGTAATGGGTAGTATAATTTAGGTTTTAAAAAATAAGAAAAAAAAAAAAGAAGTTTGAAAAGTCAAAAATGGAAAAGGTCAAAAGAAATGTTGGAAAGTTATTAATTGGAAAAGTCAAGTGAAAGAAAGTCGCAGGGATTGCATTCGGTTGGCTATTTCAAGCTTGGAGTTGTAACAAGTTCATCCAATTTGGGGTTAGACAATCTGTTAAAGCAAGTTCAACTAATTCGAGTCTATAGCTTATATCTTTATTGGATATGTTTTTTTATTTTATTTAGCTAAGCTTTATATTTATTTATTTTAATATTTGCTAATATGCATTTATAGGTAATAAATTTATCGATAAACAATTATGTTATTATAAAACTCATAAGGTGAAAAAAAAAATAAAAGTAATAAAAAATAATGAAAAAAAATTTTTATTTGATAACGAGATCTTAAGATAATATGAATAGTAATGCTTAAAAAATCTCTAAGTGAGAAGATTTTTTTTTAAATGTTACCAATGTATTTGAATATTTATAAAAAAATTTTATATAATAAAAAATTTTCTTTTCTTCCATAACAATGTGTCTAAATAAAATTAAAAAAAAAAAAAAAAACTAGCAATTTTTTGGGAAAATTAAAATATGTGTATCAATATTTTGTAATTTGCATTACATGCATATCCTCATTTTTGAAAAATAGATATAACCTTCCGAGGACGGAATTCTAAGAAAATTTGAGTAATAATTCCTAAGAAATTTTTATGTAAGAAAAATTATTTCAATGTTATCAATGTATTGAAACATTTTAAGAGATTTATTGATAATAAGATTCTAATTTATTTTTCTTAAATAAAATGAATCAATCTTTAAAAAAATAAAATAATAAAAAAAGAAAAAGTGTGAAATAATAAAAGTGGAAATGAAAATAAATTAATAAAAATAGTCAAGGGAATTATTTTCTAAATACCAAAATTAAAATCATTTTGTCAAAATTAAAGGATAACACATAATTAATTAGTACAATTTCTTAACAGGCGTTGTAAGGGTACTAATCTTTCCCCACACATAACCAACTCCTGTATCCAAACTATTTTCGCAGATCCAAAAAAATTATCTTTTGAATAAGTTTTAATTAATTTTAAAATTTTATTAAAATGATAAATTTTAATATGTGGCCAATCACACCTAACTATAAAAGATTTGCGCCGACTCTTCCTTTCATTATAAAATTCATCTAGCGGTCCCCAAAATCGTTATGACAGTTTGGCAACTCCATGTGGGGATAATTTTTTTGAGCAAGTCAAAAATTAATTATATGTTATCTTTAATTTTGATTTAACAATCATAATTGGTATTTAACCTTAATTTCCTGTATTTTAATTATGTTTTTTTTCAATGACAATAATAATAATAATAATAATAATAATAATAATAATAAAATTAAAAATAAAATCACTTGCATTGCATTTTAACTGTACTATTTGTTCATTCTTTATTTTATTTCTCTGTATATATTATCCTCAATAAATTATGAGGTACTTGCATACACGATAACACGTTGCACTTCATGTATGAGCTATGTACCCGTGCTCTGTCCTTTATAGGAGAAAGTAAAGTATCTATACTCTCATAAGGTGATAACTTCGTAATGACAAGCAAAATACTTCCACTTAAATTAAACATTTTTTGTTCATAACCTGTCATGGGTGAAGATGATGATGCCTTACTAGTCTATAATAAGAGATGATATAAGGAACAATTTGAGAACTTTTAAATATAAAAATCCCAACCTGGCATATAGTGAACTTTAAAAGCCTAGTCTATGTTAGAGTCGTGTCAAACATTTTTGTAAAAAATACTCAAATTTGACATGTGAAGAAACATCTCTTTTTAAAAATAATAAAATGGTTATATATTACTACCAAAATTTAAACAAAAATTTCACTAAAAAAAGCCTTTTATTTTTTTATTTATTTGTTTAATTTAAATTATTCTATGTTTGTCTAAATTTTTATATCTCCTTTTGGTTTTTTTAAAAACATTTTGCATTTTAAATAAAAAAGGTTGTAATTTTTTTTTCCTAAAAAAGGAAAAAATGATAAAACTTTTCTTTTTCTAGAAAATGTTTTTTCTCTAAATTAAAAGAAAAAGTGTTAAAGTCCAAAAAATGGGTAGAATTATTTTTTGTGATTTATCATTTATTTGTCCCAAATAGAAAATAAAAAAGGGATTTTTTTTTGAAAAAAAAATTCATGAAAAATATAAACAATTTGGTGAAAATAAGAGGATTCTAAATTACTACGATTTTTTTATTTTATCATGTACATATGACAATTCATTGTTTCTAAATCTACTTTTTAGATCATGCATATATGAAAATTTATCTTGCTTCACCTTACATTTTCATGCATAAAATCATCGTTGCATCCATTGATATCATCATCAGTTGTACATTTCTAAATAGCTTTTTTTTTTTTAAAGTTTACATGTTAAAAGGATTTTGTAATAAAAAATAAAGTTTTAAGTTCTTTCTTTTTTTTTTTTAGGTCATGAAAAATATAAAAAAAAAATTTTGTCATGGCACGAGTAGATAAATAAAATAAAAGCCTAATTTTGAAATTGTGGTAATAAAAGATTTAGGGATAGCTCAACCATCCAAGATTTCAAATCAACTTATTTACCATTTCTGCAATAATTGAGTTAAGATTATGGAAAAATAATGGACTAATAGAATGGATGAGATTAAGAAAGCATAAGATGAAATAAAAGAACAACTCAATACGATGATGGAAATGATGAGAAAAATGGGTAAAGAAAAATAAATAATGACGAAAGAAGCTACCTAAATGGGACACAAATGATTAGATGATGATGATGACTCCCTGTGTTTACCAAGTTTTGCCCCATATCAAACCCAAACTTCTTGAGTGGTACAGTCGCTATCTATGCCCTTTATTAGAGAACACCCATCCACCCACACTGTCATGCTGATAACATAAAGAGCTACTTAATTTTTAAGGCATGCTACAATAGCCATAAAGTTGAACTCATCAAATCTGATTAATGTCCCCAATTTGGATGATCCAAGGGAATAAGAAAAGCTCCAAACAAATGTGGCAAAAACAAGAAAAGGCTCAAAGTCCTAGCATAAGATAAAGTTTATAAAAGAAAAGCTATGGGCCATTAAGAGGATGGATATTTATGAATCGATGGATGTGGTTGAATTACGCTTGGTGTCTGATGTAATCATTTCACCGAAGTTCAAAGTTTTAGAATTCAAAAAGTACAATAAGAGTAAATGCCTAGTGACTTGCATTGTTGAAAGATGACCGCTCATGCCCATGATGATAAACTATTGATTCATATTTTTTAAGATAGCCTAACAGGATCTATCACTAAATGGTACGTTCAACTGCACAGAAGTTGGATTCATTTGTGGAAGGAGCTAGCTAAGGCCTTTATCACATACTACAAGCATATCATAAATTTGGCGTTAAATCATTTATCTTTAGAAAATGGAGAAAAAAACTACTAAGAGCTTTAAAGAATATAGTCAAAGGTGGAGAGATGTGGCACCCAAGTTTAACTACTCATTATAAAAAAAAATGAAAATCATTATCTTTCATTAACACTCTTCGAGCACCTTATTATGATAAGATGATTGGGAATGCTATAAAGAATTTTGTAGACATGGTGATTTCTGAAGAGATAATTGAAAATGCAATCAAAAGTGAAAAAGCTCAATGGCATATATGCAAAGAAAGATAGGGCATCCAAGAAAGAAGGATATGTGCAAACTATAATTTATGAGGGGCAACAAGGTAGCGTTTTTACCTTGTATTATCCTCACCTAATTTATAACCTTTACTACCCTACCACAAACAATGTCTCACCAGATTCTTACTCAGGCCAACTTGGACTTCGGTTAGGCTTTCACAAGTAGCCAGTCATACACCTATACCCCAACCAATCGATAAGCCAAATGCTTTCGGGAATACCAAAAAAGGGTAACAAAATAACAAAAAAAAGAATCGTGTTGACCTTATACCCATATCTTACACCGAATTACTACCATAACTTATCCAAAAATAATTTTTAGAGCTTATTCATCTAGAACTCCTTTCAACCCACTTATCTAAAATGGTATGATTGTAAAGCACAATGTGATTACCATAGTGGTAATCAGGGTCACTCAACAAAAAACTATCCCACACTGAAACACAAGGTTAGAGATTCATTAAAACTGGGCAAATAGAGTTTGGAATGAAAAGGGATCATTGTGCCACTGGAAACTTTTTACCTTGATATATTGAAGAAAATGTGAATTGAAGGTGTTAAAGCATTGATAAGAATGATTTTTGATGCAATGGTCAGATGAGGGATTGAAGAATAGTTTTGTGTGCTCTTATGGGGAAATAGGACACCTCATTTAGTTTTGTAAGAATGTCGATTGATTAAAAGGTCATTTTGTTTCCCTTTTAATCTTTTACTTTTGTATTAAACATGTATATGCATTAAAAGTTTTGGATCTGAATACTAATTGAGAGAATGTTTTGAAATTCTATTTCTTTTATGTTTCAAAGTTAAAAAAAAAAAAAACAAAAAGCAAAAGAAACAAAATTCATTCTTTTCATAATAAAAATCTCAAAAAAAAAAAATGGTGGTCATTATATTTTTTTCATATCCCAAACCACTTTAAAAAAAAAAATAATTAATGCTCCAAGTTTGAATTTTGTGATACCTTTTGTCAAGGCAACAAACTCTAAAATGTTCAATTTGCAAAAATCCTTTTAAGTTCCTTGAAAATCAAACAAATATGATGCTTTTTTAATCTAGATGTTGGCAACTTGATATGTGTCAAAACTATGCTTCAAATTGACCAAACACAAAATCATTTCGATAACCACAAACACACAAATGCATCATCTTCTAGGGGCATATTGATAAAATGCATGAGTTCCTATTGCTTTAGAACAACCTAATTCATACCATTATCTAATTTAGTGATTATGTGCACAAAAAAAAAAAACCCTTTCAAACATGAACCATGTCAACTTTTCAAAATAGAGAAAAGATTGGTTGTCATATGAGTTGTGAAAATATAAAAAAAAAGAAAAAATATTGATGGTTACATTATGCACTCTGGATATTCAAATAATTCCAAAAAAAAAAATGAGAAAGAAAATTCACAAAACCAAAAGCCAAAAAAACCATGAAATCTAAAAAATTTTAAAAGAAAGGTGATAAAAAAAATCTGATTTTTTTCAACTTTTTTGCGCAAATGACTATACTTGAGATAGAAATAGCCATCTCTTTTCATCTTTTTCACAAACAAAAAATTATCTGTTTGCTACCTCTTTGAGCCTAATGAATTCTTTTTAAATAAACATTGACTGAAGATCACTCTCTACATTAGAGGGCAAATAGAAATAATGATCTATCTGATGAAGTCATGTTTGATAACAAAATAAAAGTGCCTTATTTGTGGAGGCAAATGTCAGATAAATTAAGTTTTGAACACATTCTAGCAAAAGTGGAGATGTGAAAGAAAAAGTAAAAATGGAAATGATACAAAAGAAAAAAAACAAAACAAAACAAAAGAGAGAAAAAATGAGATGATGGAATGTTAAAATTAAAAAAATAAAAGGACAATTGCTCCAAAGAGATTCCTTCATATAATATAAAATGATCATTGGTCTGATCACTTTTAAACACATGTTTTAGGCTTATTTATCTATTCTTTCAGAGCTTCAAACCTCGATCTATATTTCATGCCTTGAAAAGTTCATTTTGATCAAGTATAGATACTTAAATTAAAGAGTTTGTTCCTCGTAGAATCTTCAAAAGCAACTTCATTTTTTTCCTTTTTGAAAGAATACTTAAGTGCATGATGAAATTATCCAAAAAGAAAAAGAAGAAGAAAAATGAAGGAATGAAGTTCTAGAGTGAAAACCTAAAAATGCGCAATCTAGAACAAAAATGATATTGCAATATGAAAACTCATTACAGTTAATGGTAGAGATTTATGCAAGAGCTAGCAAAGAAAATTTTGGCTTTTTCTAAAGTGATATTTCAAGATTTTGAACCTAGCATAGCTGGTCTTGACATTTTTTAAAATGCAACATCTTGATACTAAAAAAGGTGTCAAACTTGATTGTACCTCAAAAAAACCTTTCAAAGGAATTCATTGTTGAGCCTAGATAAACAAAATTCATTTCTCCCCATCGAGTGGTGAAACTTCTTTAATAACCAAGACCTTGATGTGATAATCCAACCCATTTGAAAATATCAACTTGCCATTTTGTCCAAAGATGTTTATAATAATGATCATTATTTTTTAAAAGAGATTCAAAAGTCACATATTTCATAAAGGTTGACTAAAGCAATTTCTCTTACAAGGTTTAATTCATGAAATAAAATATTTTTTAAATAAATAAATAAAATTTTAAGTTTGAGGAAAAGAAGTGGCACCATAGAGAGCACATTTCTAATACAAAAGTGTGTTTAATTGGTTGAGTTTCACCAAGATCCATTAGACTCCCTTTCATTCACACATTAAGTTCAAGTTGATCATATGCATGTTTGATCTGAAATAGAAATAAAATGGAAAGAAATGTCAAGAAATCTAAGTTGTGAATAAAGAAAGCAAAAATTGATGCAAATGAGCAGTAAATAGTGGATTTGGAATTGAAATGAAGTGATTAGAAGAAAAAAATTTTGGAAAATTTAAGAAAAAAAGATTTTGAACATTTGCATCTTTCAATTTGGCTTTCTTTGAAAGATTTAAGAATAAAAAATTTTGAACATCTGCATCTTTTGACTTAGGTTCTTTTTTTTCTTGAAAAATTTAAGAAATGAAGATTTTTAGCATTTTTAACTTTTGACTTTGCTTTTACATTATTAACATGTTCATCATTGGTAAGAAAATATGCATTTACATCTTCATAAGAGACGTTTACATCATAAAGGGGCATTGGCATTTGGATTATTTGTAAATATCATTGGCATTTGCATACAAGCATGTGTATTTGCATCATCATTTTAAGAATAGATATTTGCATTGTAGTGTCATTTGCTAATTTTGGAAACATTAAAAAAAAGTCCAAAAAAAAAGGGGGCAAAAATATCCAAGAAAGCAAAAAAAAAATCCAAAACCTTTAGAAATTTCAATGAGATTTTACACCTAAGATAAGAACTTTGAGCCCAATTTAGTTGGCATAGAAGTTGTAAGCCGGTGAAATCGACATCACTCAAGAAAAATGCTATGATAAATTATTTTGGCAGTGATATTTAAGTTTCCTTTTTAAATTTTTAGTGGCAATACCAAAATTTTTATGAATTCTCTTTAGTGGTGATATCCAAAGTTATCTTACATTTTCTCAATGGTGATATCTAAGTTTCCTTTGATGGTGATATCCAAAGTCATTTGCATTTTCTCAGTGACAATATCTGAGTTCCCTTTGATAAGTGATATTCAAGGTCATCTACATATTTTTCCTCAGTGGTAATATCTGAGTTTCCTTCAGTGGTAATATCCGAAATCATTTGTATTTTCTGGGTAGTGATATCTGAGTTTCTTTCGGTGGTGATATCCGAAGTTATCTACATTCACTCAATGGTGATATTCGAGTTTCATTTAGTGGTGATATCCTAAGACATCTATATATTTTTCCTCGGTAGTGATATCCTAATTTCCTTTAATGGTGATATCCGAAGTCATTAGTATTCACTCGATGGTGATATCTGAAGACATTTGCATATTTTTCTTCAGTGGTGATATTGAAGTTCTTTTTTATTATGATATTTGAAGTCATTTTTATTTTCTCGGTGTTAATATCTGAGTTTCCTTCAATGGTGATATCTAAAGTCACTTGCATTCATTCGATGATGATATTTGAGTTTTTTATCGAGGGTGATATTCCAAGTCATTTGTAATTTTTTTATGGCAATATCCGAGTTCTCTTCGATGGTGATATCCAAAATTATCTGCATTCACTGGATAGTGATATTTGGATTTTCTTCGGTGATGATATCCAAAGATATCTATATATTTTTCTTAATAGCAATATCTTAGTTCCCTTCAATGCTAATATTAAAGATCAAGAAATCTTAAAAACTGAATGTTTCTTTTTTACAAACAAATTTTCAGAATTGATTTGTAAGACTTTCAGGCATAATCTCTAAGTTATCGCAATCTATTTTGAAGTTGCAAAGCTATAGTGAAAAGAGTTTTTATTTTAATTTATTTTTAAAAGTTGTGGAGCCTTTAATAAGATGAGTTTTTCAAGGAAAGAAAAATTGAAAAAATGAGAAAAACCCTAAAAAAAATCAAAATGTTTAAGGTCGATGGGCTCAAACAAAATTATTGTGTTTATTTTTGCATTATTCTTGATTCTTAGAAATATGTGAAAAGGGGCAATTATAGACATCAATTTTTGTTTGGGTTAATAATTTTGTGTTCCAAATTAATTCAGCTTTTAGGCTTATTTTTAAACTTTTAACTAGAATGATATAATATTAATTAATCTGAAAAAATAAAATAAAATAAAAGGGAATGGACAAAAGCTAAAGCATGGTGCCATGCAATGCATTGGAACCCATCAGCAGCCACTCTACAGCCACCTTTGCATATGAATTTTAACTGCCATCAATGCTTTTTCTTACCTACTGTATCTTCACCTATCCCTCAGTTTATCCTATAAACCAAAAATTTGAAAAACACTTATAAACAGAGCCAAAATGAAGCTAAAGAGAAGGCCAATTCTAAAAAAAAAAAAAGCTTTGCAAAAAAAAAATCATCACTATCCTTGAAAAATCACCTCAGCCAACAACTCTAAGAACGACCGCCATCATTTATTCATAAGACACATTCGATAACCACCTAAAAAAAAAATCTAGTCGTGATCCCAACCAAAAACCAACACAGGAGGGGAGGCCATTTTTTTTTAAAAAGAAGCTTTACCAAAAAGAAAACCTAGTAAAACCTACAAAAAAAATCAATCAAAAAAATTTTGGTGAACCATTTGATAGCTAAATGGTTGAAGTGGAAAAAAAAAAGGGAAAAAAAGAGAAGAAAGAAGAAAGAGGATAGCCCGCCATAAAAGAGGGAATGGAAGTTTGGGGAGTGTAACGATAGTATAGTTTAGGTTTTAAAAAAATAAAGGATAAAAAAAGAAGTTTAAAAAGTCAAAAATGGAAAAGGTGAAAAGAAATGTTGGAAAGTTGAATTAACGAGTGGAAAAGACAAATGAAAGAAAGTCTTAGGGATTATATTTAGTTGGCTATTTCAAGCTTGGAGTTGTAGTAGGTAAGTTCATCCAATTTGGGTTTAGACAATTTGGTAGAGCAAGTTCAACTAATTTGAGTCTAAAGCTTATATCTTTATTGGATATGTATTTAGTTATGTTTTATATTTATTTATTTTAATATTTGTTAATATGCATTTATAGGTAATAAATTTATCAATAGACAATTGTATTATTGTAAAACTTTTAGGGTGAAAAAAACAAATGAAAGTAATAAAAAATGATGGAAAAGAAATTTTATCCAATAATAAGATCTCAAGGTAATCCAAGTAGTGATGCCTAAATAAACTCTAGGTGAAAAGATTTTTTTTAAATACTACCAGTGTATTAGAGTATTTATAAAAATTTCAATATAATAAAAATTTTCCTTTTCTTCCATAAAAATGTGTGTAAATAAAAATTTAAAAAAACGAATAATTTTTTGGAAAAATTAAAATATGTGTATTAATATTTTATCATTTGCATTACATGCATATCTCTGTTTTTGAAAAATAGTTATGAGCCTCCGAAGATAAGATTCTAAGGAAATCTGAATAGTAATTCCTAAAAAATCCTTATATTAAAAAAATTCTTTTAATATTACCAATGTATTGAAATATTTTAAGAGTTTTTCAATAATAGGATTCTAATTTATTTTCTTAAATCAAATGGATCAATCTTTAAAAAATAAAATAATAAATAAGAAAAAGGGTGAAATAGTAAAAGTAGAAATGAAAATAAATTAATAAAAATAGTAAAGAGAATTATTTTCTAAATACCAAAATTAAAATGATTTTGTCAAAATTAAAGGATAACACATAATTAATTAGTACCTTTTTTTAAATAGGTGTTATAGGAATACTAATCATTCTCCATACATAACCAACTGTTGAACCCAAACTATTTTCACAAACCCCAAAAAAATTATTTTAATAAGTTTTAATTAATTTTAATTTTTATTAAAAGGATAAATTTTAATAAGTGGTCAATCACACCTAACCAAAAAATATTGGTGGTGACTCTTCATTTCATTATAAAATTCATCTACCAGTCCCCAAAATCATTATGACAATAACATTTTACATTTGATAGAGAAAGGACATATAACCATCGTAAAAAAATACTTATTCATTTATTTATTTTAAATTTAAATTATTAATAACTAAATATATTTTTTATTTGTAATTTTACTCCAAGCAAAATACAAATAACATTTGTCTAAAAACATTATTGCATAAAATCAAATAAGCATCTCCATACTCTAATTTTGAACAATATGCAAACATCTCTCAATATTGGTAATAAGACATGACTTATCCTCCCCTTTTTATTTACAAAAATGTAGTATTTATAAGCAGCTGCATGGGTTACATCATGGACCATTTCTACTCTTCTCAGCAGCTAAGTCAGTAAATAGTTTCTATTCAGGAAGAATTAGTCCATGGCTCATCTCCTAACATACTCTTTGTCTAGTTGTTTTCTACATCGTTTTCTTCATTTTATGATAAAACTTTTTCATTGCCTTTGTATTCAATTCTTTAATATAAACACTTGAATCTGTGATCAACTCAGGACAACAGCCCTACCTTCAAGCATGCTTACCACAGAAGACATAGAAACCCTAGCTGCTGCTGTAAGATTAGTGCATAGGAGAGCCACATCAATCATCACCATTACCTCTTCTATGTTGAAATAGCTTATCCTTGGATTGACTAAATCCAACAAGCTCCTTTGTCTTTAGAATATGAGCTGATAAACACAAATTAAACTGACAAATACATGAGCTACATTTGCCATAATAGAAGAATGAAACATCAATATACCCAATGACTGCAACCTCAGAAGTGTAAGCCAAATATTTAAATAGTGGTCGGATAGCGGTATAACGATCGCTATTTCACGGTTGCTATTTCGCCGCGCCACTATCGCCACTATTGAAGAAAAAACGAGAAAAAATTTGAATCTCGTTTATAGTAGACATATCGCGACCACAAATTGCTGTAATGTTGAATAGTGGAAATAAT